>JAODLM010000219.1:0-352500 GCA_036937905.1 Salvia rosmarinus
TCAAAGAATAAAGCAATGTAAGAATGAAAGTCGTCAATGACCTAAAATGAGATCAGGAATCTCTTAGATTATTGCCTACTATCAGAGATCCATGGAGAACTCTCTAAGGTAGCAAGGCCGATAACATGGTTACCCCAAAAAGGAATCAAATTTACATAGATTAATAAAAGTAAGGTTATGTATTAATATGAGAAAGAAAATAGCTTACGCATCACAATGACTTAGGCCACATGAATAGAACTTCCCAACTCTCGACTTGAAATAGTAACAATAGTATAAATACCAAAGTCTTGGAGACATCACTCCTATGACAATAAGTTAAGAATCTGTTACAAATTACAAAAGTTTGAATTAATTCTTCGAGCAAAGAGACTTGAATACAGGATAGAAAAGATGGCTCGAATCAGTAAAAGATTACAATTGTGATATAAATTATCACCTACGGAGGGTTAATGTAGAATTTAATACCCTAAGTTATAAAATTCAGTCTAAATTATGATATGCCCCTATAGAAAAGGAAAACTCATTGAAGAGTTTAAGAAGAAGAGAACAGAAATAGTTGGGCAAACAGGTACGAGCGTAAGTTTTATTCTCACACTCAAAGTGACATATGACTAAAGAAAAAGGATGATAAACGAAAAGAGAAAGGATGAAGATGGGAATAGAATACGAATTAAGATAAGGAATGAAGAGCTGAAGGATTTTAAGGAGCGCTGGACAATGTCATATTGTTTAAGGAAGGGATATATATATATATATATATATATATATATATATATTCAAGCAATAATAAGCTTAGAAATGAAATCATGAATGAAGTTCATGACCTTTCTCATACCGCCCAACCCGGCAGCATTAAGAGATATTATGATTTACGAGGAAAGTTTGATAGTAAGGAATAAAATGAGATATAACCATATTGTCGAGCAGTGTCTCGGTTATCAATAAGTGAAGGCATTGTATCAATGGCCTTATAAGAGGTTATAATCTCTAGAGCTACATGAATGAAAATGGAATGACATAGCAATGGATTTTATGACGGGTTTTGCCAAAATCATAAAGAAGTCGCACTACTATATGGGTAGTAGTGGATTGACTCACCAAATATGTTGTCTCTGCCTATTCAGATGACTCGTAGATTCGATAAGTTAGCTCAGTCATACATAAGAGAAATCGTATATTTACAGGGGTACCAAAAACCTATCACTTTGGATAGAGACTCCAATTTTACCCCTAGATTTTGCACTAACTCACTAAAAGGAGTTAGACATGAGATTGAACCTTAACGTGGATGTCCAATTACAGATAGATGGACAGTCGGAAGGGACAACCAAAACGTATAGGGACACGATGAGAACATTAATGGTAAATCAAGGTGCAAGTGGAAACGTATTGTACCACTTGTTAAGTTCACATACAACCATAGCTGTCAAGCAATGATCAATATAGCTTTATGAAGCATTACGTGGAAAGAAGTATCGACCACCACTTTATTGTAATAAAGTAGGTGAGAGAAAGTATAAGGTCCCGTCAATGAAAATGAAATGATTAGAATATCTGCCAAATGAGGCAAAGAATAAGAAAAGTTCAGGACAGATAAAAGTCTTCCGCTGATACGCGTAGATCTGAACTGCATTTTAAATGCAGAAACGAAGTTTCTTAAGATTTCTCCATTAAGGGAAATTATAAAGTTCAGATACAAGAATGTTAAGATCACGTTTTATAGGACCTTACGAGATCCTAGTAATGATAGGCCTAGTAGCCTATAGATTGGTACTTCCACCAAAATTTGGGGAAAGTACGAAATGTTTTCCACGTGTCACAGTTAAGGAAATACGAAAATGACCCAATTCACGTAAACCATCATGATGACGTGATCTTTAACTCAGATGAGTTGTGATAAAAACCTACGACTATTTTGATAGTACGATTCAACGATTAAAGAATCAAGTTTGGGTCTTTAATAAAAGTCCAATGAAGGAATCATGGACAAAAAGATATCACGTGGAAATTTAAGATGTTATGATACAAAGATATCCCATACTTTTTGAGGTATGCAATTTTCGGGATGAAATTTCTTTTAAGGGGGGTAGAATGTAATATCCCAAAGAATTAAATGCCTAATTACAATATTTAAATTCGTAAATTAGGGTTTCGCCGAAATAATTGAATTAGTAATTTATCGAATAATGATTTAGATTAATTACGAGGTAATGAATTCCTATTTTATATTCACTAAGAATTGTGAATTAAGGAATATATATTTATAAAGTATTTCGGCAGTAGTATTTTAACGTCGATTGAGTATCGATAGTTAAAATTTCGTAAAGTTTTCTAAGTGACGAAGCTTAGAATTAAATTCCATTATTAATGGAATAATTTAATAAAGTGATTACGACTTTATTACGACCATTTTGAGATGAGTCGATAATGAACGTTTTTAGACGTTTCAAACGTCAAAGTTTAGAGATGAATAGAAAAATGAGTTTAATGATCAAGGAATTATAATATTTAAATTCCTATGATTATTATAGGTAATTAGAGTATTATTTAGTATTAAAACAATGCTAGAACATTAAGGATTAATTATTGAACAAGTTTAGAATTTTTGAAAAACCCTAATTCGAAAATTAGGGTTTTTCTCACATGAAATGATACCAATAATTTTTCCTATGATGTAATTTATCATCTAAAACATATATTATGATATATAGCTATTTATAGCATGAAAATCAAATGAGTTTGTAAAAATTGGGAATAAATGGATTGAAATCTTACTATCAATTGCTATGTTGCGTTAATAATATAGTGGTATGATATAATTTTCACACTAACCAAGGAATAATCAAGTGGGAGAGGTGTGAGGCATAAGAGCCGTGTATGTGGGATGAAAAATGAGGAAAGAAGCTTTAGTACAACTCTTATGTGATGATGTGAATTGCATTTGGTAATGTGTATGTTGACTAAATGCATGGTGTAAAACAAAGATTTAAAATTGTTCCTTTTGTATGCATGGTAGCCGACTGCTATACATCCCAAAGCAAAGGGAATATTTTGATTTGTTCAAAATATTTGTGTAAGACAATACTTACTTCCATAAGGTATACATGATGAGTCATAGAAAACTTTGTGTCTTCCTTGTGAGAATGAGAGTCTTGACGGCATTTGATCACTAAAGTGAAGAATCATTTTGTTTTGTCCAAAAAATTGTGTAAGTGTAGTTAATGTTTGAAAGTGATGATGTATTACTTTTGTGACTCACCAGTAAAATAAATTGTCTTGCAATTGTATTGTGTGAACCGTGAGTGTGTATGGATTTAAGTAGGATTTCGGTTTTATTCCTTTAAGGGTATTAAGTGATAGAAATTAAATCAAAACACTTATCACTTCCCAAAGACACCAAAGAAAGCCGTGAGCTTCCAAAAGAAAAACAAGAGTGTTCTTCATTTTCTTTTATCAAAATCCTTGAGCTAAAAGTCTTGTGCACTAAATCGACACCGTTAAAAAGGTTAGGAATCGAACAAGCTTCGATTAAACACTAGAATTTTAATTATCCAATGGTTTGATTTTTATTCTACAAGCATGTGTTTTGAGGAGAAAAGTAGAATAAGTTATACTAACAGGTTGTTGTTCTTTAAATATGCTTAGTATGTAATTATAAGCATATGTATTGTATTAAATCAAAGACCTAAGCATGTTATGATTTTTCTATGATGATCGAAAATTTCTAGAGTTGATTTGTTGATAGATTAATGATATATATATGTAATGGAGCTTATAGTGATTATTTAGAAATTTTTGGGAATTGATTGTAATTAATTCTTAATTACCGAAAATAAGGAAAAATTGGGTGTTGAGGTATAAATTATGTTTAAGTAATATTATGGCATATTAACGTTGTAGAGCCTAAAGTAGATGCTACATAATTTTATTAGAATTTTTAGAACACATGTGTTCATATTTTTAGAATGGCCGAGAATGACTAAGTATGAATACATTGATGTACAAATTGAAATTGTTTTGTATTATGGTGTATAAATGATATAGAATAATGTTTAGGCCTTGTGTAATTTTATTAGAATTTTAGAAAAAAATGTTTGGTATTTGTAGTGTAGAAGTCGTGAGCTTATGGGCATGAATAGGTGATGCCCAATTTTTCTCTAGGTAATGTTAATACATATTAGTGATCCTATGATAATATAGTACACTATATGAATTTAGAAGAATTTTTGGAAGATGATTGAAATTTTAAGCTCAAGAAGCCGTGAGCTTTAGAATGATTATATTAAGGATTTAATTCCTTAATATCAAGAAAAATAATACATTATATGTCTAGAAATTATTTTAGACATATTAAGAATTTATGGAATTTTATAAACATAGTATACTATGTTTACGGAGGAACGTTATATTAAATAACGTTAGAAATGAAAAATTATGTAAAGGAATAAGTTAATTAATATTAAAGAAAAATATTAATAGAGTTTATCGATTTGCGTGAAAAAAATAATCAAGAATTAAGGTTTTATGAAAAGAAATCGATGAAAATCGATTTCTATGGAAATTAGATATTAAATATATGAATTATTAAAGAATTTATAAAGAAAAGTCAAAATTGTTGCCTTTTGAATTAACGTATGAAATACGTTCGTTAAATACGCTAATACGTGTAAAACGTGTTATTTATATAAGGAAATCTCGTTGGTAAGAAAAGATTTCATAATTGAAATCTTTGTATCGAAAAACGTGAGAATACGTTGAACATTTAACCTAAAAGGTTAAAATGAAATACTTGCACATATCTCGTCTCTATCGAAGTACGAGAAATATCTAGTTAAGATACGCGATTGGACGACGTATTGAATTCGTTAAGGAATTCAAATTATATTAGTATAAGTTATCAAAGTTTATTTTAAACTTTGGAAATCTCGAAAAACGTGACAAGACGTACTGAAATCGTTTTTACGTAAAGGTGAGACGCGGATGCGATCGTTGGCGTAAAAAGAAAACGAATTAAGAAAGCTTACGTACCAGGTGGGCTTTTCTTTTCTTATCCTCAAGGATAAAATGCTTTATTTACGATGCTTTTTTCGAAGTGAAAAGTATCTATTTATGATGGTCTCTTTTGAGAAATGATTATGAAATGTTTATGAAATTACCTGCCCAAAATATTTTTGTTTTATGTATGTATCCTATCCTTGAATGAATGAATGATGAATGTTGTTGGGTCGCTCCCGACTTATGAATGAAATCGAATTCGGATCCTATGCCGGAAGGCTTATACCTGGCTAGGATTAACGTGTACACCTAATGGTGATTGTGTGCTATAACGACAATTCACGGCCGGTCACAGCGACGTAGAGGGAGGCCTCCTTCTACGGCGTAAATGTTAATGTTATGATGAGATGAATGGATATGGATCATACATACAAGAAAAATGTCTGGCCAGACGAACGTTTATGAAAATGATGAAAATGTTTAGTAAGCACAAGGCCTTTCAAATAAAACCCTTGTGTCTTACCATAATGGGGCAGTGTAATTAAAGACGGTAAATGTTTTTGGCATAAGTCCACTGAGTGCATTATTTGTACTCAGTCCTCCATATTTGTTTTTAAATGTGCAGATTGAGCTGGTGATGCGATGGAGCAGTGTTGAGCAATAGGAATGTTGTCCCTGGAAAGTTTATACCTTGATAGTACGTCGTCATATGTACATATCACATGTCTTCCGCTGAAAGAACATAAGTTATGTAGTAAAGTCCAAAAACATACTTGATATATGTATTACAGTTTCTTGATAAATAGTCGTTATGTTTATTCATCCCTGTTTAGAGTAATAATCCCTGCTAAATCGTACTTAGGATTTAGGGGCTGTTACACATCCTCCATCCTATGATGGTTTCACTTTTTCTTTTTCGTATTTAACGATTCTACGTACTTTTAATATAGAAAAATCTACTTTGTTCTAATAAATATCAAGATCTTAGGACTGAACATCCTTATCAATCTCTTCTCATAGCCTAAGTCTTAACTTAAGGCCACATCATTATGCTTGTTTTTTTATTTCTCAAGAAATTACTGATTTCTAAAACATTTTGCCACTGAGGGCATCGGCTTAAACTTTTTCGTGCTATATTTGAAATAAGGGAGTGAGATGTTCCCATATCAACGTAAGATAGACACGTAGTCATACCTGTCATGTCACCTTGGTCTCGAGTTGCCTCTTGTTGGTTTAGAGCATAAGCCCTGGCTTCATACGGCAGCCTGTGATTGGTTGTCTGTCTCTGGTTCTGTTGTTGCTTTGTTCTTTCGTCCTTTCTCGGGTTTGGGCATGCCATGGAAAAGTGCCCAAATTGTCCGCAGTTGTAACAAACGTTTAATCCTTTCATGCATTCCCCTGAGTGTGGTTTTTGGCACTTCAAACATAGGGGTTTCGTTTCAATTGGAGGTTGTTGTTGTTGATGTCGTTGTGGTTGGTTTAGATTTTGGTTCTCAACCCAAGGTTTCTTCCCATTTCCGGAGTTTCCGTTGTTTCCTTCATCCCGCTTTCTCTTTCCTTTGCCATTGTCTTGATAGGGCGTATGCACAGCCTGCAGGGGAGCTTTTCCTTTCTCTCTTGGCAGAAGTGACTCGATGGTAAGAGCCCTGCTTAGCGTTTGTGCATATGTAAGATCACCCTGACTTGCTAGGGAAATCGATATCTCTTGGCGTAGTCCGTTTCTAAATTTCTCAGCGCGTTTGGCATCAGTGTCCACCAGATGTGGAGCATACCTTGATAGTTGGTTGAAAGCTCTGTCATATTCAGTGACTGTTCCAATTCTTTGCTTCAGATTCCAGAACTCGTTCTGTTTCTTCTGACGGTAACACCCCTATATGTACTTCTCATACAGTTCAGTCTTGAATTCTTCCCATGTGAGGTTCTCGAGTTCCTCCTCAGTCATGGTGCGTCTCACTGACTCCCACCAGAAGTCAGCTTCTTCAACAAGCTGGTAGGTGGCACACTTCACTTTTTCCTTGTCTTCACACCGGATATAGTTAAAAATCCGTTCCACAGCTCGTATCCATTTCTCAGCATCCATCGGGTCACTTAGTCCATTGAACAACGGAGGCTTCTCTTTGCGGAACCTTTCTTCAGTCGTACGGTCTGGTGTTACTTGTGGGTTAGGTTCCTGATGGACAAAACCTCTTCCTTTTACACGACCACGTCCTCGGCCTCGGCCCTTACCATTCCCTATCGGTGCGTCTTCCATGCCACCTCCTATTGGTGCGTCTTCCATTCTTGATAAGATAACACATATATGAAAAACTAATCCTAACCATAATGGTGTAACTCAAATGAATCCTCAATCTTTTCCATGTTACTTCTATGTTCAAGCGCTTCTATGTGAAACAGTGAACTAGTTCTTTCTAAGTTGTTATAGCGGGGCTATCACGACTTACATTTCCAAAACAGTCCTTGAGTACACAAACAATTTGTGAGAGAACCCATAACTTATTCCGATCATTTCAGGATTTGAATCCAAAAAATGTCGTCATCGAACATTTTCTCTTTTTGTGAAACCTATTGTCATGTAAGTTCCAAAAGTCTCATGCATGATCGAAAAGGTTTGAAAATCCAATTCGAAAATCAATTTCAATTGGGTCGTTAAGGGTTCGGGTTGTCCCTAACAAGACAATGAACTTAGCTATCTGAGTACAATGACTCACAATAACAATGTGAAAGCAATTAGACAATTCACAAATCAACATGTGAAAATAACTTGTAATTCACATGGCAACATTCATCAATGGCGTACATTATTTCATAGTCCAACTTTGAAACTTTTAAATCATACCTTTGTTGATCAGTTGGCGTGACGGTAAGCTGAGAGTCACTGAGATTACAAGAAGTCTAGGGATACTATTCTAGACTCGACATCAAGAGATTTTGGTGGTCAGAGACACGAAAGAAAACTTATGCTCTGATACCACTCTGTCACGCCCCAATTCCTAATATAATGGAAACTCGTAAATCGAGACGCGACTAATAAAATGCGGAAAAATATAAGGTAAAAAGTTGACTCGAATGATCAAGGCAAAAAACTCATAGAATTTGGGAATAGGTTCCTAAATGAAAATGGAAGACATCGAATGATGTAATCCAATCAAAACAATAATTATCCTCAGGATCACAAGTTTAGTTTCGTGCTTCTGATTGCCAATATACATCAAAAATACTAACATCAAGGATTTAGAGTCTAAGCTCATCCAAAAGATATAATTCAAGTCATAGACAAGAAGGAAAATGTAACTAGAGCTAGTTCATCGACGAAGTCAAAATACGAAAATAATCCGTCAAAATACGGAGTGAACCTAATCTCGCTCCGCCTGTCGGTACCATTGATCAACCCGAAAACATTTGAAAACATTTGGGTGAGTACTAATGTACTCGGTGGACATGCATTGCTAAACATATTTCGTAAATTCGTAAAAGCAGTTTATCCAATCATGATAACATAACTTAGAAGGTTTTAAAAAGAGAAACCACTTCTAAGCATGCGAAAATATTTCATTTATTGGTCCCATTGTCACGACTCTTCTGTTACTCGCTTTGATCCCGGGCCTCTAGCCACCGTCGGATCACATGCTCCCATTATTGTCATCGGGGACTTAACCCGGACAAATTCATAATTTCATGACGTACTTCGGAACGCATCCAGACAAGCACCCTTATAACGCCTCATTATTATGTTAGTGTCCGATGGAGATCAACCCACCGAAACAACTAACTAGTGTACACAATTCTCAATTAACATATTAAGTATAAAAGAGAATCTCGATCGATACATTTACGAGCCTTAAACAGAGCAGAGCGCACAAAAACATTTTATTGGATAAACAGTTTGCATTTCATGAAATATCAGAGCATATAACTCAAATATACTTTTGTAAATAAAGCCCACCTTGATAGGACAAAGCCTGATGAAATCACTATAGTACGCGTCTCGGGAAAGCAACGCTAATCCCTTTGATCAACAAAACCTACAAGAAGCACTAATCTTAATAGGTCTCGAAAAGCTAGCCTTAAGTTCAAGTAAAGGAGGATACTAACTTATGATTCCTTAAGCCCGGGTTTTCAAAATATAAATAAATTTGAAAACTGATATATATCGGCTAAGGGCACCAACGATACCCTTGCTCGATTTTTCGTTTAAAAACGCATTTAATTTCATAATCTTCTTAGGATAAATACTTTTTACAAAAGTATAATGCAATTGAAATGCATACTAAAATCATATATATATATTAAGGAATTTCACTTAATATAACTCATAATAAAATTCTCAAATTATGCACTTGTCTAACATAATTTAATTTATTAAATATTCTAACTTAATTAATTTCATTAAAAGAAATTAATTACATTAATTAAATAGGTCATGATCATAAATAAAGTAACTTAAACTTGGACTTAACCTTAACTTAATCAATTAATTAATTAAACTTAATAGTAATTAATTAATTAATTAATTAACTACCATAATTAAATAATTTAAACTTATATTTTAGTTTAAGTTATTTATTCATTTAATTAGACTTAATATAATTTAATTAATTAAGTCTCAAAGTTAAACCTTATTTATTTAATTAATTTAAGTCTAAAGATTTAATTAATTAAAGCAAGTCAAGTAATTAATTAAATTAAAGCCCAATCATTAATTAATTGACTGGAGCCCAAATCCATAAATTTTCGGCCCATTTCTATTAAATTCTCGGCCTAAACAGATTCTACAGTAAATGCCCATGCTTATTTAAATTTCTGGCTCATTCCTTTATTTTAATTCGGCCCACTACAGCAGGCCCATAATCCTTATTATATTCTGGCCCAAAATTAAAACACTTCATAGCCCATTAGCATTTAAATAAATAAATAAAGTCCAGCCCAACACTTAAATAACATCAGCACAGCATTTAATAAAAGATCACCCCATCTTCCTTACTCTCGGCCCAACAGAAAGGCCCAACACATTTAAATGAAAATAGAACAACCCATAATTAAAGAAAAAGCGAGCCCAACATTTTAAATGAAATCAGCCCATAATTAAATGAAGTCGGCCCAACTCACCCTTTTAAAAAAAAACGAGCTCACCCATTTGTAAATAAGAAGAGCCCAACACCTTGAAATAAAACATTGAAACTTAATACACTTCGCCCAAACTTAATACAAAGCCCAACTAACATAATTAAATAAAGTGGAACAAGCCCAATATACTTCACAAACCCTAAACCTAAAATCTGCCCACTTTCATGACCACATGCCGTGTCGATTCTGCGACTCACTTTTTATTTTATTTTTTTCATTTCTCTCATCTCTCTCTCCCCTTCACGTCTCTCTCTCGGCTCTCATACACTCTTACGCACACCCGAGAACTGTGGTCGCCGTCTCCAGCCGGTCACGTCGCCGGTCTGTCCCCTCCCCCGTGAACTGACGCACACACACACGGTGACAACACACGCACACACACAACAGCCCGCACACACACGCCGACGAGCACACCCACACGGCGAGCCACGCACGCGGCGGCGACAGTCACCGCTCTCCGCCCGCAGCGCCGCCGCCACCACCACTTCTCGTCTTCTCTCTCACTCATACAGCCACAACACACACACGCGACGGCGCACACGAACACACGCACAGCAACACACGCCATCGCCGCGACCTCGGCTCCTTCTTCTCTCTCTCTGTCCCCCCTCTCCCCCGTGAACTGACGCGCACACACACGGCGACAACACACGCACACACACAACAGCCCGCACACACACGCCGACGAGCACACCCACACGGCGAGCCACGCACGCGGCGGCGACAGTCACCGCTCTCCGCCCGCAGCGCCACCGCCACCACCACTCCTCGTCTCATCTCTCACTCATACAGCCACAACACAAACACGCGACGGCGCACACGAACACACGCACAACAACACACCAACACACACACATACACGCACGCGACGGCGACACGTCGTCGGACACACACCTTCAGCGCCGCCGCCACCCCTCTTCTCCCTACCTAGCTTCGACCGACAGCAGTGGTCAGCCGGACCACTGCCATCGCCGCCTCTCTCCCTCTCTCGGACAGCAACACCCCCACACATACAGCAAAACACACACATACAAACATATACACATACATTTACACATAATCATACTAAAATCAATAGAAGATTTTTACTCAATTTACTATAAGTTTAGAGTTTATACCCTTGTGGATTCCTCTTGCAAGAAGGAGTGAGTGATTTTTGGGAGGCTATGGTTTTAACAATAGGAAGAAGAAGCTTATATAGTGTAGGGTTTGGGTTGTCCAATGGGCTTTCTTTTGGGCTTTTTCAAACTAAAGCCCATTAGGTAATTTATTCTTACGGGCTCAATGTTCGATCCTAAAGATTATTAATTAATTTAAACATTAGCATAAAATTATTAATATAATGATTTATAAGTATATATATAAATCATATTCGATTATTATATTATATATAATAATTCTCTTAATCACTTTATAATATTTAATGAAATAAATTCTTTTTGTTGGAATTTAAAAGTTTTCTTTCATTGGGCACGAATCATTTTAAATTCTAAGTTCGAAAGTCATTCTAATCTTATTGAGAAAGACGGGGTATGACACTTACTAAATATTTTCTATCATTTTTCATAAACTTTGTCTAGCCAGACAAATTTTCTGTCTGTATGATCCATATCCCATCTCATCTTGCGCCGTAGAAAGAGGCCTCCTTCCAAGGACGCCGTGACCGACCAATAAATCTTTCAGCACACAGTCACTGTAACTGGTCGAGTAAACCTTTCAGCAAGTGTAGTTACCTAGTGTACACGTTAACCCTTGCTAGGAATTTTCCCTCTAGCATAGGATCCGAATTTGATTAAACTTACGTTGGCGAACCAACACTGATAGGATCCATACATAAAACATAAACATTTTGGGCAGGTAATTAAATAATAGCATTTCATCATTATTTTCTCAAAAGAAGCATTGAAAATAAAACATTTATCATTTAAGTTTATCTTTGAGGAGAAAAATCTCACCTCGTATATTCTTCTTCTCAAAACGAGTTTTCTTCTTTGCTTTAGCGCTCACTTTCGTGCTCCACCTTTACGTAAGAAACTAATTTAGTACGTCGGTCGCATTTTTAAAAATCGTCAAAATCTAATAGAACTCGATAACTTTTAAATCTTATTAAGATTTATTAACTAAATATAAACCTTCTAAAGCCTTCGTATCTTTAACCTATTTGGTTCGTCTTTTCATCGAAAGTTCTAACTTATAACTTCTCGTTTTTTAACCGATACGAAACATTGCTTCAGATCTCATACTAATAAATTAGGTTGAACTCGTATTAGCTATTTTTCGATAAAATGATTTCAATTATGAAATCGATTCTTATAAAAGAGATATTATTATATCTCTAATTCGTCTCACACGTCCTAGTGTATCTATTCAGAGAAACCCATATTTATACTAGGCGTAAAATATAACTCTGTGCGTTAAACATAACTCTACTCACGAGCTAACATGCTTCATACATTTATACTTTAACCAAATCATTTTCAACTTCAAATAAATGCATTTCTCAAAATTCATCTTTAGAACAATTAGCTCACATATATACTCTAATTCTAATTTATTACTAATCATATTCCCATAAATCTCATAATTTCACTTTAACAATCAATTATGCCCAAGTATACATATAGATGAAACTAGTTTAAGCATAACACTTTATATTTCATAATCTTACGTCACTTAACAAAAAGTTTCAACGTAAAAATATTATACCTCATTTTAAAATTCACACATATTCATAGCATATCTTTAACATATTTTTGGGACTAAATATGTGATCACATTTGATAGAATAAATTTGAAACCTTAAACTTCCCACTTTAATGTTTTCGGCACTTTTGGAAAAAATTCAAACTTTACCATAAATTCCTATAAATTCACATAACACACTATATTAACATAGGATCAATAATATCTAATAACATTAGTCATAGAAAAATTTGACATCAAAACCCTACACTTTATAGTTTTCGAAAACTTTGAAAAATCAATTAAACAATTTTCAAAAATTCTAATTAATTCACACAAAACATTATTCTCATCATACATCAATAATATACACTAATATCCATCATACACAAATTATATCTCAATAATTCATGCTCTATAGTTTTTGAAAATTTCTTGAAATAATTTCTAATATTTTCCAAAAATTATGAATTAAATCACACATGCTTAAACAATACTCAATATTATTAATTCATGCTCAAAATAGCAATCAAAAATCATGATCACTAACATATAAATCTCATATATCTCAACTATAATAAGAAAAATTTTAACATGCTCAACTTTGTACTAAATTCATAATATATGCATACAACCATTATATAAACATATTTAATTAACAACTTAAACATTTAACAAAAATTCTCAAATTTCACATGAAATAACAAAAGCATATAACTTCATTTTTCATGGATGGATTTCTAATATTTTTGTATATCTAAGAAGCTTATACAATTTCTAACCTTTTAATCGGAGTCGATCGACGAAGAAATCGATTTTCTAACTTAAAATAGGAGAGAAAATTTGAAGAACACCCTCTTTTTTTTTCTCTCTATGTTTTGGTCCTTATGAAATTGAGAAGGAAGTGTTTTTATTTTTTTTGATGATATAAACACTTTAATCAAGCCTTTAAAAAATATCTACATAAAGTCAACAAAATACACTATCATATCTCATAAAAATTCACACCCTCACTACCAAACAAATAATATCTTATCACCTCATTAATTAATTATATCATCTTATCTCTAAATAAAATACCTTTCATTTTCAAAATAATTACACATCACTATCAACAAAAGATGAAAAAAAATTCTTCCTTTCACACTACACAAATTTTCGACCATAATGAAAAAAATATACTACATGTCTCCATTTTTTCCATTTAATAATAATATGATATAATATAGGTCTTAGGTGATGATATATATCATAAAAAAATGAACAATAACAATTCTATGTTCTAAATACAAATTTTCGAACCATAGCTAGAAAATAGAAATTAATTGTCCAATCTTCATTTCTTTATTAAATAAAAATATTTTAGAGAAGGAATATATAAAAAAATTGCTCTTGTTTCATAAAAATCATAGGACTTCAAATATTAAAATTCTTTAAACATTATACTAAAATTTTCGAATCATGCCAAAAACGTTAATAAGAAAGTCGTAATCACCTTATTTGTTCTTCGTTAATATGGAATTAAATTCTAAGCTTCGTCGCTTAGAAAATATTGTAAGACTAATTATCGAAAATTAATCGACGTTGAAAAAACGCTCTCGAAGGAAAAACATATATATATTCCTTAATTTACTAATGGTTTAAGGATATAATATAAAAATTCTCGTATTATGGATAATCGAAAATTGAGCTTCGATAAATTACTATTTTGATTATCGAAATAAAAACCCTAATTAACGACTTATATTATTGTAACCTAGTTTTAAATAATCGGGATATTACACAAAATCTCTTCCATAACTAAAAAATAATAGAACAATCAATACAACAATATACAAAGCAACAATAAATAAAAATGAACCAACAAGAAATATGAAAACTGAGATGATGTTCGGCAAGGGAAAGCGGAGCGCTATGTTGTTCGGCGGTAAGATAGCAACGCCGTAGTGGTGGTGGGTCGCAGAAATGTGAGAGTTGAGATGATGAATGAAATTAATTATTTAGAAATTGGGGTTATGTGAAATGAGATTGTGAGGCGGCTCGCAAAGGTTTGGTAGTACAGATAAGAAATGAGTTCCAACATCTTGGTTTAATAAAATAAAAATAAATATATTATATTATGATGGATCCGTGGGCCGGATCTGGACCGAATCCGGATCTCAAAAACTGAAATCCAGATCCATATTTAAAATTTTAGTATAAAATTCTGATCCGATCCAGATCCACCGGATCCAAAATTTTGATGGTCCAGATCCTTAAAAATGAATCTGGATCCACTGATCTGGACCGAATCCAAGATCCATTGTCATCCCTAGATATGATCACTTTATTAAAACGACATCGTTTTTTATACAATATGTATTAAGAAAATAAATACACATTAACTCACACTCACACCGTACCCTGTCCCATCTCTTTTTCTCTAACCTCAACTTATGATAAAGTTTGGATTGGAGAGTTGTGAGGTGTATTTAAGATTTTTTTTAATGCATATTGTATCAGTAAAACGACATCATTTTGATAAAATGGTGTCATATCGATTGTTATGTCAGCTTTAATTTTGATCTTCATTCAATTTGTGAAAAATATTACAATAACATTAAGTTCGTGTATTTATTGACAAATTTTTAAAGTACATGGAAAAAAATCAAAATGGACTCAAAGTTCATGCATTTAAACGTCAATTAATATATTTTGTATAAGCAAAACGACGCCGTTTGATGAAGTGACGATACGTCGACTGCCATGTCAGTTTCAATTTTAACCGTCATTCAATTTGTGGAAATATCACAATAATATTAAATTCATGTATTTATTGATAATTTTTAAAGTAGTAAGAAAAAACCAAAATATATTATATTTATGCGTTAATAACTGACACAATTACTACTTGTTTGCATTAATGTTGTCATCAAAGCTGACAAAATAATCATGGCCCGATGGGTAGGCCGGTTTTGGACATAAGTTCAATTTTTTATATCTAGTGCTGATTTAGTTTAATTTTACAAAAAATTGTTTATTAGGATTCACGTACTAAATCAGTAAAGATTTGTAACTATTTTTTTAACATTTAACTTGCTATATTTTAATTATTAATTGATTCTGTGAATCGATTATTCATAATTGTAAATTTTATATAAAAGCTTCAATTGCTAGTAACAAATGTTAATTAAAATTAATTATATAATCATAATATTATTTAATTTTATGATAAATATTATTAGAATAATGAAATTAATTGTAATACACAGCTATACACATTTAACTGTGGGAGGGAGTATCCGAATTTATATGTATACATGCACACATCTCAACGGTTATAATCACTTGTATAAATATAGGGGATGCTTGATTTGATGGGTGAAATAGATAAGATTGTTATGATAGAGTAGTGATGCGGACGATTTTATATATTCCCTAAATTGCTCTTATATTCGATAAGGAAAGTAACTTCAGTCTTTCACGGGTTTGGAACTATTTTTTGCCAACAAAATGAACGAAGATCCCGTTCTAATAGGTGGTCTCCTCTTTCCATCCGTTCTTTCCTAAGTAAGCGAATTGACCCATTTTTTTATGATCCAGCGAGCTAAGCAATAGAGAAATAACCTTAGTCAAATCCCTCAAGCTTATCTTATGCATCAAAAAAGTTATCTTTATTAAATACTAACTCTATAGTGGGATAACGATGACAGAAAACTTGTTAAAACACTAAAAATATCGAAACATACTTGAAACATTAGTATTTGAGCTTCCATCTATACCACATCGTGTATCTTGTTAGTCTCATCGAGACATTTCCGAAAAGATATTATGTGAAAAAATCAGAGTTCGTGGCTGAAAATTACGCCGTTTTTGGATTCTACTGGCAATGAAAATTAGATATGACCAGAGTCAGGTCTGGAAGCTCAAAAACCTTCAAATGGGATCAAATATTATATTTGAGTGCATGTAAAATCTGAGCACACTCATAACAGAATTGAAAGAAACAGAGTCGGATCTAAAAGTTTACGATACATACTTGAAGAAAGATCCTTCTGAAGTATGTAAGACAAAAAACGACTTCGGATTTGGAGGACACTGATAAGGAAATTTAGTAATGGAATAAAAATACGAAAATATCCTTAAAGATTCGAAGATATTTTTGTTGGTACGATAATATCTCTAAGAATAAGCTTTTAGTTTCTCTATAAAAAGTCTAGATTCCTTGTAATACATCTCGACACACACTCTCGATACTTGTACAATAACAAGGCATTGTTCGAGGCTAGCTAACTTTCCTTTAAGCATTCGAAATAATACATATGCAAATTCGACTCTTCTTACACACTCTGGGTTATTTCTGTTAGTTCATTAATTGTTCATTACCCGCTTGTTGAAAGCTCAGACGTCTTTGGTTCTCGTTAATTCTCTCTTACTCAGCGGCCGTTTGTTACCTTATTACCAATTTTTTATCCATTTTCTTCATTTATTTAATGGTTTACATTTATTTATGTTGAGAAAAAATCCAACTCAACAAGTAAGATGAGACTATTTGAATTATTTAATTTTTTTTGTTTGATTGAATGATTATGGTAGGATAAATTGAAGGATAATGATTAAAATTAGTATAATACCGAAATTACCCTCCTAATATAGCTAAAGTGCAAAACATCGAGACAAAGTGACCAAAATAATTTTAGTGAGGTATTTTAAAAATTTTGCATTATGAAGTAAAAAATGATTAAATAATCAACCCAAATTTGATGTGATTAATTAACAATCAAATAAATGATTGGAGCACAAACTGAGTTATCCATCACATGGTCAATCATTCAAGCTAAACATGTGATAAAATAGAAAATTTTAATAATAAAGTCTTATCAATAAAATCAAACAACTCATACAAATTAAAGATACACTACAAGAAAATGCGCGATCAACGACGGATTTTTCCGTCGTCATACCGAATATGTCCGTCGGTGATATTAAATAACGACAGAAAAAGGCCGTCGGTACAAATTTGTCGCTATTCCGATCAATGACGGACTATAAGTCCGTCGTTGAATGAACGACAGATCAACGACGGATATATACGTCGCTGTTGTGCACGCACGACCGTCGTCGATCAACGACGGAAATACCGTAGTTGATCAACGACGGAACTTTATCCGTCGTCTATTAACGACTTATCAGCGACGGAATGACCGTCGTTGATCAACGACGGAGTGTTATCCGTCATAGATCAACGATGGACAGTCCGTCGTTAATCAACGACGGATAACATTCCGTCGTTGATCAACGACGGATCAGAGACGGACAGTCCGTCGTTGATCTACCTCTGATACTGTCCGTCGTTGATCAGCGACGGACTGTCCGTCGTTGATTTACGAAGGATAACATTCAGTCGTTGATCAACGACGGTCATTCTGTCACTGATCCGTCGTTAATTTTTTTAAAAATAAACCCATTTTTCACATTTATCGTACCCGCTATCGGCGGTCACTGCTTTATCCATACCTCAACAAACCTCAACATACATTCATGAAATCTCAATTCAACATTCAATTTAAACATTAAAATATAAATGTAACTAAATTAACTGTATCGTATAATCCATTCAATACATACAGAAAAGTAAATAAAAAAAAGTGTGTCAGTCCAGAGTATGAAATAAACAATACAGTATGATCAATAAGGAGGAGGTGGTGGTGGTGCGTGCAAGCCCATTGTGTGCTAGAAGCTGGTCCAATATGCGCTGCTGAACTTTTAAGCGTGCCATCAACGCCTTATGCTCTTCCTCTTTCTATCGTTCCATCTGTATTCGTGCCTCCCGTTCCTCCTGCAGCTGCTTCTCCATGTCTATAAAGCGCTGGTCATATACTGGAGACACGAATTGAGATGTGGCAGTTGAAGACTCGCTTCTCAAACTCTTTGCGAGTGCACCAACACCGAACATCCGTTTCTTCTTGGAGAGCCCACCCACGACATCCATATAGATTTGGCTTATGTCTAAATCTGGTGCGTCACTCGAACCTTCTACAGGCTGGCTTCGCTGGGTGACTAGCTCTTGGACTTTCATCTATATTTATAACGTACAGATTATCATTGATGTAATTCACATATAAAGTATGTGAATTGTAATTAAACTAACACATACCCCAATAGATCTGGATGTCTCGTCAGTATAAGAGCCATCCTTGTTGACGTGCAGGATATTATAAGCATCGTACAGACAACTGCTTGGATGAACTCCTTTCTGTGCAACCTTTTGCAACCAAACAAAAAATGTAATCATACAATCTATATAACATTAGTAATAAAATAATGCATTACATCTATAAAAACATTACCAACTCAACATCATACTGAAGAATCGGCTTCGAGCCTCCCTTGTGCTTGACCTACCCTGTTCCTGGTCCTGCAGGCTCTGACATGCGACACTGTCGGGCAACCTCTGACTTCCCCTTCACGGCCTCAGTGTCCCAATAAGTAAGCCAAACAGGCCATTCATCCTCGTGGATGTAAGGATGTCTCGCCCTACTCTCGTCATACCTTGTGGCCTTGATGCCACAAACAAAGTCTCTGTAGCGCCGTGCGGCAATAGGCTGCCAAAGGTCATATATGGCCTCATCTGGGATAGCCTCGTCCCAACAGAAACGTTTATGTTTCAAGTAAAAAGCAAATTTCAATTCAATAACAAATTATGACTATATGTTTATTGATAATTTATAACCGAATGAGTATCAATTAGCAAACAAAAAAACTACCAATATAATTATAGATCCTATATGAATATACAATCACCAGAAATATTAGAACACTAATATTCAATCACAAAAAAAAGTGTTTAAGATTGTAAACAAGCTTATAAACATTCTTTTTTCTTACCTTGAACTCGTTGAAATAATTGTCCTTCACTGACTGTGGCGTCAGTCTCCAGCTAAAACCGCAGGGGTTCCTGACCTGCTTGAATATACGAGTGCAGGTGCCAGGAACCACATCATATGGGACTAAGTTCCTGCATAAAACATAAATATCATTAGTTCAACAAAATAAAAATACATATTGTAATTGAAAGTATAACAAATACCCCATATCATCGATCGAAAGCGTAGTCCGTCCTGTCCTCACTGAGACAGAACCCGACCCCGGTGTGCAATGAACACGAACACGAAGCTCCAGCTGCATCAGGGATATCCTCCTCCTCGAGTCGGATGCGCTCAACAGAGGCATTGATGCCTCCCTCTGATTCCGATGAGGACCCACGTCCTCTAGCAGATCGGGATCCACGTCCTCTAGGCATCTAGCAAAATAGATCAATTGAATAAAAACAATTCATATGTCATATGAAAACATACTATCCAAATATTTTTCTATCAAATTGATTAATATAAACCTTATATTAATCACTATCGTCGTCATAGCCATCATCATTGTTATCTTCCTCACTCGTCAAGTAAGTATCTTCGTCTTCTTCACTATTGTTTTTATCTATGTCTATCAAGCCACCACCATGATGTATTATTGTGTCGTCATCGTTTATATCTGGATTAGTTGAGATGATTAAGTCATCTTCCTGATATGGTTGGTCTGATGGTATTTCAGCTGTTAATGTTTGAAGTGGGACTTCAATTTTGGATCGTGCTTTTATCTTACAAACTTTCCACCAATCCTTCTTAGACTGATTCATACTCGGATAAGTACAATAATATACTTGGATGGCTTGGTCAGCTAGTACGAATGGTTCGTACTTATTATACCGACACGTATGATTTATAGAAACCAATTTGAATTGAGGATGCACTGAAGTTCCAGACGTAGATGGATCAAACCATTGATACTTGAATAATGTAGTCGTCTTTGTAGGTAGACCGTGATACTCTAGTTCACACACCTCCAACAAACGTCCATAATAGTCGAGTTCGCCATTATCATCTGAACCATAACAATCAGACACCACTGTTCATAGTAGATCGAGATAACCCATGAGACATCGTATGAAATTATATCCATTCACATAGTATCCTGGGTATGTCGTGACTAATGTTAATGGACCTTTTGCAAGACTAATCAAAAATTGATTCTCAACATTGCTTGTTGGATTTAAGACCTGTAATAGTAAAATAATGTGGAAATAAGACTTCTCATCTACATTTAAACCATGATTGTAGTATTACTATATAAAGACTAGATAATCTCACCAGTGAACGGAACCACGACGCTAATTGTGATTCCATCTGATCATTGATTTCTTGCTCTGATATAGAGTATGTGCGCAGCTGATCCACAAATAACCTTAAACACAACATATACGTTACATATAATAATCTATATACAAATAAATGGTATAATTTAGTAATAGTACATACTTGAGATATGTCTTTGTAACTTCTACACAGTAGAGTAGAACATATGTGTGAGCTGCATGATACTCTTTGTCATCCAAGTATCTCTTCGACATTTTTCCAAAATAATATCCTTTTTGTTTGAATACTGATAGTCTATCTGGATGTTCGTCAGATCTAACAGCATCTACACCATCAAAGTTACGAGGCACATTCGTATGTATTGTGCTCACATGTTCCTCAAAGTAATATGAGCAAAAAGTAGATGCTTCTTCCACTAAGTAAGCATTACAAATAGAACCTTCCACTCTAGCCTTGTTACTTACATTGTTTTTCAACTTTCGTATGTACCTATTCATGAATGGAGTTAGTTTACATATACATATAAGATATAAGGGCAACTTTGTTATTTTCAGTTCCCTTTCAAATGGGTACATCCATCTATATTGAACAGGCAAGGCGAGCTTCGTCAGCTAAATGAACTGGAAGATGCTCCATTGAATCAAAAAAGCTGGGTGGAAAGATGCGCTCAAGCTTGCATAAAGTGATAGGGATATTGTCATTGAGTCTGCACATGTCCTCACTTTGTATATTTCGAGAGGTTAAGTCTTTGAAAAATAAACTCAGCTCTGTGACTGCCTTCCACACATTTTTTTAGAGTAATTCACGAAAAGCAACAGGTAGAATCCGTTGCATGAACACATGACAGTCGTGAATTTTCATCCCAAACATCTTAAGTTTACTCATGTCGACACATCTTCCCATATTTGATACATAACCGTCTGGAAATCGTAGGGTTTTCACCCATTCAAACAAGGCTTTCTTCTCGTTCGTGTCAAGTGTGTAACAAGCTTTTGGATACTTGTTTGTCACATCATTCTTTTTCAAAGATGGCCTGAAGCAGTACATGTTTAGCTCCTCCCTAAGATTTGGTCGTATCTTTTGTCTTCTCTGGTACGTTCAACACTGTATTGAACACATTATCAAACACATTCTTCTCAACGTGCATGACATCCAAGTTGTGACGAATTAAAAGGTGTGGCCAGTAAGGCAAATTCCAAAATATACTACGTTTTTTTCACCCAGTGCCAAAACGACGAGCTACAACCTTATTAATTGTATCACTATTCTCTTCAGTAACTTTTACTAATCCCATCATCTTTATTTCAGCCAATACATCTTCGTCTGATCTTGCCAGTGGAGGTTCTGCTGTACTAATCTTATTTTTGAGGAAATTTTTTCTATCTCTACGAAATGGATGGTCCTCAGGTAAAAACTTTCGATGGTTATCAAACCATGATTGTTTTCCACTATGTGCTAGGGTGAAAGCTTCAGTGTCATTCATGCAATGCGGACATGCAAGTCTTCCGACGGTACTCCACCCAGACAACATGGAGTAGGCAGGAAAATCGCTAATTGTCCACATCAACGCTGCTCGCATTTGAAAATTTTGCTTCACCGACACGTCGTATGTAAGAACACCTATATTCCACAACTCTATCAGTTCAGCTATTAACGGCTGTAAAAAAACATCTAATTTCTCCTTTGGATTCCGTGGGCCGGGGACTAGGATTGTAAGGAACATGTATTGTTCCTTCATACACATCCAAGGTGGTAGATTGTATGGTGTAACGATGATCGGTCACGAAGAATATTGTTGGCCCGACTGACCAAAAGGTTGAAAACCATCCGTGGGTAACCCTAATCTAACATTTCGAACCTCTTCAGCAAAATCAGGAAAAATTTCATTCAAGTGTTTCCATGCAGGTGAGTCCGCAGGATGACGCATAACTCCATCATCTACTGACGAAGCATGCCACCTCATGTCTGCTGCTGTAGCTTTAGATGCATACAATCTCTGTAGTCGATGAGTAAGAGGAAAATAGTACATCTTCTTTGCTGCTACCAGTCTTTTTCCACTGATCCTCGATCCTCGATTATTTTCTTTGTAACGAGGAGTACTACAGAATTTACATTGAACCAATTCACAATCCTCGCGCCAATAAATCATGCAATTATTAGGGCAACAATCAATCTTGTCTACGGGAAGCCCCATGCCACGTAATAACTTCTTCATACTGTAGAAGTTACTAGGAACCAAGTTATTTTCTGGAACAATTTCCTTGATCAATTCAGTCCATTGATCAAAATTTTTCTCAGACATGTTACCCTCAGTCTTCAAGGACAATAGACGAGCCACAAGCGACAACTGTGAATGAGACTTGCAACCTGGCCACAACTCCTTATCCGCAGCATCCAACATATCATATAGTTGTTGTGCTTCCGGATTAGGCAACTCTTCAAAGTCTTCAAAATTTCTCTGAGACATCACAACGTTCGTCACCAAAGTATGGTAGCTACTTTGTTCGTACTGAACATCTTCTAAATTATAATAATTTTCCGATGGTATTTCAGATTCCCCGTGAAACCTCCAAACCTCGTAACCTCGCACGAATCCATTTTTTGCAATGTGATATTGAACTCGTTCATTTATGTGATAATACATATTATCACATCTTCTGCACGGACACTTAACTTTGTCCCCATCCAATAACATTGTTTGAGTCATTGCAAAATCCATGAATTCATTCAGTCCGCTACGAAATTCGGGATCGAAAGTTTCATCTGGTTGAAACCGCCTATACATCCAAGCACGATTTGTACTCATTTCTTGAAGATGTATGTAAGTTCTATATTATGTCCTCTGTTTCCTCACCCAATTAAAGATCTATGTAAGTTAAATTGCACGTTATTAATTGATATTAAAGAAAAATATTTGAAGCTCGATTCTGATTAATTCATAAAGATCTTGATTTCGAATGTGGGCTAATTTAAGAGGTTGATTCGGCCCAACACAAACTACCCCAATTCTGAATATACGAGTCTAGCATTTAATTTTACATTATAGTACCAAATGAATGTTTCCAACATTCGAATTAAATATAACTTTAATTAATTTATTTTTTAAATGAACTCAACTTTACAGTTTGAAAACACGAATATAACAATCAATAAGCGCTATTGACCACGATGAATTTATCATCCCAACAAGTTAACAATCAAAATATTTTAAACATATGCGTCGAAATATAATCACATATTACTCAATCTCATCACATATTGCTCAATATCATCACATCATATACGATAAATTCACGATAAATTCAAGCTCATAGACGTATACATATGCATATACGTGTACATATACATCACATAAATTCACGATAAATACATCTACATTCATACATACATGTCGTCATTCATACATACATGATCAATGCATATACATATACATATACATATACATATACATATACATATACATATACATATACATATACATATACAGGGGAGGGCTAACGGCGGCGAGATGGGGCGATGGTGAGACGAGCGAAGACGGGGCGACGGGAGGCGAGCGGATCGGGTCGGCGGCGGCGGCAGGGCCAAAACGGACGACGACGGCGACGCGGCTGCGGGATGGGCTGGGCGGGCGGCACGAGTGGCGTGGGCGGGGGCAGCGGCGACGGTGTGGCGTATCTGGCGGGGAGGAGGTGCGAGGCGGAATTGGGCTGCGACCACGGCGGTGAGGCTCGGACGGTGCGGTGGTGGTGGACGGCGAGGAAAGCCGAGGGGAGGCAGTGGCGGTGCGAGGTTGGGCTGGGCAGGGACAGCACGGCACGGTGAAGACGGCGACGGCGAGTTGAAGTCGACGGCGAGGCGAGGGAGGCGGCGCGGACGGCGAAGGGTGGAAATTCAATTAGGGTTCAATTAGGGGGAAATCGCGTGAATGAAAAAACTGGGGTGGAATCCCGTGTTTGTGTTAAAACTCAACGACGGACACTCAACGGCGGACAGTAGGTTTTCGTAATTCCGTCGTTAATCAACGACGGAATTAATTCCGTCGAATTTCAATGACGGAATTACGACGACCTACTTTTCGTCGTTGATCCGTCGTTGATCAACGACGGAAATATTGTCGTCGTTGGTCAACGACGGAATTACGACAACTTAATATCCGTCTTTGAGTGTCCGTCGTTGATTCGTTGTTGATCAGTCGTTGAGTTATTCCGTCGTTGATTTTATCAGTCGTTGATTAATGACGGAATTAATTTCATCGTTAATCAACGAAGGAATGGCGACGGTCTAGCTTACATATATGTTAAGGTATAATACCGTTTTTTATTCGTCGTCGGTCCGCGTTATTCGCAGATGGATAGTTTTCCGTCGTGTTTCCGTCGTTGTACGCACGTTTTTCTTGTAGTGATAGTTCAGAAAACTACTATGGGTATTTATAAGCCAATACAATGTTTGTATATACATCCAATTGAACAAGGAATGAAATATCTGAAAGACCTAATTGTGCGATTATAAGACTATGATCAAGAAAAATATAGTACTCCCTCTGTCCTCCAGTTTTTTTTTAGGAATTTCGGGAGAAGTTTAAATAAAAGTTATCGAGTATATTGTGAGTGAAATAAGAATCTCACATTAGTGTAATATTCAATTAATTAGTGGTGGATCATGGGTGGTAAATGTTTAAATATGGTGTTGTTGATGATAAGAATGATGAATATTGACGGATCATGGGTGGTAAAAGATGTAAATAAACGGTATTATTTATAATAAGTAGATAATATTTGTGAGATAGTTTCTATAAATGAAATAGAAAAAAATTTGAAAGAAGTACCAAACATAAAACTAGAAAGTAAATTGGGGGAAAATGCAAATATAACAAGATACTGATTGAACAAGCATTCACCAAATGCCAAATGCCAAATGCCAAATGCCAAATGCCAAATACATATTAAATTCAAATAAAAAACCAGAAAATTAGTGATGCCTGCTCCAGTTTAGCCTCCAACCTTGAAATTAAACTTGTGCGACTAAACTGATAACTGCAGCAGCCAAAATTCTCATCTATATTAATACAACCACTACATCATTCATGCATTTCATCAAACACGTAGTGATCACAAGTAATATCTCCAAGCATAAAGTTTGATCAATTTCTCCTCATCAACAATGGAGATGGATATCCCCTTCAACTTCACAACAACACTCCTACTCCTTTCATCCTTCATCTTCTTCCTAATCAAGGCATTCACTAAACGAAAACCCCAAAACCTCACCAAAACCTGCCTCCGAGCCCGCGGAAGCTGCCGGTGATCGGCCACCTTCACCTCCTAGTCGGAGACCTGCCTCACAAAGCACTGCAGCGCCACGCACAGAAACACGGCCCCATCATGCATCTCCAGCTAGGCGAAGTGCCGGCGGTGGTGATCTCGTCGCGTGAGGCAACAAAGACGTGCTGAAAGTGCAGGAACCCGCGTGCGCAGACAAGGCCGAAAGCATCGTGACCAAGATCCTGTGGTACGACTGCACCGACATCGCCTTCTCTGCCTACAACGACTACTGGCGCCAAATGCGCAAGATCTGCATCGTCGAGCTCCTCAGCACCAAAAACGTCAGATCCTTCGGCTACATCAGGCAGGACGAGTCCTCCAGCCTGATGAAGTCTCTAGAATCTTCGTCGGGGAAGGCCATCGATCTGACGGAAAAGATCTTCACCTTCAACAGCACCATCACCTGCAGGGCGGCGTTCGGGAAAGTCGTGACGGATCGCCAGGTGCTTATCGCTCTCTTCAAGGAGGCGGTAGCCATGGCCGGAGGCTTCGAGCTCGCTGACCTATTTCCCTCTTCGAAACTGCTCAATGCCCTCAGCTGGAGCAAACACAGGTTGTGGAGGATGCGCGGCAAGCTCGACACCATCCTCGACGGCATCATCGAAGAGCACAAGCTGAAGCAGGTCGGCGAGTTCGGCGGGGAAGACATAGTCGACGTTCTTATCAGGACACAACAAACCGGAGAGCTCAAGTTCCCCATCACCACAGACAACATCAAAGCTGTCATTTTCGTAAGTAACTGCACTCATCGCACTTACCATCATTATGTTAATCACGAAACAATTACGAAGAGCAAAAAGAGAAAATTAGTTAACCCAGTCCGATGTTTGGGGTGCTCCGAAGTCTAAAGATTTTTTATGATATTTTTCTATTATAAATAATAAGGAGGTTATTTAAAAAAGAAAAATTGCCCTAATCCAGATCTAATTATGATTATGCTGAAACCGACTAAAAACACCTTTACTAACAAAACGAGCCAAAAAAATTTGAGTCTTGGACCCCAGCTAGTCTAGCAGACTATAAATCAACAAATAAATAATGTAATTCTAAGTTTTTAACTAGGGGAGAGCAATATTTGGTAACAATCAAAAAATTGATTTGAAATATAGATTTGGTTCGGTTATTGTTGTAATTCAACTCAATACTGTTTTAAAATTTAAAAAAAAAAATCGATTTTATTTCAATTATAGAAGTAAAAATACCATATAATAAAAAACCAAACCAAATTAATATTAGAGTATATAATTCTAATTTGTAATATTTAATTATATTATATAGTTTTAGTAATATATAATATTTATTTATGTTTTATACTTTATATATTCTATAGTTCATAACACATTCACTGTTAATTTAATCCGTTTGGTAAAAAAATTTATTTAGGAACTAGATTTATAATAATTTTAGTTATTCGATTTCAATACCGAAATCAAATCAAAATAATTGATTCGATTAAATTCGATTTTTGAACTATATAGTTCGATTTTAGTTTCTTATAATACGAATTTCAATTGATTCAATTTTTCAATTCGGTTCATATAGTTAAATTTCAGTTTCTTATAATACAAATTTCAATTGATTCAATTTTTCAATTCGGTTCAGTTTAGTAATCACATCGAACCATGTTCCCCCATGTTTTTGATATTATTGTAACACGCAGGACATGTTCGTCGCTGGAACTGAGACATCGTCTGCAACGACGGTGTGGGCGATGTCGGAGATGATGAGGAACCCGCAGGTGATGGAGAAGGCGCAGGCGGAGGTGCGGGCGGCGTTCAAGGGGAAGGCGGTGGTGGAGGAGGGCCACGTTCACGAGTTGAGATACTTGAAATTGGTGATCAAAGAGACACTGAGGTTGCACCCTCCGATCCCAATCATGCTGCGCCAAGCCAGATCGGAATGCAAGGTGGATGGATATTCAATCCCGATCAAAACCAAAGTGATGTTCAACATCTGGTCGATAAGCCGGGATCCCAAATACTGGGACCAGCCCGAAATCTTCCAGCCCGAGAGATTCGAAAACAGCCCGAAAGATTTCTTGGGGAATGATTTCGAATACATTCCATTCGGGGCGGGTAGAAGGATGTGCCCCGGGATGAATTTCGGGTTGGCCAACATTGAGCTGCCGTTGGCCAAAATGCTGTACCACTTCGATTGGAAATTGCCTAAGGGGATGAGTTCTGATAGTTTAGATATGAGTGAGGGAGAAGGGATTACCGTTTCTAGAAAGAAACCGCTTATCATAATTCCCATCGTGTGCAATCCTGCTACCTCATAATTGACCACATCAATCTTTCAATAATTGTTGCACTTATTTGCTCTCGAATTAGTGGTGGATACAGATATTTTGTCAAGAGGTATCTAACCTCTTTATTTTCTCTTATGTTTCTCTCTACTCATATATACGAATATACTCTCTTATACGCGCTCAAAATCGTTGTTGATTCCCGATGCAAAGGCTGGATTAAAAAAATCGAGTGTCTTAAACTATATAAAATAACCATATAAAATAAATATTCCAAAAATCCATATCAACTTCCATACTTTATCAACCAAAATTATTTATTAGCTTTTTTTATAATTAAGATATTGTAATATATTACTCTTACTTCATAATATATTTAATCTATCTTGCTACATAATTGATCTTTTAATGAACTTATTTAACCATTTCTTTTATTATCTACAGTGAAAGCAAGTAATCTATTTCATAATCAGTTTCATATTTTTTATTAGACATATTTAGTAAAATAATTCAAAAAAGTCTTCTAGACAACAATCACAATAACAATATATTTTATTAAATAAAAAAACTAAAGAGATGGGTTTTGTTTTGAGAAGTTGATTCTTCTACTTAATTTATAGAATTTTTTGTAATTTATTTTGTATTAATAAGTATAGAGAAATGGAAGAAAAAGTTTGTAATAGAAACTAAGTTATGAAGAAATTCAAAAAATAAATAGAGATATACAAGAAAGCTAGATATATATAAATTTTACTAAATAATCAATTATAACAAAAACTTAAAATAAAAATAAAAAGGACCAATCACAATTTTGGAAAAAACTAGTTAAGGACAAAAAATTCTCTATTACAAACCAATTAATACAAAAATTAAAATTACAAAAGGACAAAAAAAAATCTAAAACATAACCAATTAATACAAAAACTTAAAACTATGACAAAAAGACCTTACTAGGAGTTAAACCCATGATCATAGGTATACTAACAAAACTTCTACCACTACACAAACATGTTCTTTAATAAAATAAACAACATACATATATGCATAAAATTATTAATATCCCCTAGCTAGTCTTTTATCAAAGTGCCCCGAGTCCGCCCCTATCTGTAACTATATATATTATACCTCGGCCTTAATAACGACACCACATCTTCGTAAGGTAAATTTTTGTTGTGGGACTATTGTTGCCTTCACATCTGAAAAAATCGATCCAACAGAATCGAATTATTAAAAGAAAAAAAAAATCACTTGTACCATTTAATAAGTGAGTACTCGATCCTGATTTTAAAAAAAATTAAAAGATCAGTTCTACGAAATATATGGAGCTTTAGGTTTGGTCGAGTTAAGTAATGGACCTACCATTGTCCAATCTCAAATAATAGAAGAGAAATGTTATGAAGTGGTCGTGTTAACTTTTTTTTAATATTGTGATGTAGTTTAAATGATATTATAGTTGTGTTAAAACTGTATTTATTTCTGATTTTAAATTTAAATTTCTTCTATATAAATTTATAAAACCATGATTAATTGGATCCCATAATAAAAAGTCTATGCTTACTTGTCCACCCACTAAACTATTATATTGTTTTTTAAATATATTTATTATTGAGATATGTATTTTGATAAATTATTTACCAACATAAACATTTATGAACTCAAATCTGAAGATAAAAGAAATTATAAAACTTGCTCATGGAATAATCAACCATATTGATCAGTCATTAACAAAATTGAAAAATGAAAAACTAATAAATCCTAATTATGATAAAAACCAACCCTAACTAATAAACACTAAATAAAGTCAAAAAATAAAACTAAAATATTAAAAGAAAAAATATGATAAACTAAAAATTAATAGCATGATATATGCTATAATATTTGTCATCACAAAAATTATAAATATCTTCCTTGTGCTTCTTTTATACATCTATTTATTGTTGTTGTTGGAATTTTCTAGTGGTAAAATTAATAAAAGCATCTTGTCCCACATTGATTTCGTAAGCAAAGTTTTGTACTTTTTAAAAAGTACAAAACTCAACTCCAAACTCCGACTAACTACAAGGAAATAAACTTAGTAAAACAGAGTAAAAAGCTCAACTTTTTTGTCTTCATTACATGATCATATGTATTCAATATGGTTATTGCATAAGCTCTCTCTCTCTCTCTCTCATAGACACACACACACGGCAACAGTCAACAGAGATGAATGCGACAGTAATCCCTGTATCAAGATGTAAAGTGTGGTTATTAAGGCCAAGGCCCTGCAGATACAGAAGAAAAACATTATATGGAAGCATAAGATTGATGAAAATAGATGAGTGCAATAAGTAATTAGGAAGAAAAGAACAACAATAATATTGAATGTCTCTTTGATCACCAATTTCAAGTATTTCAACTCATGAACGTCGCTCTCCTCCACCGCCGCCTTCCCCTTGAACGTACGCCGCCCGCACCTCCGCCTACGCCTTCTCCATCACCTGCGGGTTCCTCATCATCTCCGACATCGCCCACACCGTCGTCGTCGACGACGTCTCAGTTCCGGCAACGAACATATCCTGCGTCTTGAGATTAATTAAATTCCTAATTGTGACTAATAAATTCTAACTGGGGATTGATGAACCCTAATTGACTCACGAAAATGACAGCCTTGATGTTGTCTGCACTGATGGGGAATTTCAGCTCTCCGGTCTGCTGCATCCTGATGAGGACGTCGACAATGTCTTCACCATCGAACTCGCCGCTCTGCTTCAGCTTGTGCTCGTTGATGATGCCGTCGAGAATGGCGTCGAGCTTACCGCGCATCCTCCACAGCCTGTATTTGCTCCAGCTGAGGACATTGAGTAGTTTCCAGGAGGGGAAGAGGTCGGCGAGCTCGAAGCCTCCGGCCACGGCGATGGCCTCCTTGAAGAGAGCGATTAGGCCCTCGCGATCCGTCATGACTTTTCCGAAGGCCGCCCTGCAGGTGATGGTGCTGGTGAAGGTGCTGGTGAAGGTGAAGATCTTGTCCGTCAGATCGATGGCCTTCCCGGACGAAGATTCTAGAGACTTGATCAGGCGGGAGGATTCATCCCGCCTGATGTAGCCGAAGGATTTGACGTTTTTGGAGCTGAGGAGCTCGACGATGCAGATCTTGCGCATCTGGCGCCAGTAGTCGTTGTAAGCGGAGAAGGCGATGTCGGTGTAGTCGTACCACAGGATCTTGCTCGCGATGCTTTCGGGCCTGTCTGCGCACGCGAGGTCTTGCACTTTCAGCACCTCTTTTGTTGCCTCACGCGACGAGATCACCACCGCCGGCACCTCGCCTAGCTGGAGATGCATGATAGGGCCGTGTTTCTGCGCTTGGCGCTGCAGTGCTTTGTGAGGCAGGTCTCCGACTAGGAGGTGGAGGTGGCCGATCACCGGCAGCTTCGGCGGGCTCGGAGGAAGATTTTGGTGAGGCTTTTGGGGTTTTGGTTTAGCGGATGCCTTGATTAGGAAGAAGATGAAGGATGAAAGGAGTAGGAGTGTGGTTGTGAAGTTGAAGAGGAGATCCATCTTCACTGTTGATGAAAGAGTATTAGTGATGAGTAGGTGTTTTATGGATCATGTAGTGGTTCTATTTATATAGATGAGAATTTTGGCTGCTGCAGTTATCAGTTTAGTAACACAAGTCTAATTTCAAGCTCGGACCATTCCTTTAAATTCGGATATGAATATGGGATCTTGATTTCTGAGATCTAGATCCAGTCCAGATCAGGTCCGTGGATCTATATAATATATATGTATATATAATTTTTATTTTTATTTATAAGTGTATTATATTATTTTTCTTTCTAGTCGAAATTGGATAAATTAGGTTATGGAATTGGATGATAGGTTAATAAAATTAAAAAATTATATCATGTATTTGAGAAACTTTTGTTATGAGTGGTCTATTTGCTAAGATATGTGTGCTATTTTTTCTATTCCTATTGTAATATTAGTTGTTGTCATTAAAGCAAAAGTAAATTTATAATTAACATCTTCTTATATAGTGAAAATTGTAAAAATTCTAAATAATTATTATAATGTTATTGTATATTTAGATTATTATTATGCTCTTACTGTGAATTATAGTTGATTTAAGAATTATTTTAGAAGAGAAAAAATATGGATCCGAGTCTAAATCTCGGATCCTACGGATCTTATGGATTTGGATCTAGACTGGATCCAAACACAAACAAAAAATTTTGAATCCGGATTTGAACCTAATAAAATCTGATTCAGATCCAATCCATTTGCCATCTCTAGTCTACAGTCAAATATTACAGTCTTGTTGTATTGTAATTTTCTTGATCAGAGATTTGTGGTCTTGCTATTTTGTTTTTTGGATATTTAATTACTCCTCGTTCAATTAGATATATACAAACATTTTATATGCTTACATATCCTTGTTGTAGTTTTTTGAATGCTCATCAATTTATTATAGAGATGATCAACTGAAAACATTCTTTGTTTTGCTAAACTATGAACGAACCAATTTTAATATTTAAAAAGTATCATTATAAAATGAAAAAGGTCAGATTATTGAAGATATACGATTGTGAATATATATATATAGAGAGAGTTACATTAAATAACAATTATTTTTAATGTGAGAATTAAGAATCATAAAATTTCACTATGAACAAAATATAAAATTTCACTATAAACAAAATGAATATGCTCTGAAAGTTAATGTATTATCCATTGTGAAAGTTACTAAATCAAAAAATTCAATATTTTTCACTCGGGTTCGAATTCCATGAGGGGCGAAAATTCATTTATTTTTTATTTTTTTGTATTCATTAACTTTCTCCATAATCTGTAACTTTCACAGTGAATTCATCATTTTTGGGTTCTCACGTTATCACGATAAAAATAGTTTTTATATTAACCATCTTATATATATATAGGGGATGATTAACGTGATATCTATTTTATTGGGAGAACCAAAAAATGATGAATTCACAGTGAAAGTTCATGAATCCGCTGGGAAAGTTACTGAATCCAAAAAAATAGAATTTTCGCTCCTCATGGGATTTCGAACATGGGTGAAAAATTCTGAATTTTTGAATTCATTAACTTTCTCAACGGATTCATCAACTTTCATAACGAATTCATTTGGTTCTTAGTTTTTAGAATAAGAATAGTTCTCATTCGAACAAAACTCTCTCTCTCTCTCTATATATATATATATATAGAGTTTGGTTCAAATAAGAACCATTCTTATCCTAAAAACTAAGAACCAAATGAATTAGTTATGAAAGTTGATGAATCCGTTGAGAAAGTTAATGAATTCAAAATTCGAATTTTTCACCCGGGTTCGAATCCCATGAGGGGCGAAATTTTTATTTTTTTGGATTCAGTAATTTTCCCAGCGGATTCATCAACTTTCACTGCGAATTCATCAGTTTTTGGTTCTCACGTTCTCACAATAAAAATGATTCTCACGTTAACCCTCCCCTATATATATATATATATATATATATATATATAGTGGATCAAATGAGAACTTCAACTTTTTTTAGAACTAAGAACTAATATGATTCATTCATTTTTTTTATAATCTTAACGGTTAAGATTAATTATAAATCGTTTATTATCCTCAAATTTTAGTGACAACCGTTTAACCCTAAAATTAAGGGATTCTATATATTTATTTATGGTAACTATTCATACATGCACAATCACTATGATTACATACACAACAATATGAATTAAATGAATATACCAATTAATTGGAATGTGATGGTATGCATAAGAACTATGATTACATGAACAACGATATAAATTGCACAGACAACGAAGAATAGAATATGAAAGATCCAAATAGCAAAAATTTAGAGATTTGATTATTTTTATCATTAAATAAATATGAGTCGTCTGATTTGATTCAATCTAACAATGGTTATTAGTTCATAATTCTTAGATAATACATAGTTCTCTCTATACATGGACTGAAAAAGTGAAATGGCAACAAATAATAAATACAACCACTTCACAATTATCCAAACTAAACAAAAGTGTAGATAAATTTGATAAAAGATGAGAAAATAAGTAACAAAAATAAAGTAAAACAGTTCTAGAAAAATATCAAAGTAAAGTACTGATCCCAGAAAATACAATAATATAATAGAAAAATCACACAGTCAATGTATAGCCCTATTAATAAATTAAGTCAATTCAGAAGAAAAATCACACATATAATATAGTCTCATGGATCAGGCAGCATGTGATAGTAGATTAATATATGTTTTATCTCCATTAGGTCTCAAGAACGCATAAAAACTCACAAAAGCACATAAAATTTATTCTCCTACAATTAATTCTATAACCATCAAGTCTTTAGATTAATTATATTATGAATTCCTAAATTCGATCACCTAATTAAAACCGTTAAATTTTTAATCAGGCTACTAGCATGCATTAATAATGGCCAGTTATCTAGTTTAAAAAAAGACAATGAAACATAAATAAGAAATTGACAGATAAATAGTCTTCATAGTTCAATTACATAAATTCCTACTAAATAATACAAACCCTGGAATCAATAGAAAATTAGTTACACATAACTGAAATTAAATGACAAGAAACAAAGAAAAACATAATTGAAATAAATAGATAAAACCCTTGTAGATGTTCCAGAATGAAAATCTTGAACACATAACTTGAAAATAAATCTCAAAACTATTGTAGGAAGGTCTAAAATAAAACTCTAAGAAATATGAAAAAGAATTAATGGTGACTTGAAAATTGAATGGTGTAAAATCAAGTATGTGAGAGGTGTATTTATATGTGAAGAAATTGTCTTGAATTCTAAAGGGATTGTGATAAGTTTAAGAATCCTAATAGAGATCAACCATAGTTGGATAAGATAATTTATCAAAATGGGTGGTCTCCTGTGTGTGTCGCGTACATAGTGAGAGCATCTAATTAATTTTTTATTAATTAATTAATTTTTATTAAATTAATTCTATTTAAAATCAACTAATTTAATAAACCTTAATTGTAAATTAATAAATCATAATTATGAATTAATACATAATAATTTTGAATTAATAAACCCTAATCGTGAATTAATAAATCTTAATTTTAAATTAATAAAGTCTAATTGGAATTAATAATCCTAATCGTGAATTAATAAACTCTAATTGTGAATTAATAAACCTTAATTTTGAATAATAAGCCATAATTTTGTATTAATAAATCCTAATTGTGAATTAATAAACCTTAATTGTGAATTAATAAACCCTAATTTTGAATTAATAAACCTTAATTATGAATTAATAAACCTTAATAGTGAATTAATAAACCATAATATGAATTAATAAATTCTAATTTTGAATGAATAAATTATAATTAAAAATTAATAAAATGTAATTATCCTTACTCGTCATAATTAATATATAATTATTTTAACAAAAAACAAGGGTGAAATCATGGTGAGGCGGAGCTCACCCAAATTTTTATCGATCAAAATATGATCACTCATAATGGGAGAATGTAATTGGATCCAACTAGTAATCAAAATACACAAAAATAGGGAAAATTCCAAAAATTATGAAAATTCGGAAATTCTCACGACCTGTGGCAGATTGCACGACTTTCTTAATTTTGCTCGTTCTCTCTCGTCCGAACTCTGAATTACGATTTGTTTGCGTCTGCAAACTCCTATATAGATGTACTTCAGTTCTATCTACTTTTGACTCTTAAATTCTCCAACTTTTCTTAAAAACTGGCAAAAGTTACCTATGAATATCAATTCTTCAAATTAAAACAAAACAAATCAAATACTCATTCCAAACATAATTTCTTCTATCAACTAAGTCACATATACACTTTAAAAACCATTTAAAATCTATATTTGTTATATATACTATAGGAGATGGATCAGGTAGGAAATGATAATTTGGTAGGAAATATGAATGAATCTGGGCCTTTGATTTGTTATATTAATGGTTGAGATTTAATTTTCGGGTGTGCTACAGTTTTGTGTGCTACACGGATTATTGTGCAACAATATAACTCTTTTTGTGCTACGCTGCAATGAAAGATGTGCTAAACTAATATATTTAGCATATGTGCTACGAATTGATGAAATATGTGCTATACTAAAATGTGCAATATAATAATTCTGATTGTGCTACACAAATATGAAAGATGTGCTACTATTCCTATTTTCGTACATTAAGGAGATTTCTCACCATAACCAACCCCATATACTATATATATATATATATATATATATATATATGTGTGTGTGTGTGTGTGTCTTGTTATAGAAATATCATTATATGAATAAGGTTTCCGGTGTCGAGGAGCGTGGCAGTGGTGTTGGAGCTCGTTGCGAGGCTGCCGTAGTTGACGAGCATCGGGGCCTGCCTCCTGTCCGTAGCGATCAGGTTGCCATCGTCCCTGATCTTGAAGGATGCGTAGAGATGCTCGAGAGGGTTGTCGCGGTTCGCGACCCACACGGGCTTCTTGTTTGTGATGTTCTTAAACCAGATTCCGACGTACACGTAGCCGGAAACAGCATCCTGGAAAAATCCCAGCTCGAAAACGCCACCGGCTGAGATTAGAGTTTGGTTCTCTTTCAGCGCTTTGTTAGGCCTCATTGTGTCTTCTGCATTGGATACGCCAACAGAAGAGATCAAGAAAAGCAAGCACGCCGCATACATGATGTGAGCTGGCTAGGGAGCAAGAATGATCAGGAAACTCATGAAGATGAGGTAAATTTTTTGATGTTGCTGCAAGAAAGCGATGATGTTTCTGAGAAAATGCACATGAGATAGGTACAAGTGCACCCTTATTAAAGAGAAATTCAAACAAAAATGTCAATTATAGTTTATGACCTGAACTTTAGCATTCATTTCATTTATGACTTTAACTTCATTATAATTATAAAATAGTCTGAATTTTACAAAAATATTAAATAATGGCCCACGTCAAAAATCCTGCCGTTATAAACATGTTTCTTGTATCGTAGCTTCATTTTATCGACATCCCAACTTGAGAATCATGTTTTATAGGTGATCTTAGTCAGCTTCCGATGAAAAAAAAATTGCCGTGACCCATAATTAGACAATTTTGCAAACTTCGAACTGTTTTAATAATAAATTAAGCAAATTCTAAAACTCATTTCATATGCTATAATTAACTCTAATAAAAAGAGATATGCATCAAAGTCATAAACAATTTCAAAACCATTTTTATTTTCACTTCAACCTTACACATCACTAGCCCTTGCAATATAAATTAAAAGATTATGTATGTGCTACTTTACCAAAACCTTACATTCTCCATGTTGACATTTTGCACCATTCGGGTTGACTCCCTTTTTCCCCCTTGACAACATAAAAAAAAAGTTATTCGGAAAGAGCACGAGATGCTGACCTATAGTTGTATATATAATAAAACGAGGAGAAAAATAATGAAACTTGATTATCTAATTACAGGGGGAAAGATAATGATATGTAGCTTAAAATATGATTGCTTGAAACGATCAAATGTTTGACTAGTTAAAACACCGTAGCCATTTCAAGTTATAGTAAAGAATGAAGATGTTGCTTGACTTTCTATGGTGTTTTTCATCAATCAGAAGCATCCCAAGAAAGAAATGCATTGAAAAGATTGCGACAGTTTATTATATGATATTTGACTGCAATCTAAGTCAGCATTACTATATGTTTAAACCATCAAGAATGACGTGAATTTGAGGGATGAGGAGTCAAGCTTAAATGAAGAGGTTTTATTTATTTATTAAAATGTCAATAAATAAAAGATTGAGGGCTTTAACATTGGGAAGCATTTCATCGAACAACTTGTACCATAGAAAAATGATGATCTTTTGATAATGTGGAATATCTCATTAAATATATATAAATTATATAAATGAAACTGTCGCACTTAAAATCTGGTTGTCTACTTAATTTTTTGATTCTGCAGAAAATCACTAACAAATTAAAATTGTAACGGAGAGACTTGAATAATGAATTAATTGAAATTCGGATTAAAATTATTACCAAGTTAATTTATGAGATTAAATGAGTGTATTTTCTCAATTGAATCCCGTGTATAATCCAAGTTCATTAGACAGAGAGATTGGGCCCGTTAGTGTAGGCCGACACTTTGTTAGGGTGATTGTCTATATAGAGGCCCACAATACTAATGGGCCTATTCCGGATGGCGCTTGAACCCCAACCTTAGTAAGATACGGCATTTCCCGCCAAAGTCAAGCTCAATTTAAAACCGCTCTACCCATATTTTTTATTTAATAATTTTCATCTCCCAAAACAAAAATGCAATAAAACTTTTTATAATTTTCATCATATATCACTTGCTTATTTGACTCCAGAGTTCCCAAAGATGGAATTGAGTCGAGAGAGAGAGAGAGTAGCAGATGCGAATGCTGCATTTATCTTGGTCTGGAATTAGGGTTTCAGGAAATATAGGCTTTGCCTAAATATTCCAAACCTGCCTTCACCACTATTGGAACTAAAACAGCTCAAGTACATCGACTTTCTCTTCCGATTATCGGTCAATGCGATGTGGATCTATCTTGAATTTTACTAGTTTATTTCCTGGCTTGATTTTTTGTGTGACTGTCAAATGAACTAATGTTGAGATGATGCTGTTGGTTTGATTTTGAGAAAAAAGGTATGAGAAGCCAGTAAAGATGTGTTCATGGTAAAATTGAGAAATGTTCTTGTCAAAGTGGGGGAATCTTATTCTTGAATTGGATGTTATATATGTTGTTAGAGTTATTTTTTAACTCTATTCTCTTCCTCTATTTTTATGTATTTATTTTGATCTTTCTTCACGGTTGTTGTAGGCTATATTGGAGTTATGAAATCTCCTATTTAATTGTGCTGAAATCGTGGAGATGAAGCTGAAGTGAAGCTCCTAAAAACATGGAAATGGTTGAAGTGGAGCTGAACAGAATAGCTGCTGAAGTGGATGTTGTTGCAGCAGTTGGGTTAGTTCCTATTTTCAAGGAACTACTTTTACCACGTCCACATGAACGTTGCGGCCCACTTCAAGTCATGGGCCACGTCCTAGATGAGCTTGGAGATCAAGAAATGCTACTCCTATAAATACTTGAAGGGCTGACACGAAAAGTGTGGAGAAATAGCTATCTGTAAGCGAGTGTTGTTTTATGTGTTGCGATAACATTGTCTGTAACACTTGCTGTTTTCGTACAGTTCTTGAGTCTGTTCTTGAGTGTTGTTTTTATTGAGAGATAGTTTTTAGTGTGAGAGGTTCTTTTATTATCACCTTGGTCTTGTCAAGGTGATATAGTGTTTTTGTAGAATACTCTCGTTTAGTGTTTTTCGCCATACGACATCTATAGGTTGTTTTAACAACCTGTAGAATATTTACTTTGTGTCTTCCATTTCTAAATTCCGCTGCATATTTTACTGTTGTGTGTGTGTGCGTTACGGTAACACGGTGCACAACATAGAAATCCAGACGAGCCAACACTTTCAATTGGTATCAGAGCACTCTCTCGATACACTGAGTGTGATCCTGACAGTTAGCGCAACAATTGTCTCAGTATGGATCCCAACAACATTGGCCAGTATCGACCTCCAGTTTTGGATGGGTCGAACTACTCATATTGGAAGACGAGAATTCGTTCGATGATCAATTCTATAGACAGATGAGTGTGGCAGTCCGTGGAAAATGGGTGGTCCGTTCCAAAAGTCACCGATGATCATGGTGATGTTACACCGATACCATCAAACCAATGGACAAGAGAGCAAGTGGAAGCAGCCACTCTCAACGATAGAGCCCTAAATGCCATCTATGCTTCGGTGGACATGAATATGTTCAAGCTGGTGAAGAACAGCGCATGTGCCAAAGATGTGTGGGACATCCTTCAACGCCATTGTGAATGAGACACGAGCATCAAAGAGTCCCGTGTTCGTGATTAAGGATTTGATGGTCGATATGACCAACTTTTACAACCAGTATAAGTCGATTGAGTCGTGGCTGAAGAGGAAGAGCCCACCGGAGAATCCGGGGAAGGAGAATCTGCAGAGCAAGGAGGATCGGAAGAAGCTGGATGGGATGTACGAGTGCATTCTGTGCGCCTGCTGTAGCACATCCTGCCCCAGCTACTGGTGGAATCCGGAGTCCTACTTGGGCCCCGCTGCTCTTCTTCATGCCAACAGGTGCTTGTTTGTTGCCTAATTTCGTGTTGCTGTTGTGAAATTTTGTGGTATATGATGATTCATGTGAAATATGGAAAAATTGTTGATCCTTTAACGATTCTTACTATGAATATTGTTGGTCCGCTTGCGATTAGATACTTGGTGACATGTGTGGTTTACTTAGTTGTTGATTAAGAAAAAGTGATGCAGAGTGTGCGTCCTGATTCATTGTTTAACTTTATCCCTCTAGTGTCAGACTAGATCTAGTCCAATGAGTTTCATCATTGTTGATCACCCCATTCATGTGGAGATGGCTTCAAATTGCTGCTGTCAATGACTCAATTCGAATGTGCTGTGTGTATAGGCTTATTCTCTTAGGCTAAGGTCATAGTTAATCTCGAATGGTGATAAAAGATGTCCTAAAAGCTTGTTGAAGTCTGTTTGTGGTCTCCCAGGCCTTCCATGAACCCGTGCTTGTTAAGAATAGCTTATATAGTTATTTAATGTTTTGGATATCGTGAATTTGGAAGTCTTTTGTTATTCATTGTATGTCTCAAAACTTCAAGGTAAGATAGATAGTCTTTACCATTTTTGCAATAATAATAAATAAGTATAAGTGATGGAAAAGAAAGAACTATTTTATCTTATAATTATTTGGTTTCATATATTTCCATCAAGGTTGGTATTCCAAATCTAGTGACTATTTTTGATATTGATAGGTTTTAACAAGCATGTTACACATAAATTTGATGTGAAAGCTGGCGTAGAACCATGTCCAAGATGTTGATGGAACTATTATACTTAAACAGAGGTTTGTTTTCCCCGAAATTACTGCAGGATAGTTCCTAATTTAGCAATCAGCAAGATCTTATCCCGAGAAAGCTATAAAGTCCGCATTCTTCAAGTACAATCTGTCTGGTATAATGATCTTCCACCGGAGCAAGAACTAATTTACCAATTTTTCAGAATTTAAATGATATTCAAATTTTCTTTTACATGAACTACTGACCAAAGTAAAAATCAGGAATAGCATGATGTAAAATGTGAAGCAATTTATGCTCAAGATAACTCCTTAGAGATAACCTTTAATGAGTACTTGATAGGGCATAGGTTAATCAAAAAAACTCATATACATCCGTCCGCATATAAACTACCGCTGTTTACTATGAAAACCACCGTTGTTTAATTGCATAGTCTCCTATGCGCGCACGGTGCGGTGGAGTGCGCAGGAGACCAGCTCGAAGTTAATATGTTCTTTAGGATCTTCAGCCACCTACTACACATGGAGTTCCATGCAATAAGAATCTGATTGGTCAAACTCATAAGAAAGATGAGCGGATCGTCCTCTCCTAGAAACATAATTTCATCTGTAATTCAATATTGGCAAGCTAGAGCTTCGAAACATGAGATTTTGAAGGTTGAGGTATCAAACCATGATGTTGATGCTTGAGTTGATAATTTGTAACAAAATCTTACTCTTGACACATTTTGACAAACCCTGGTCACATATCTTCAAAATTTGTTTTAGTCATTACGACCTATTGTAATGTGGTTGGATTAATTGCAGTTCTGTAGAAACGTTGTTTGATGTTCTAAAAGATTGTATCATGCATCTAGTGAACTTAGGAAAAAAAATTGTATATCTAAAAGATTTGTTATGCTTAAGCCTGAATGAAGGCAGCCTGGTAAGATTTATGCATTTGCTCAAGGGTGTTCCAAGTTAGGTTAAATGAATATTTTGATCCTTATTTTTTTTGTCCCTGCAAACAACTTTGCCTCTATCTTCTATACTGTGTTTAAGCAGAACGGGTTTTGACATTATCAATGCAACTTCATGGTGCAGGAAGGATGCAAGGGTCTATTGTATATGGTTCTCCATGCACGTGTTATCCTTGATTTATGTGAGCATTTTGAACAAGAGATCGGATTTGAGAAGGTTGAAAGAGACTGATTCATTTTGAGGGAAATGGATCCTAGAGAAACTAGGCAGCCATCAAACACTGTTAAAGTATTCATTGGAGTCAAAAATGCATAAAAACTCCTTTCTTTCCGAAGCTATTATGGAAGAGGTTAGTAATCATTGCCATCGTCGTCCATTCAATCAACGAATGCCTACTTGCCTTTGCTTGTATTCGTCCAGTTATGCAGTATGTTTGTTGGAATATAAATTTATATATCTAGAAATTCGGACTCGTTACATTCAAAGTTCTGCACTTGTACTTAGAGCTCGTAAACATCAATTCGCTGAAATTGTGGCGAAAGCACTGTTGATTTTGGTTTCCCTTTGTGATGGATCCTTTAAGTGATGAAGGTCATGTGGAGGAGTACAAGTTATCATGGAAACGTAAGTTTGTTTATATTGAGGTTTTACTTATTGTATGTGTTTTGTATCATAATCCACTATATATATGTTTTGCATGGCCCTAAAAATGTTCAATATGAGCATAGGAAAGAGAGGGAGACAGAATATCTTGTGGGAAATGGTCAAGGTATGAAACACTCGCCATAACACTTAATTATGAAATTTTTTGTCGTTCAAAATGTACATAACTCTAATTATGCATTTCACATAGTGTCAAGAACAACCTGATGGAAGGCAATGTGAAATCTATGTCATGCGCTACATGAGAGATATTATTGAGGGTTGTGGTTCGGATAACACCATTGCATTTCCTACTATGGTAATCATAAAGTAGCATTTTAATCCATAATTTTCTAAATACTAATTCTTTACTTTTTTACTAATAGAATGTTTATTTTGTTTTAATAGTTTTCTAACGGCTTTTACTCGAAAAAAGAAATCGATGAAGTCCGTATAGAGTGGTCCGAGTTAGTCGCTGATTCTATGGTGGTTGACGATGGTAAGTTTCATACTTTTTGTTGAACATAATGATTTTGATGTACTAAATTTTATTTCTTACCATTTTACATCTTATTCTAATAATGTAGATGAGATCAAGTTAGATGATTGATGTTGTTGAAACAAAGATGGTGAAATGCTTGAATATGGTGAAGTTGATTTTTTTTTTTGATGAATTTTAGTAGCTAATTAGAAAATATTTGTTGTTGAAGATGGTGAATGGATATTTTTGGATAAATTTTAGTAACTAGTTAGAAAATACTTGTAGCTAGTTAGAAAATACATGTAGATTGGGAATTTCCCGGAAATAACGTTTTGAATGCTTATGAAATGTGTACCGATTTTGATATAAATATTATGAGAAATATTTTATATCTATTTTTGAATTATTATTTTTAATTAGCATAAACATGCATTCAGATTATGAAAACAGGTATTCAATAAATAATAAAATAACAAAAATATATTATTCAGTTATAGACCACGGGGAAATGCGCGTGGTCTATTCAGTTATAGACCACGGTGAAAACCGCGTGGTCTATAATGTCATAGACGATGGGGAAAGGCCGTGGTTCACCTTCAGGTGGCCCGTTGTCTATAACATTATAGACCACGCGGTTTTCACCGTGGTCTATAACTGAATAGACCACGGGGAAATCCGCGTGGTCTATAGCCGCACGTAATAGACTACACCTTTGTAGACCACGCGGATTTTTGAAATAGACCATGGACATTCCCCGTGGTCTATTAGCGAAATTCTTGTAGTGAGACTTCGCATACTCACCACCAGATTCGAGAACATGAAGATGGAGGAAAGCGAGGACATCGATAGTTACACAAAGAAGATCATGGATATTGCAAATGAATGTCAAGATCTCGGTGATGCCATCAGCAACAAGGTACTAGTATCCAAAGCTCTCCGAACGTTGCCTACAAGGTTTGATATGAAGGTCACTGCTATCGAAACATCGATGACAGTAGCTGCAATCGAATTCATGGATCTCATGAATACACTCAAAACACATGAGATGAATTTTGAAGAAAAAGGCACGTTCGGCAAAAAGAAGGTGATGGCGTTCATTGCTGGAGCATCATCAAGCAGCAGGGTAATGGAAATAAAGGAAGTTGATGATGATGACGAGCTCCAAGAAATCGATGTTGGAGATGATGTGGCTATAATCACAAGAAAGTTCAAAACCATGGTGAGAAATATGAAAGGGGCTAAGGAAAAACAAGCAGATCCCCCAAGAATTGAATATCAATCACCAAGGAGGAATGGGTACACACCTCCAAAGCCCATCCGGAAGGTGTTTGAATCGAATGAAGCATCCAGGTATGACTCCTCAAATATTGATAATGTTCAATGTCGTGAGTGCAAATGATTTGGTCACTATGCAAATCAGTGTGCAAATACGCTCCGAAAAAGAGGAAAATCCTACTGGGTTTCCTGGAGTGATGATGAGGCTGAATTTTTTGAAAGCATGGACAAATCTGACGGAGAAAAAGAAGATGTTTCCTCCGATGTTGGCACAGCATTGTATGCAACATTAGGAAAACCCTGTCCGAGGATGAGCTTGATGATGTGGAGATGTTTGATTCAATCTCAAGCAGGTATGGACTTGATTACTATTCAAATATGTTTTGCTTCTTTGGTCTTATGGGTGATGCAGAAGAAGATAATACTTGCAATGAGGACACTGCTCTCATTATTCAAGAGATTTCAAAGCTCTACAATGAACTCCTTGGAAAGTACAAAGAACAAGGAAAGGATCTTGAGATGACAAGGGATGAAAATACAAGACTTAAAGCATCTCTTGCAAAGTTTGAAGGCATTGTCACTCAAAATGAGATAGAGCTCAACAAAGTATCAACCCAACTTGAAAATGAGCAAGCTACGATCAAAAGGTGGATGGCAACTGGACATAGGTATGATAGTTATATGCCTACAAGTTTAACTACTGCTGGTCTGGGCTTTACTGGTGAAGGAACTGCTACGCAAGCAGTGAAGACAACACACCAGAAAACACCCAAGCTGATTGTACCGCCAAGTGGAAAACCATTCGTGAAAGAAGGTGTGAACCCCGAAAAGAAGAGAAAACAAAGGAGATATGTGTGTCACTACTGTCATACTCCTGGTCATATTAGACCATTTTTCTTTCAAAGAAGAAATGATGAAAGAATCTCTTCAACAAGTGAGAAACGACATGTAGTCGAGCATAAGTACGTGTGGGTGAGAAAAGATGAACTGAAATGTAATGTTGTGTATACTGCATTAAAGACTAATGTTTCAGGTTCATGGTACTTTGATAGTGGATGTTCCCGTCACATGACATGAAACAAGGCATTCTTATCAGAATATCAGTCGTATGACGGTGGGAATGTAAGTTTTGGTGGAGGTTCCAAAGGTAAAATCGTTGGTAAAGGTTGTTTGAGTGTCTCAGGTTTGCCTACTCTCAAGAATGTATTTCATGTTCAAGGTTTGATGGCAAATTTGATTAGCATAAGTCAATTGTGTGATGAGAATTTGCAAGTTAAGTTTGATAAAATTCTTGTGAAGTGTTTGATGATCATAATCTATGCATAATGAAGGGCCAAAGGTCAGCTGATAATTGTTATATTGCAAATGAACCTAAATGTAATAAAGCACAGATTGATGATGGCGTCTTATGGTATCAAAGACTATGACATGCTAACTTTAGAAATCTTAACAGGTTAACTAAGCTGGAAGCTGTCAGGGGATTACCAAAGATCACACAAGGAAGCAAGGTTGTGTGTGAGGATTGTCAAAAGGGGAAACAAATCCATGTTACCCACAGTGTCGTGAAACATCCAGAACAACACTTCGGTACGACCAGGTGTTTTGAGTTAGTTCACATGGATTTGGTTGGTCCCGTTGAGGTAGAAAGCATTGGAAGAAAGAGGTATGTTTATGTTATGGTAGATGATTACTCAAGGTATACTTGGACCTTCTTTCTTCGTGAAAAATCTGATGCGTTTGACGTGTTCAAAACCATGTTCGCAAGAATTTCTAACATTTTTGGTGTCAAAGTGTCAAGAATCAGGTCGGACCATGGACGTGAATTTCAGAACTCATCTTTTACATTTTTTTGTGAAAAGAAGGGTATTTTTCAAGAGTTCTCGGCACCAAAAACACCACAACAAAACGGAGTGGTTGAACGCAAGAATAGGACACTAGTGGAGATGGCAAGAGTCATGATGAGCTCGAAAAATCTGTCTAAATGTTTCTGGGCAGAAGCTGTGAACACAGCGTGTCACATCAACAATCGAGTCAACATCAGACCAGGTTCTTTTAAAACTCCTTATGAAATCCTGAAAGGTAAGAAACCCAACCTCAAATACTTTCGTGTTTTTGGCCGTGTATGCTACATACTAAATGACAGAGAATACCTCACAAAATTTGATGAGAAAAGTGACAAAGGTATTTTTGTATGGTATTCTCTCAATAGTCAAGCGTATCATGTGTTTAACTTAAGATTACAAACGATATAAGAATCTGTGAACGTGGTATTTGATGACTATGGAAGTCCTTTAGGTACACAGGAAGAAGGTACTGAAGAAGTTGCAGTAGGAACTGGAGAAATGAAAGAGCACCAGTCATCCACAACTGTAGAAGAACATGTTGAGCCAACATCGCCCACAACACCACCTCGAGTTCCAGAAAATCAAGATGTATCCAATGAAGATCCGGAGTCCAAGTCCAACGAGGTAGTGAGAGAAAATCGAGAACCACACACGATTAATATCCTTATTTCCTTAAGTAGTACCACTCAACCTTATTATTGTACTTGAGCTAACTCAACTGCGGGGTTTAGTACAATAAACCTTTGAGCTCCTTAAGGGGCGTCATCATCCTTAACGGATACGGTGACTCGACTGAGATAACTAGCGTGACATACAAGACCGCCACCACCCAAGATGCGGAGAATCTTGGGTTAGAACATATAACCCTCACCCATAACAAGTCAAAGTGATGGTCAAGAACTCATACTCACCTAATACCTTATCGAGGTTTAGATCATCGTAAGTCACCGAGATCTTGGTTCTTCACGACGGTCGAAAGAAGAACACATCTCATCGTGATCCTTCAATACGTCGTAGACGCATCAAGCATAGACAAGCAACTAAGTCAAGTCACTTATCTATACTGCACTTAAACCGACAACTCGTCCTTAAGTCGTCTCACCGTGAAACTTTTATATCTCATTAAGCGACCAATCATACGGACTTACGTGATCTTCTACACACCGTATGATCTAACTTATATATGAGATAAGGGGACACGATATATGCAATCAAGTATTCAAAACAGATAGGAGATTGTAATAGTGGTAACAGAAACATTGTATACAAGCTCAACCAAACCGCTTTCATGATCTGAATCCAACAATCTCCCACTTATACTAAAGCAAACTTTTAGTATACAATGTGTCTTTCTACTAGCTATTACAAACAACCATCACTTTGCTTCTCCCACTTATACAAAAGTTTCCTTTCTAAGTGGGTGCCATCAAGCGCAATCCAAGTCCTCTAACGTGTCCATCGTAGACTTTTGCGGCGGGCTCTTCGTGAATGGATACGCTAGATTTTCCGTCAGATCAATCTTTTCAATCAAGACGTCACCTCGTCTAACGATTTCTCGTATGACATGGTACTTTCTCTCTATGTGTTTAGTCGCTTGTGGGTCCGTGGTTCCTTCGAGTTTGCATCGCACCGAGTTATCACGATGAACTATGATACTCTTGGGCAAACCAGTACCACATCTAGATCCACGAGGTAGTTCTTGAACCATCTGACCTCCTTAGAAGCCTCCGCGGCTACATATTCGGCTTCCATGGTAGAGTCCGCAATGCATCGCTTTGCTTTGCACTCCGCCAGATCGGCTCCACCTCCCAAGGTAAACACATAGCCCGAGGTTGACTTTTTCTCATCACGGTCGACTTGGAAATCGAGTCTCAGATAACCCAAAGGCATTAGACTATCTGCATGGTAAACTAGCCTATAATCTCGAGTCCTTTTCGGTACTTGAGTATATGCTTTCTTGCAATCCAATGAGCTTGTCGAGGTTAGATCGATATCTAGCTACTATGCCTACCGCATAGCGATATCGGGCCTCGTGCATAGCATTGCGTACATGAGACTTCCTACGGCGGGCGTAAGGAACTTGTCTCATTTCTCTATCTCCTTTGCAATATGGGTGATGCGTTTTGAGATAAAGGAACGCCATGTCCGAAAGGTAGCAATCCTTTCTTGGCGGTCTGCATACTAAAACGCAGTAATCACGAGATCGATGTAAGGCGCTGAGATAAGCTCAACATTTTCTTCTTGCGATCTCGGTAAACCTTGATCCCAAGAATGTACGTTGCATCTCCTAAGTCTTTCATTTGAAAGCGATCGGATAGCCAACTCTTTACGTCGATAACAACTTCACGTTGTTGCCAACTAGAAGGATGTCATCTACATAAAGTGCAAGAAATACCACATCACCGTTGACATCTAACCGATACACACAACTCTCGCTAGGCAACCGGTAAATCCATAGGATTTTACCACCTCATCAAAGCGTAAGTTCCATGATCGGGAGGTTCGCTTAAGTCCATAAATGGACTTCTTAAGCTTCCATACTAGATGCTCTTCACCTTACCACATAACCTTCGAGTTCTTTGCATATAGATGTCTCTACCTTCCTCAAGGTAACCGTTTAGAAAAGCGGTTTTAACATCCATTTGCCAAACCTCTAGTTCAAGTGGTGCTATGGCTAGAAGAATTCGATGGACTTGAGCATTGCTACAGTGAAAGGTCTCATCGAAATCGATGCCCTCAACTGAGTGTACCCTTTCGCCACAAGCACGGCTTTAAAAGCGAAACCTCTCCATCGAATCTCTCTTCCTTTGTATATCCACTTACTACCTATGGCTTCCTTGCCATCCGGTAGAGGTGTCTTTCATATACATCCATAGCCGTTATGGACTCCATTTCTAAGTCCATAGCGGTGCCATGATCTTGCATCAATATCTTGTATCGCCTCCTTGTATGTCCATGGGTCGATTATTGCATGTTCGTCTGCTGGGACTAAATCCGAAGATTCACCCACGAACATAAATCGCTCGGGTTGACGAACAACCCTCCCACTACGACGAGGTTCTACAGCACAATGGCAGCGGTGGTGCGCAGATACTTGTGGTTCTCTAACTGCACAACTTGCGTGTAGGTACCACTTGATGGTCGGTATCTCCAAAGTGGAACTCGACCCACTTCAATTTCTTGAAGTATCTGGTGTCGATCCCTCCCACTAGACTCGACATCTCGTACCTTTGGCCTAATCGGTGGTGGAATACGATTATCTTCTAATTCTTGAAGAATGATTTCAACTTTGGACTTATGATTTTTCATGTAGTCCTCTTCTAAGAATCGAGCATTAGTGCTAATAATGACCTTCTGATCCTTAGGACTATAGAATAAACCACCTTCGTTCCTCTAGGATAGCCAATAAACGACCTTGCGTCGGATCTAGCCTCAACTTGTCGCCTTCTTGTTCGGCACAGACATGTGGGATCGCCCATATCCTTATGTGGCTTAAACGGGCTTGCGCCCAAACCACAACTCGAAGGGGTCTTTTCGATGACTTGGGCGGTACTAGATTTAGCAAGTATGCCGCGTCTCTAAGGCATACCCCGTAACGAAATAGGCAATGTAGCATAACTCATCATAGATCTAACCATTTCCAAAAGAGTCCTATTTCTTCGCTCGACACACCATTTTGTGGTGTGCCCGGTGAAGATGCGCTTGGGATGTAATCCCACACTTCACTAGATAGTCCATAAACTCGTTCTTGAGGTATTCGCCACCGCGATCGAGCGCAGATGACTTGATACTTTACTAGCTTCGTCTCCACTTCCGCCTTAAACTCTTTGAATTTCTCAAAGCATTCGACTGCGGTGAAGCGGTATACGATCCGTACCTCGAGTGTCGTCAATGAAAGTGACAAAATACTGTACCTCCACGAGCTTGTGTGGACATCGGTCCACAGTCGAATGGACTAACTCCAACATTTACGGGCTCTATAACCCTTCGCCTTGAAGGTCCGTCGACATCTTACCTTCTATACAGATTCGCAGACCGGAACGAATGGCCGTGAGATCACCCAACGCCCATTCTTAGCCGCCTTTGGATCCTATTTAGATTGATGTGACCTAATCTAAGATGCCAGAGAAAAGTAGAGTCATCTTGAAGAAAACTTTCTCTTTTAGGGTTTGATGAAGATGCAACATAGTTATAGGTATTATGTTTTGCGAGAAATAGTATAAAGCGAATTATATAAAGTGCCAACACGTATAACCGTCATTTCTTATGATAGAAACACCACTATCAAAAATAATGAATATCCATGAGTAAATAATTTGAAAGCAGAAACAAGGTTCCATAGAAAATCCGGCACATATAAAGCGTCTTTCAAAACTAAACTGTTGTCCCAAAACATAAAGAACATCTCCAACGGCAACAGCTTGACTTTCGCCGCGTTGCCCATGGAGATCGTTATCTCGCCATCAAACAGCTCCCTTGTCCGCAGGAACCCCGCAGGTGTAACAAACATGATCGATTATGCCAGTATCTACTACCCAAGAATGGGTAGAACAAGTCGCTAAACATGTTTCACATTAAAGCAAATGGCGTACCTTGAGCCTCGAGCATAGGGCACTTGGCCTCCAATGCCCCGCCTTGCCGCACTTGAAGCACTTGCCCTTCTCCTTTGGCTTCTTCAAGCCTCCTGGCAACCATGTTTTTGTTCCCATTACTCCCACTAATTCCTTGCCTCACCACCTTTGGCACCCCTTTTCTATTTCCATTTTGCGATGAAAATTTTGGGCCCTTAGATGTGCTAGCAAGAGCATGTGCTCCTTTTCCCATAACTCCTTCCGCACAACGAGATCATTTAAGCAATCGACTAAGTGTAAACTCGGTCTTGCTCATGATCGCATTCACGCGAAGTTCTCAAAAGACTTGGGCGGTGTATTGAGGATGATATCGACCTTGGCCGCCGTCGATACCTCCTCCCAACCGATCAAGACTATCCATGAGATGAGTCATGTGGGAGACATGTTCATGGACCGAACTTCCTTCTTCCATCTTACACGCCAAGATTTCTCTCATTGTGTGGAAGCGATCGTCCGATCCGACCGCCCAAACTTACTCGAGACTTGACCAAATATCGTCAGCGTCTACCATCGATCGATCTGCAGCCTGCAAGCCTTTGGACATCGTAGTCATCATATAGCATTTAGCCATATTGTTTGACTTATTCCAAAGTCCGCTGACTCGCGCGCTCATTAGTCGATGCGTCGATGGGCATCGGGTTTAGGAGTAGTGAGAACAAACATGTGTTCTTCAAATGATAAGAACATATTCCATGTTTCGCTTCCACTCGATAAAATTTGGACCGGATAACGGATTTTGTGCGAGCATATTGATAATCGGCGTAAGAGACATATCGAAACGATAATGTAAACACATAAGCATACGATCGCATATAATTCGTAATAATAATATTGTAACCTTTTGATAAAACAATATTAATTGAAACCTCCAATCGCCCAAGGAATCCCACATGCAAGCCACGCGTGTGGGCGTTTACACATGAACCCCGACCGCACTAAAATATACCTTTTAGTCGTTTAATTTCAATCCATGTCAACTTATCCTTATGACAAATGAAATTAATGATTGGACCTTACTAGACCACATCACTATCGCAAGAAGGACTTCATGGAAGTTGTACTTGAGGTGATGTCTAAGCAATGACCACAATTTTAACGTTGAAGATGAATTCTTAGAATTGGTATACTCACTCGGACCATACTGCTTCCAATTCAAATTCTTTTGTTATCTCATTTTATATCTATCTCTAGAGAACTTATGAAAATCGCACATACGCAAGTTACAGCGTGTGGGCGTTTACATGAAACTCCCACTTCTCAATAGATTTAAAATGTTTTATTTAGAAATCTCATCTAACAAACTTATGATAAGCAAAGCAAGCAAGCCACGCGTGTGGACGTTTACTCACAAGCAGGTCTCACTTTGTTTAGAGATCAAAAGTGGAGGTCTTGACATTTTAATTTGAAAAATTAATTTGTCGGGTTGCTTGCTTAGTCTTTTTATTCAAAAGGTTTGTCCATGCAGATCACGTAATCTAGCATGCTTTTCTATAGAACTCAACATGTAAAACATGCTCGCAAATTCTAAAATATGCTTGATAAACGCGATAAACCTAGCATGCTTACTATGCGCATCCAATTACGTAAAACACTTAAAGGTTTGTCAACGTAATATAAACATACATAGCATGCTACTGCATAATTTAAACATCCACGACATGCATATGAGCGATAAAAATAAAATAAAACGTTCATCGCGCCCAATCGTGAAACCTCAGACAATTAAATCTAATCTATTACATAGATTTACAAAGCACATAATAAAACTTCAAAACGGGCCTCGCGTACGAGGCACGGACCGGATTCAACAAGCGGGCCTCGCGTGCGGGCACGGGCCGGAAAATCTGAAAAGCGGTCCGCTGGGTCGGTCCCAAAAAGTCTTTGGGCAGCGCTAGGGCAAAGCCAGTCACTTTCGGCCAGCCGCCGCCGCTTTCGCGCCTCGCGGGCTGCCTCGCGGTCGCTAACGCGACCGCGACCCATCGAGCACACGCTGCGCGGCCACGCCCCAAGCGCCCGACGCCCGCCGAGACATCGCCGCCCGGCCCATACCGCGACCATGAAGTCCGCTGCCATGGCGCGGGTTTCGCGCGAACGCCGCCGCCGCCCGCTAGCTCGCCGCGGCCGCGACAACCGCGGTAATCCTCGCGATCATGAAGTTCGCCGCTAAGCGCCCGAGGATCCCGCGCGAGCGCGCGCCCGTCGCCGCAGCCCTCGCGATCGCTTCTAGCGACCGCGAGACTTCGCCATGAAACCACCCGTAAGTCCGCCGAGAACCTGTTTTTCCGTCGTTTGCTTCTTCGTTCGCTCGCTTCGTTCTTCTTTACGCACAAGATTTACATAATAAAATCTAATCTAACCACGGATTTTCTCGTGGTGTAAAAACAAAAACCAACAAAACAAACGAGCCACGATGAACGACAAATCCACAATTATAAAAACGCACGTAATAATCAAACGTGAATTAATCCAACAGAGCCAAGATTCTGATCCCAGGCTCTGATACCAATTGTAGGGAAAACATATGTTAACCCTCGCCCCGAGGATCCATCTTGGGTGTTTAATTCACCATACATTGATTATAATCCTAGCATGCGTCTATATAATTAAAAGCAACACGTTGGGGTTTTCTCGTGTTTACCTTTGGATCTGTCGAGGTGGATCGAACGGGATGAACGGATTGAACGGTCGAGACTCGTGCTTTGACCTTCCGGATCGTATCCGGATACCCAAACTCCAACGTCGAGTGAGGACGAGCTATGGAGAATACACCAAAATCACCCAAGCTCTCAAAAACTCACGAAAATATTTCTCTCTCACACTTATGAGATGGCCGAAAATTAGGTTGCAATCATGAGTATTGTCTTAGACTTTATCTCATACCTTATATTTATAATGCACTACCTTAATCCTATATGGAATGTTACCATAATCCTATATGGAATAATACCATAATCCTATATGGAATATTACCATAATCTTAGGATTATTTCCATACTCTGGATTATTTCCATACTCGTGATTATTTCCATAATCTTATATGGAAAGGATCGGAAGAATTCGAAAGAATCATCCAACTACTCAAGTTATAGGTGATGTTCATGATGGTGTTCGAACAAGAGGTAAGGCTCCTCTCGATTATAGAAAAATGATTTGCTTATCATCCATATGCACATCTATACCAGGATTTATATGTTTTGTCTCCAAGATTGAACCTAAAAATATCAAAGAAGCATTAGGAGATGAATTCTGGGTTATAACTCTGCATGATGAGCTAAATCAATTTGTTCGAAATGATGTGTGGTACTTGGTCCTTGGCCTGTTGACATGAATGTTATAGGAACAAAGTGGATATTCAAGAACAAATCCGACGAAATTAGAACCATTGTTCGAAACAAAGCAAGGTTGGTGGCACAAGGCTACACTCAAGTGGAAGGAGTGGATTTCGATGATACATTTGCTCCAGTAGCACGACTTGAATCCATACGACTTCTCCTTGCCATTACATGTCACCTTAACATCAAGCTTTATCAAATGGATGTCAAGGGAGCATTTTTGAATGGTGTTCTCAAAGAAGAAGTCTATGTTGAGCAGCCAAAAGATTTCGAAGATCCGCACAAACCCAATCATGTGTACAGGTTGAAAAAGGCTTTGTATGGCCTCAAGCAAGCTCCGAGAGCATGGTATAGTCATTTGACAAATTTCTTGCTTGAATATGGCTTTGTTAGAGGTAATGTTGACATAACACTGTTTATAAAAAGGGAAGGTCGTCACATTCTTATTACTCAGATTTATGTTGACGATATGATTGTAGGCTCTACTTCACAAAAGATGCTTGATGATTTTGCAGGTGCTATGTCGACAAAGTTCGAAATGAGCATGGTGGGAGAGTTGACTTATTTCTTAGGTCTCCAAGTCAAGCAAGGAAAAGAATGGATTTTCATATCCCAAAGCAAGTATGCAAGGGAAATGGTGAAAAGATTTCAGCTGGAAGGAGCCAAACACATGAGGACACCAATGGGCTCCTCGGATAAGCTAACAAGAGATGATGCTGGAGAGGATGTTGACCCAACACTCTACAGATCAATGATAGGAAGCTCATCGTATCTTCTGACCACACGACTGCACCTCATGTTCGGTGTTTGTGTATGTGCTGTGTCAAGCTAAGCCAAAATGTCTCATCTCGCGTCATTAAGCGTGTTATCAGGTATGTTGCTGGCACATCTGAACTTGGTATTTTCTTTTCTAAAGATACGAACACTAGTTTGGTTGGGTATAGTGATTTGGATTGGGCGGGAGATGTTGATGATAGGAACAACACAAGTGGAGGGTGTTTTTATCTTGGAAATAACCTCATTTCATGGCATAGTCGTAAACAAAATTGTGTGTCTCTTTCAACTGCTGAATCTGAATATGTGGAGGCTGGTGTTTGCTGCACACAACTCTTATGGCTTAAACAAATGTTGTACGATTATGGAATGGAGGGTAGTGATTTAACTGTATATTGTGATAACATAAGTGCAATAAATATATCAAAAAATCATGTCCAACACTCTCAAACCAAACATATTGATATAAGACATCATTTTATTAGAGATTTGGTAGAACAAGAGGTGATTAAAATGGATTATATGAAAACCGATAGTCAAATTACTGATATTTTCACAAAACCTTTGGATTTTGATAGATTCACATGTTTAAGGAGGTCACTTGGCCTCTGCCTTCATGAGTAAAAATGAGGCGTGTTTTGTTGCATCAAGTTTCTCATGTTTTATTCAAAAAGGATGCAACTGTGGTTTGCCTATGTTGTACTAACTGTTTCCCTAACTGTTCTTCAACACAGACTCAGCATTGTATGTATAATTATAAAGGTACAGCAACACCAAAGTAGTTTGGGGGGCACGGTGTTCGCTGCAACGATGCTACCTTACAAAATGGTAAAACCATGATTGCTTTCGAAAACCAAGAGTAGGGGCACGACGTTCGCTGCGATGATGCACTCTAAGTCATAAAGGAAATCGAATTTTACATGGTTCTATACCTATTGCATGTTTTAATGATAAGTTGGGTCAATGTGTTTGGAGATGTTAGGGTAACATGTAGGTCAACACTAGGCTGTTCAGAAAATTTCGGAAGTCAGTTTTTACTCCTACTTTTTAGGGATATTTATCTCTCTTTGACTATATCAGCTCATTTATCTGTTGGAATTTACATTTATCCATATCATTCCTCAAGATTCTACCAGATTTTTCGTAAAAATTGGTAATTTTTTTTAGTGTTTTGGGAGTATTGAATAGATATTTTGTGGTATATAAATATTGCATTCATTTTTATTTTATCACACCCCTCTTATTTTTGTTGATCGTTCATCTTTCTCTCTCGCGTATACCAAGCTTGGGGTTTTTACCTCACAAATTTCACAATGTCTTCACCCCATTCGTTTTCCGTTGAGCAACTCAGGCAAATCCTAGCTAACCCAAAAGATTGGGCGAGGCTTCAAGAGGCGATTTCAACAGCCATTAAAGCATCCCCATCTACCGGAGCTGCAATGTCTGAAACTACTGTTCCCGCAACTGTTCCAGAAGCAACTGTAGCAGCAGCTCCCGTCCCTGCTACACCTATTGTTGAAACGACTCCTGCCAAAACTACTGAGCCTGCCATCGCCGTCCCAGATCCCTCTGTCACCGGAACAGTATCTTAAGAAAACCCTAATGTCGAATTTGCTCATGAAATTCTATGCCCATAACCGATTTCTATACTAATTCCAGAGAAATCGGAGAAGAAACTAAAAAGAAGCCGAAATGAAGAAGATTCATCAAAGGGGAAGAAAAGACCCACTCGTCGATCGAACAGAATTCCAAGGCAACCAAGGAAATCTGGGCAGCCTCCTCCAATACGAATAAATCTGGTTGACGAGGATGCCCCACCAGCGGAGAAGAAAGGGAAGAAGAAGAAGAAGAAGAAGAAGAAGAAGAAGAAGAAGAAGAAGAAGAAGAAGAAGAAGAAGAAGAAGAAGAAGAAGAAGAAGAAGACCAAAGAACCTAAACAGCCAGTGGCTGTAACCCCCGACAAAGGTTCATTCTCACTGGACAAAGGAGAAGAAGCCACAGATGAGGGAAAGGGAATCACCGAGGAAGGTACTTCTCTTCCTCAAGTATCTGACCCAGAGGATGATGTATTGGTTCAAGAAGTTCTACGGCAACTCAAGAGAGAAAAAAGTTAGAGAAGGAAAGAAAAAAATTGGCTGAGGAAACTGAGGTTGTTGAGGAAGCTGTTGAGGCCTCAGAACCAGAGGCAGAGGCAGTAGCAACAGAAGACGCAAACAAGAAAGGTGAAGAGAAAGATTCGGAGGAAGAATCTATCTTTGACGACTCTGAGGTCGAGGCCAAGAAAGCATTCTCTAAACATTTCTACACAACCTCAAGTGCAGAGAATTGAGATCACTTCAAGGAGCTAACTTGTTATAGTGAACGACGGATTGATGCAACATCACTATCGGAATATAACTTGGTAAATTTTCTAATCCCCAGAAATTTACTTATCTCCGTCACTGATTTTGAGTCATATGTCAATCAATCTATTCAGATGGTATATACAAACTTGTGCCCATCTTTTGGTGATTCTCTCTCAAATAAGTATGGAAGTGTGTATTACAAGGGCAGGGTATTTGTCATCAATCCTTTTCTCATAAATGAACTGCTTGGTCGAGATTATATGGTTACTAAAGAAGTGATAAGTTTTGATGAAATGGCTGTAGTTATAATTGGTGGGAAGGAGAAAAAATGGAGGCAACCTATGAAGGCGTCAAGTTTGACGTACATGTATTCGGTCCTCCACAAGATCATGTCGAGTAATTGGATTGTTACATCTAACACAACTATCGTTATTCAGCAACATGGAGCTCTTCTCTACAACATTGGAAAAAACTCGGCAGTAAATATAGGCCAGATTATTTTCGAGCAGATTGCAGCAATAACCGGATCCTCTCAACTTGCCTCTCTTCCTTTTCCATCTCTTATTTATAGGTTGTCGAAGAGTCAAGGTCTCAAAGAGCTCGTCCAACCCTCACAGCTCGAGAAAATTCCCACATACACCATCAGCACACAGCTTTTCAGGGAGAAAAAGGTCAATGACCTTCCGTGGGTTGATCCACACGCCCCTGCTGATGATGATGATGAGTCTCCTACTATGACAACAGTGACTTCAACAGTGTTGCAGTCACTTGTTCATCGGGTGAAGAGTTGGAGCGTGCATCCTGGAAGTTTCATTCCGAAAATCTGCAAAATCTTGGTTGGATCAGGGCGAACTCACAACCCTACTTTCTTCCCAAAAAGGGGGAGTAAATGCTGAGAATGATGATGCGGAGGAAGATGCTGACGTTGCTGATGAAGTAACACCGAGTACATCGTGATGTTTAAACCTGATATCTGGATGTTGGATTTGGCTTGAACTTTTTTATTTTTTTAATCTCTCTTTTCTTAGTTCTATTTATGTTGGACAAAGTTTGTGGCTGATTTTGTTTAAACACTTTGGTATGCAATAGTTTTTATCTTGGTATGATGTCTGATGTGCTATCGAATGTGTTCTGGTCACATGTTTGAGAGTATATATGTTTTGTCTTGTTGGATTTTGCTGCCTTTGTTTTCAGGTATAAATTAAGGGGGAGTACTGAAAGTCAGGGAGAGTGTGAAAATGGAATGTAAAATGGTTTGCTCAGACTTAGCATACACCACCAAAATGCTACCTTAATTGCCTACTAAAAAATGCTAAATAAAAAAGATAAAGAAACCTGAAAATGATAGACAGAAAGAAAGACAAAAAGTAAACAAGGGACAGAAAAAGCTTCATCACGATCACACAGATGATAAACAGAGCCCATCAAAAATCAAGACATGCACAATTCCGAAATGGCTTTGAAATTCCATCTAACAATGTGAGAAAAATATCACAATTTTCTTCATTGAAGCAAGCAAAAACACAAACTCAACATTAAACCCCTTTCAGTTAAGACTAATTTATGCACATTTGCAATCTTATAACAGCTAAAAATACAATCTTTATTGCAAGAAATGCAAAAACTAAAAGTGTTGGCTCGTCTGGATGTAAATGTTGTGCGCAATGTTACGGTAACGCACACAGGCACACAGAGTTAAAGTGCGTCGGAAATAAAAAGGAAGACACAAAATAATTCTTCTACAGGTTGTGAAAACAACCTATAGATCTCGTATGACGAAAATCACTAAATGAGAGTATTCTACAAAAATCAATATACCACCTTGACAAGACCAAGATGATAATAAAAGAAACTCTCGCACTAAAAAGCTATCTCTCACTAAACTACACTAAAGAACAGACTCAAGAGCTATATAAAAACAGCAAGTGTTACATGCAACGTTATCGTAACACAGAAAACAATACTCACTAACAGATAACTATTTCTCTACAACTTTTCGTATCAACCCTTCAAGTATTTATAGCAGCAGTATTCCTTGGGCTCGAAATACATCTAGGACGTTGTTTGGTATGATTTTGTGATGATTCTTGGTATTGTTTTACGTGTCATTTTCTATGGTTTGTCCTATTTATGCCGTTGGTTTGATTAAGATTTATCGATTCGGATTAACTTCGTTCGTCTCGATGTTTTGTAGGAAAACGACAGAAAATAGGATGAATTGGATCTGCCAAGGATAAGATATAATTGAATATCATCTCGATAGGAATTCGTAGGCGCAAACGGATCGCAATTTGGAGTTCGGACGAGAGAGAACGGATCATTTCTTCAAAGTCGCGCACGTGCACTCCACGCGCCCGCTCGCGCGCCGGCGCTGAACACTTCCAATGATTCTCATAAATAATGGAGAATGAATCAAGGATTTTATCCTTCATAAGAAGTAAAGTAAGTTGCGATAGGAGTCCGTAGGCGAAAACCGTGCACAAATTGGAGTTCAGATGAAGGAGAACGGGCCAAAACAAAAATGCTGCGCAAAGCTGTGTCGCCCGCGCGCCCGCGCGCCGCGCGCGCTCGCACGCCCAGCGCCGGTTCGGCATGAGCGCGCGCTCAGCACCAATTTTCAGCGCACGTTCAGCAAGAGCGCCGATTCACCTGTTCAGCCCTTCCTCCAGCGAATGCCCAGCACGCTGAGCGCCGGCTCAACTCCAGGCCGCCTTCTCCGAGCACTCTCAAGCGCAGCTTCCTCTCCGCCAACTCCAAGCGCGCTCAGCCAATTCCCTCGCAGCTCACTCCCACCGGCGCTCATATTCAATACGAATGCATTCTCAGCTGCGCCAACTTAAACCGACGCCACTTTTAATTAATATATATATGCGCTTAGGTTTGACTTCAAAATTCTTATTTTGGTTTCACCACCATGGCGCCTCGCCGATTTCTTCGGAGCTCTTCCACACGACATCGATATGAGATAACAACAGAGTTAGATTAATGCTTTTAATTCTTGCTTTCGTTTCATTGCACAATCTTGTTTATCAATTTATGCTTGGATCATCGCCTATTGGATTTAATTTCGAGTTTATTATTTGATGATTTTATCAATTCAATTCATAGTGACAGTGGATTGGATTTTCATGTTCCGTTGGTTTAATTTGCTTAATGATTTACTGCTTTCGTTTATTTGCAATTAGATTTAGATTAGGGATTGACAAACCCTATGAATAATATGATTGCATATGCTTTTGTTTATCGCTTTGATTTATCGTTTTCATAGTTCAACTAGGGATTGACAACCCCTGGTTTAGATTTATCGCTTTATTAGTTTAGCTCGGGATTGACAACCCCTAGCTTAGGATCGCTGTTTATTTTCTCGTATTTCAATTCTTGCATGTTCAACCCCAGTTGGTGTTAGAATGTTTAGGATTTAATCGCTTTCTGTGCGCAACACGAACAATGGCCCGGTTAAGTTTTCCTTGAGAGACGACTCGTGTTAACTTATCACGCTACGATTACCTCGTACGATTGCGAGTCAATTTGAGTGTGTTTTTAGCTCGAACAAATTTTGGCGCCGTTGCCGGGGAAAACTTTAGGCGTATTGTTTGTGTTGTTTATTTTCTGTTTTTCTTTTCGTTTTTATTTTGTTATACTCCAGTTGCGCGTGATCCATTTTTGTGTGAGTGTTGTGAATGCTAGGTTGCCGTCGTTTGATGGAAGATGTATGCTTTTGACGGCAACGCCGGGGTCTATGACGCATATGGATTCCAACCCCGACAGGAATTTGAGCCTTACCAGCAACAATATGATTCGGGGTGGAATAACCAACCCAACTCGGAGTTGTGGAATCAACCCAACCCGGAATATTGGGATCCACAACCCGATTTGGGATGGTGGGATCCACAGCAGCAACAGCCTCCTCAGTCCGATTCGGAATGGTGGGAACCACATCCCGATTCGAGATGTTGGGACCCACAACCCGACTATGGATATTATGATCCACAATACCACAACCTCCACAAAGAACAAAGGTACCACCCGCAACAGGAGAATTTTTCTCCACCACCTCCACCACCACCTCAGAGGTATCCGTTGGATAATATGGAGACCGAATTGATTCAGACTCGCCACCAATGGTTGGATGCTGATGACACCAAACTCGTGCACTTGCGGTAAATTAGAAATGATGACCGAGAAGTCGGACGAGTTCTTTGCAACAAGATGCAATAGGGGAGCCTCCAAGCTCACCCTATGAGGCCCAGGCGACCACTGACCATCAGAGTTCGCCATTGGATGATAGAGACGCAACTCTTGAGCGTTTAGAGGCACGTGTGGGACTGATGGCTGTGAAGTTGGTTGAGTATCAACGACAACTTGCAGTGAGAGAACTTCTGAGCCACCCCTGTGAGGCTCAGGCAGTCATTGTCCTTCAAGGTGATCGAGCAGATGATCGTATTGTGGAAGAGCCATCTGAAGATAATCCGCCACTACAAGAAAAGGAGGAAGAGGTGGTGGTCTCCGAGTTAGACTCCGACAAGTATGAGCTGACCCTTGAGAACACGATCAAGTAGTTCATGCGATTTCGGTTGATGAAGAGGATTGGGAAAGGAATTTGTTAGCATGCCTGCACCCACAATGGTATCAAGGAACTACCGATGAAGTATGTGTTCGTGGAGGATGAGCAAGGAAGCCGGTGATCTTTTCACCGAGCTTCTAATTTTGGAGAAACGGAGTTGACCTCGGTGCTTATAGAGGTGGTGAAAGCGGCTTTTCAAGTCTGCGATAAAGGATGTCTATGCCCTATCCGGAGCAACACTTGGTATAGTCCTCAGGGCACCATGGAGCTCATGGCATCATGATTATGGCGGACCGCCACATTGACCACCACCGTTGTTCTAATAAACACGCTGAGCTAATGACGTTAAACAAGCGCCCGTGGGAGGCAACCCACGCTTTGGTTTTGTTTTCCTTTCTTTCTTTTTTTTGTTTTGTTTCGTTGTTCTTTGATCTATCTGTTGTGTCGTGTTTGTTTTACTCGGATCCGAAAGTTGTCGCAGACGAGATGAAGCCGTGATGCTCCAACTCTACAGCGCATATCTGCCGATTATCGTGAAGTATCATCCTCTATGGTCATTTTGAGCTTTTAATGTTTTGAGCATCGGGACAAGGAATTAAAATAATGGGGATGTTTACTCAGTTTTGTGTGCGTTTCATATATAGTTTTGTATGCTTAATGACGTGCCCTTGTGCTTATTTTGATTGTTTGACGTAAGCTTTGTCTATGCGAGTAAGTTATGATCTTGATTTGTGCAACTTAACTCTGTGGTATTGGTCAATCTGATTTTGAATTTTCTAAACTTTTGGTGATATATGATTTGAGTATAATGTGAATTGACGAGACTGTGATTGATAGAAATTAAATAGGGGGAAATTGATGTGATTTGTCCGGCTAATGTTAGGGGTAGTGTTAACATTGTGGTTGCCTATATACTTATTTCATTTTATATATAAAAAAAAAATTGTGAAAAAGAAGAAGAAAATGAGGAGAATGAAAGCTCCAGTATCTTGTTGAGATTGTTGAAATGGAGAATGGGATTATGTCCCTCTTTCTCGTAATTTGAGAAATGGACATGGGAAACCACGTTAGGAGACTCGAGTTCATCGAGAGTTCACCTTCAATATTGTTCCAAAATCATAAAACTTTCTTTGTGCTTTATAAAAGAAACTTGTTGCTAAAGGTGACCACATTAGTTAGTTCACCCCTAACGGAGAGTTGGGTCTGAGCAGAGATTACCTCTTTATTTATTGGAAATCAATTGCCGTTCTTGATTTATTTCACATTATCTTTGAATTCGTAAACACCAAATGTGGGGGAAATGCAATAAGGTTTGATTGATTAGAATAAGGGTAAAGTTGCATGAGTTATCTTTCGACTCTTATTAGTATAGACTTTGCTTGAGGACAAGCAAATGGATAAGTGTGGGGGAGTTGTTTGGTATGATTTTGTGATGATTCTTGGTATTGTTTTACGTGTCATTTTCTATGGTTTGTCCTATTTATGCCGTTGGTTTGATTAAGATTTATCGATTCGGATTAACTTCGTTCGTCTCGATGTTTTGTAGGAAAACGACAGAAAATAGGATGAATTGGATCTGCCAAGGATAAGATATAATTGAAGATCATCTCGATAGGAATTCGTAGGCGCAAACGGATCGCAATTTGGAGTTCGGACGAGAGAGAACGGATCATTTCTTCAAAGTCGCGCACGTGCACTCCACGCGCCCGCTCGCGCGCCGGCGCTGAACACTTCCAATGATTCTCATGAATAATGGAGAATGAATCAAGGATTTTGTCCTTCATAAGAAGTAAATTACGTTGCGATAGGAGTCCGTAGGCGAAAACCGTGCACAAATCGGAGTTCAGATGAAGGAGAACGGGCCAAAACAAAAATGCTGCGCAAAGCTGTGTCGCCCGCGCGCCCGCGCGCCGCGCGCGCTCGCACGCCCAGCGCCGGTTCGGCATGAGCGCGCGCTCAGCACCATTTTTCAGCGCACGTTCAGCAAGAGCGCCGGTTCACCTGTTCAGCCCTTTCTCCAGCGAATGCCCAGCACGCTGAGCGCCGGCTCAACTCCAGCGCGCGCTCAGCCTTCTCCAGAGCACTCTCAAGCGCAGCTTCCTCTCCAGCGCTCAACTCCAAGCGCGCGTTCAGCCAATTCCCCTCGCAAGCTCACTCCCAGCCGGCGTTCATATTCAATACAGAATGCATTCTCAGCCTGCGCTCAACTTAAACCGACGCTCACTTTTAATTAATATATATATGCGCGTTTAGGTTTGACTTCAAAAATTCTTATTTTTGGTTTCACCAGCCGCGGCGCCTCTCGCCAGTTTCTTCCGGGAGCTCTTCCACACGACATCAGATACAGATAACAACAGAGTTAGATTAACAGTTTTAATTCTTGCTTTCTGTTTCATTGCACAATCTTGTTTATCAATTTATGCTTGGATCATCAGTTCTATTGGATTTAATTTCAGAGTTTATTATTTGATGATTTTTATCAATTCAATTCATAGTGACAGTGGATTGGATTTTCATGTTCCGTTGGTTTAATTTGCTTAATGATTTACTGCTTTCGTTTATTTGCAATTAGATTTAGATTAGGGATTGACAAACCCTATGAATAATATGATTGCATATGCTTTTGTTTATCGCTTTGATTTATCGTTTTCATAGTTCAACTAGGGATTGACAACCCCTGGTTTAGATTTATCGCTTTATTAGTTTAGCTCGGGATTGACAACCCCTAGCTTAGGATCGCTGTTTATTTTCTCGTATTTCAATTCTTGCATGTTCAACCCCAGTTGGTGTTAGAATGTTTAGGATTTAATCGCTTTCTGTGCGCAACACGAACAATGGCCCTGTTAAGTTTTCCTTGAGAGACGACTCGTGTTAACTTATCACGCTACGATTACCTCGTACGATTGCGAGTCAATTTGAGTGTGTTTTTAGCTCGAACAGACGTGGCCTATGACTTGGATAGAGTTGCAACGATCATGTAGAAATGGTTGACTTAGTTCCTTGAAAATAGGAACAACTTCAACTGCTGTAACAACATCCCTTCCAGCAGCTATTATCTCTATTTTCTGTTCAGCTCCACTTCACTCATTCCCACAAATTTAGGAGCTTCTCTTCAGCTCCATATCACATCATCTCCATGAATTTATCCCACTAAAATAGAAACTTGCATAACTCCTTTCCAACCTACAACAAAAAACGTGAAGAAAGAACAAAACAAAACAAACAACAATTAATAAAGTTTAATAAAGTTAAAGATAACTCTAACAAAAACATCAAAATCCCATAAGCTTAAAAGTGAGATTATGCAGTTAAAAATTGGTAGAGGCTAGAAATGGTTGAGCCTAGCGGTGTGAAAATGTGGGAGATAACTGGGGTTTAAGCTTTATTTGGAGTCTAGGTTCTAGAGTTGTAACTATTGGAACATAGCAAACAAAGTGGTTAGGCTTTTCCGGTTCTACATTCCTTTCTGTCTGCCTATTTGTCTGAGACTGTACCCTGTTTTAATGTGAACTGGTCTATGGCCTCAAAATAGTATTTCTCTTTTACTAAAGTAGTATTCCCACTTCGTATTAAAATTGAAAAGAATAAAAAAAAATGATCTTTTCAGACATTTTATAGACGTAAGCAAATCGCAGAATATATATTATGAATAAGGTATCATAATTAGTTTGTGTGAATGAACAAGCTCCAAAATTCATCTAAATAGAAGCTAATTACAAAAGAAGTGGCAATTGCATAGGAATCTGCTTTTAAGGAACTATAATCTACTTTCAGAAATCCAACTGCTTAAAATTTCTGAAAAGAAAATATGTCTTTCCCACTGGAATTGTTCACTGATGATCGTATTTTTAATTATTAATTTTAAATTCCTCTTTGTTTTTTGTAGACATTGGATGTGTTGATTTATGTATATATTGATGGGAATGCCTCTTGGATACCATGATACTTTTCTTGAAGTTGAAATTATTTTGTTTGATTAAGAATACTATTAAATATTCCCTCTGTCTCCCTCGATTCATTGTTTTTGGGCATATAGATTAAAGAATGTTGTGTTTTTTTGTGTAAAATAGTATGATTTACAAAATTCAAAATATTTTTATGTGTAAAAATGATATTAGCTATTTAGAATGAAACGATTCAAAATGAAATATTAATAATTTAAAACGAGACGGATGGAATATATTTTATTTGTTTGATTGCAGAGATGCTGAGAATTTTTTTTATTACTGTGCTTAGTTATACATTACAGTAAAATCAAACAAATAAATGTGAAATGACACGGCCGTTTACCATTTGAGTTTTGGACATGGATAAAGAATAACATTATTAATTTTCCAAGATATTGCTTTAGTCTCAATGTTCTCAAACTCGATTAAAAAGTATGAACAAATATTTGACAAATCGTGCCTGCAATGAATAATTAAGTGAAAATTGGAGCAAACTAAAAGAAGTCTTAAGTAATGAAGCAATTTATAATTCCAAATCCAATCAAGTTAAAAGAATTTGAAAATCCCTTTCTTTTCATATCATTTGAAATCCACAACCGTTACTTACAATACGTATTGGGTAAACCTCACGTTCTTGTACAATAACTTGCAAACCACGTTCCTATGCAATAGTCTATAAACCACACGTGATAGATAAACCACACTTACACTAGGTAAACCACATATTCATGTGCAATAACCTGCAAATCATATAGGATAGGTAAATTACACTTACATTTGGTAAATCTCAAGTTCCTGTGCAATAGCCTGCAAACCATGCGTGTTATGTAAACTTCACGTTCCTATGCAATAGTCTGCGTACACTTACACTGGGAAACTCCACGTTCCTGTATAATAGCCTGCAAATCACGTGTATTGGATAAACCTCACGTTCCTGTGAACCAACAGGTTAGGTAAACCACACTTATACTGGGTAAACCCCAGATTCCTAAGGACATGTAAACCACATCTACACTGGGTAAACTCTACGTTCTTGTGCAATAGTTTGCAAACCAAGCTCACTGGATAAATATCAAGTTCATGTACAATAACATGCTTATATTTACACTGGGTAAACCTTACGTTTCTGTGCAATAGCTTGTGTACACTTACACTCGGTAAACACAACGTTCCTGTATGAAAGTGTTGTTTCGTCTAAACACAGAACTGTTGTGTAGAATATTATCCACACAGAGTAAAATAGCAGAATTAAAAACTTGAAAAACACCGAAGTAAATTTTCTACAGATTAAAATTATAATCTATAGATGCCAAGTATGATAAAATTATTCACTATAAAATATACATTGAATTTTACAAAAACCCACTACTTTATCACAAGATAAAGTCAGACACGTTGAGTCGAAACCTAACTATAAAAATGTATGAAAATATTAAAGATTTCCTCACACCACTCGTGTACTAAAAAGAACAAACTTCTAAAACAATCAGAAGTTCAAACATTCGTATGTTATCAGAAATGTTATGAAAACAGACTCAACGACAGAAACAGATATTCAGATAAATCTTCAAGGATTGCGCACTCTTCTGTTGTTGATTTACCTTTCCTTTATATAGGAGTTGAGAGGCATTCGCCTGCATATATTGGCCCATGTTCTGGCCCATTAGGATGTAAATTAGTCATGGCAGTTAGTCGCTCAACTTGCTCCTGGAAAATATGAACCGAATAGCTGGCTTCTTTCATCCTTATCTCTTTTGATCTGTTTCTCATGTTCTTCGGTGTTAACATCGCATCCAGCGAAACATCAGTAACATGCACACACCAAAGAGAAGAAAATGCAAAACCCTAAAATAATTAACTCCATATAATGAGGAGATTCGACCAGAATTAAACCAACTCTAATATTATGCAATAACCTGCAAACCACGTGCATTGGGTAAATCTCACGTCCCTTTCTATGCAATAGTTGCAAACCATACTTACGCCGGATAAATCTCACGTTCCTGTGCAAGCCAATAGCCTATAAACCACGCGCACTGAGTAAACCCTACGTTTCTTCATATGTAATAATCTACAAACCATGCGTATTGGATAAATCTCACGTTCTTTCACGTTCAATAACCTGCAAATCACGTTTATGTGTAATAGCCTTCAAACCACACAGAACAGATAATCATACTTAGAAAACCAAATGTTACATGCTCAAACTCATAGAAATATTTGGTGGGATTCGAATATATGATATCTCGATTATAGAAATCCACTTTAATAATTAGATTGTCCCTAAGTAACTTGAAAATATTTTTTAACCGATATAAAAGTGTATGTAGAGTAAAAATCTAATTAATTAAATTATCCTTCTTTTTTTTTTTGAAAAGGACGAGGATGACTCAACATCTGTCCCTTATGCTCTTATTTTGCTTCCCAAATTGCTTCCCAGATGACCAACAATTAATAATGAAAATATAATGATGTAAATACTAGTGTGTTACGTTATGTGGTTATAGTGACTAGTCTAAATTTAGTATGTAAAGTTATACTCTCGTTGTCCCAATATTCATGGCACGTTTCTTTTTTATACGTAGATTAAGAAGAATTGTGTTTTAAAAAGTGTTTTCTTTTTTGGAAGCAGTACCAACCGAATTTTACGATTCAAAAAGAAAACGATCGTGACTATTAGGACGGAGGAAGTATTATTTTAATGAAAAATCATTTTATGTTATAATTTATAAGTATACATTTAAAATCCTAATTAGAAATATGTTTAGAAGGATATTTATTCAATTTTCCTTTTTATGTAATTTATGCCCACAAGAAAATTAATTAAAATTAAGCTAAATATATAAAACATATAATAAAATATAGAGAAATGAATATTAATTTAATAAATAAAAAATTAACTTTATATTTATCTCATAATCTATACAAAATTTCATAAAAATAGTTCGGGTGTCTCATCATTTTCATCGAAAATTGATTTTTTAAACCACTTATACTAATTTATATTGAACATAGAATTAACCACTCTCTCTTGTGCAGTTTCTCCATATCACATGGTTTAGTTTTCTAGGGTTTATTCATATCAGGATTGACCACTCTCTCTCGTGGGAAGTAGAATCAACAAAACAACAGCCCATGAAATTTCTAATTCGTTTTCCATATTCGTCATCTCCTTCACGGCTGCGGTTTCCAGCAATTCCTTCAAAATCTTTATCATCCACATCTCTGCTCGTCAACCGGCGAAATTACCAGTACACCACTCCTGAACTGGAGTTCTGCTGAACCGGGCCCAAATTCAGAACCCCAAAGCACAAGCAAAATCCGTACTTTCAGCGATAAAAAGGCTGTTAATGCCCTCTTGTCTTACAAGAATGACCCTCAGATAGCTCTTGAATACCTCAAACGGACGGGGAAACAACGCGGCTTCTTACCAGAAATTGGGGATTCGTTTTTCGTGCTGCTTCACATTCTTGTAAGATTCCCGAATTATCACAATGCAGCTCGGAGCTTGATTGATGATTATGTATCCCGTGATTCTGCACCGTCGTGTGTTGTGGTTGTCGATCATTTGATTGATTGTTCGAAAAGATTTGGTTTTGGGTTGAAGCCGCGGCTTTTTGATTATTTCTTGAATGGATATGTCAGGGCACGGAGGTATAAAGATGCAGAAGATTGTTTCTATGCATTGGTTTCGCGTCGAATAGTGCCTTGTAAGGTTATTTTGAATAATTTCTTGAAATCGTTTATTAGGGCGAATATGATTGACAAAGCACGCGCCTTGTTCAAGGACATCGTTACGAAGAATAATACTTATGATTGTGATGCTGTATACATGATGATGCGTGCGAGTTTGAAAGATGGTAATGTGGAAGAGGCAGAGAAGTACTTTTTGGAGGCGAAGAACAGTGGGATTAAACTCGAACCTCATGTTTATTCTTGTGCATTTCGTGCTGCTTGTATGAAGCTGGAAAGCAATGTTGCACTTGGCTTGTTGAGTGAGATGAAGGAGAGGGGTTGGATTCCATCTGACGGTACATTTACACTTGCAATTTGTGCTTGTGTGAAACAGAGGAATACAAAAGAGGCGTTGAGGCTGAAGGATGAGATGATTAGTAGCGGACATTCCATGAATTTGGTGGCTGCGACTAGCTTGATGAAGGGATATTATCAGCAGGGTGATCTGAATAGCTCGTTGGCGTTGTTTGATAAGATAGTTGAAGACGGAATTGCTCCAAACAAGGTCACCTATGCGGTCATCATAGAAGGATGTTGTGTTCATAGGAATATGGAGAAGGCAGAAGAGTTATACGACCAGATGAAATCTGCAGGTATTCAGCCAACTGTATACACTGTGAATTCTATAATTAGAGGTTATTTAAAACTGATTTGCTAGGTGAGGCGATGAAAATATTTGATGTTGCTGTGAAGGATGGCGTTGCTAATGTTTTCACTTACAATGATATGCTATCTTGGTTCTGTGGAAATGGTAGAGTAGATGATGCATATGAGATATGGAATAAGATGATTGATTGGGGGGTTGAACCAACTGTAGTTTCCTACAATAATATGATTCTTGGGAACTGCAGAAAAGGGAATATGGATATAGCCCTGGACTTACTTTCTGAAATGAATGTTAGGAACTTGAAACCGAATGTGATTACTTATAGTATGTTGGTTGATGGGCATTTTAGAAAGGGCGAAACTGGGAAAGCCATTGGACTGTTTGACCTTATGGTAAACTCGGGGATTGTCCCGACAAATGTCACGTTCCATACAGTCATCAACGGGTTCTGCAAAGCTGGCCGAACCACTGTAGGAAAAGAGTCGATGGAAAAGTTTGTGTCAATGGGTTTCACTCCTGGTTGCATGACTTATAATTGCCTTATCGATGGCTTTATCAAGGAAGGTGATATTGACTCCGCATTAGCTGTTTATGACGAGATGTGTAAATCCGGACTCGCACCCAATGTTGTTACTTTCACAACTTTGATTGATGGATTTTGTAAAGGACAAAATATGGATCTTGCACTAAAGCTGCTACGTGAGATGCATGCTAAAGAAATTGCGATGGATATAACTGCGTATAATGCTCTTATCGATGCCTTTTGTAAGAGAAAGGACATGAAGCTCGCGTCTCAACTTTTTGATGAGCTTCTGGAAGCTGGTTTATCTCCGACCACAGCTGTTTACAACACCATGATTGGTGGTTTCAGAAACCTATACGAAATGGATGCAGCGCTTAACTTATACAAGAGAATGAGGAGTGAAGGGACTCGATGTGATTTGAAGACTTACACCACCTTGATTGATGGGCTGTTGAAAGTTGGGAATATAGAGCTTGCAACAGTTTTCTACCAGGAGATGGTTGCGAAGAAGATCATGCCAGATGTCATTACATACTCTGTTTTAATACACGGTCTTTGTAATAAGGGACAGCTGGAAAATGCTCACAAGGTCCTTGATGAGATGCTCAGTAAGAGTGTCACCCCTAATGCACTTATTTATAATACACTTATTGGGCGAAACTTCAAGGAGGGTAATTTCCAAGAGGCTTTTAGGTTGCATGATGAAATGGTAGATCGTGGCCTTGCAGCTGATGGTACAACTTATGACATTCTCATCAGTTGAAATCTTAAGGAGAATCTGTCCCACCGAGGCTTTCAGTATATAAGAAAGAACTTGTGTACAATTTGAACGGTATTGGTAACTTTGTTCCAGAAAACTTCCTCGATTCATTAATTATGAACTACATAGAGAATATTGTTGAGCTTATTTGACTCATTAGGCATGTACTTCTTGTTCCAAAAAGATCCAGATTTTACGATATTTATGGCTCCACGTAACTCAAGAAATAGAAGAGAAGAAGCTTGGCTTAGGAGCGAGGTTTTCATTTTCTGCATTGGAGGATTAAGTTTGCTCTCTCACTCAAGACTTGGTGCAATTCATGACTTTGTTGCTTGCTTCTTACAATTATATTTGGAATAAGATCTGGTCGACCATCATTGTTAACCATTTTGTGGAGTTATCTGTGTGTTGAGGTAACATGCTTTAACAATTCCTGATTTATAATTTTCTAATACCATTTAGGGTGATATTTACACTGTGATTAGGGCCAAACGTTTATATATAGATGTTAATAGTATCAGCAGAAAGTGAAATCCATCTCTTTAGGGCACAATTCACTAAACACGAAGTCAGTGATATTCTCAGTTGCGAATAGTTCGATAATGTTAAATGACTATATTTTCTGCATTTGTTTACACTATATGAAGCACTTATTTATTTATTTCATGCCATATTTGTCTTAATTAAACAATAACGTTCTTTTCTATATCTATAATGCTAGTATTAATTGAATTCCGTCCTAGCTATAATATTAATACGTTATCTAAACTTTGTGGTTGAAGTAAACATGCTATGGCAGCTCTACCAAACCCTAAACTCCAAAGTTTTGACCTTAACAATAATTATCTATATAACAGACAAGAACTAGAGTAATGCTAACAATCTACAGAAACATAGAACAAATTCTGAAAAGCGAGCATATAACTATGTAGTGTGCTATGATCTTGATCCACAGACCATCTTTATCTCTAACATCTAATGTTACTAAAATTTGCAGAGATCCGATAACGCAGGTTGTCTGTTGCTGCCCGTGCTCTGCCTCAAACTCAAAGAAGCAGAAACAAATTGCTGAATTAACAGAAAATGGGACGTGCACGAACACAACGCCTAAGAATTTGAAAATTAATCTTTCAAAGAATTTATGTAACAGTCCACTATTTTGTCTCTCTATCGTTCGGCCTGAAATGGAAACGGCAATCCAGTTCGCCTTCATTTTCATCGCTTTTCTCCTTTCCTGTGGATTCTTTTCCTGGATAATTGAGGGAAGGAAGAGAGTGAAACCTCCCATCGGGAAGAGATTGCCACCAGGCCCGCCGAAGCTGCCTCTTCTCGGACACTTGCACCACATCATAGGACCGCATCCACATCAGTACCCTCTGGGGAATCTGGCAAGTAAGTACGGGCCGCTGATGCACCTCAAGTTTGGCGAAGTTACCGTGATCATCGTGTCTTCGATGGTGCTGAAAACTCATGATCCCGCGTTTGCAGATAGGCCGAAAAGTGTAGCTACTCATATAATGTGGTACAATTACAGCGATATTGTGTTTAGCCTTTATGGCGATTACTGGCAGCAGATGCGGAAAATATGCATTTTGGAGCTGCTGAGCACGAAAAATGTCCGATCATTCAAGTACATCAGGGAGGACGAAGCCTCACATCTCATTGAGTCAATTCGAGCAACTCGTGGGGCATCATTCGACCTGACAGAAAAGATTTTCTTGTTCATGAACTCGATGACGTGTAGAGCTGCGTTCGGGGATGCATCCATGGATAGGGCCGCGGCGGTTAAGTTGATCAAGAAAGCGATCTCCTTGGCCGGACAGTTTGACCTATCTGATCTGTTTCCCTCACTCAAACTATTTGGTTTTATCACTTGGAACAAGCTTATGCTGTTGAAGCTGAGACGGAGACTCGACAAGATTCTGGATGACGTGATTGATGAGCACGAAAAGAATCTTGCTTTGACCAAGACGGGTTATGGGGAGTTGGGTAAGATTTGGTTGATTTTCTTCTGCGGTTGAAGGAAAGTGGCAAACTCGACTTATCCATATCCAACGACGGTATCAAATCCGTTATTTCATAAGTTTCTCGAGCCATTGCCATATCCAAATGTATATTCCACCTTTTCACATTGCTCGAAAACAGCTATTCTGATGTTTTGCAGGATATGTTTGCCGCTGGCACAGAATCTTCATCGACAACTGTCGACTGGGCCATGGCGGAACTGATGGAAAACCCTCGTAATGGAAAAAGCACGAGATGAAATAAGGTGGTAGAGATGGGGCGAGAAAGGTGGTGTATTGCTGCATTTCAAGGTGGTCTGTGGTGGTCGTGTCCTCGGCCAAAATCGCAAAGGAGGTGCTGAAAACTCATGACGTGGCATGCGCTACTATGGTGAATGAGGTTGTAATTTATGAGTACAGAGACGTGTGAGCTGCCCATACGGTGAATTCTGGAAGCAGCTGCGCAACATATGCGTGGCGGAGCTGCTTCGCACTAAAAACGAGGACGGAACATGTCTCGATCCTTATGGAGCAGATTAGTGAGCTGGTGCTGATCCGTTCAACCTGACCGACGACAAGATCCTCTGGTTCATGAATTCTGCGCCGTGACCGTGGATAGGGCCAATACGATTAGGTTGATGAGGGAGATACTGGCCTTGCAAGCAAGCTATCTGTTTCCTTCACTAGGATTACTTAAACACGTTACTTGGAATGCGCACATGTATCCAGGATGAAGCGGGAATTCGAGAAGACTTTCGACTGCATATCATGATCAAGAATGCTGTGGATTCAATAGCATGATTCGATTTGGTTTAATTTCATTATGATGAAATATATATTGGAAGTGTGTATATATAAGGATACACAAATGTGTTTTTTCTATGTTTTTAAATATTATACACGCTTATTTAAAATTGGCAAAACTATACGTTTTGTTTTGTTACAGTCTAGTATTCTACACATTTTATTTTACTAATTACTTTGACGTTGGTTAAAAACATCTATCCACACTACTCTGTTTACTAATAATATTCGCAGCAAATTCATGGGCAGCCTCACTCCGACAACAAGATCTTTCTCCACCACTTTCACAAGTTCTTGGAGATCCCTTCCCAGGTTTGTTGTTGATGAGCCAATCGAATGCCTCGTCTGTTCATAATTAGGGAATAGATATAATCTTTCTTCAGTGTTGATTACGGTTTAATTTGAAGAGAATGGTTCGGTTTTTGCTAGTTAGTAGACCTATAATAATCCAAAGTCGTATTATTTTCCATGTCAATCATCAACATCAAACGGGTAAATTTCTCCAATATACCAAGGTATTCTCTTGATATGAACAATTAACTTTACCAGAAACAATAAATTAATTTAATTATGTTTTGCACTAATTTTTTGTAGCACGAAAGCATTAAACAACAAAGACGTGCTTGTGATGCTTGGCTTGGATTTATGCGGATGGGATTCTTAGTCGCACAATTTTTGCATCCCACAATGTTTCACTATTAATTTTATTATAAATAATCTTTATTGTAAAATTAAATATTATTATTATTATTATTATTATTATTATTATTATTATTTAATAAACCACAATTAACATTCACTGAAAAAATTGAAATTTTAAATTTTTATATGCCATAATTTTGGAATAATCAACTCACATAATGATAATTAACTTAAAAAATACAAATTAAATATTAGAAATTAATTATATATTCTAACATTGGATTAGTGAATCTTAATTAATAATCTTAAAATTACACTTAAACTTAAGAAATTAAAATTAAAAATAAATAAATTAAAAACTAGAAAATGGAAAGTGGAACACATAATTAAAATTATTTTTTTATATATATATATATATATATATATATTTATTGACAGCACCACTCCTCATGATTAATTAATGACCCAATCAATAATCAATAATATCTATATATGATAGATTCGGATCAAAATCCAAAATAGATGTTACTTTTACAAAAGTGAATCGGAGGTGATCGGATAAATGAGAATGTTGTTGAAGAAATCCTTCGTGTGAAACTTGAGAATAACCGATGAACAGTCTGCAAAACAAGCCCAAATGAGGTTCTCTGGGAAGAGACTCCGACTCTCAAGTTATAACGCGTTGAGAATATTTGAGTGCGAACGGATCGCGTGAGAGTAAGTGTTTACTTGAGAATTTGGATACTCGAGAATATGTGTGTTTAAGATTACGTACCCGATTGTGTTGCATGGGGTGTATTGATAGACGATTACGAAGTAGTGGTACCTAAGTAGTAGGCGCGTACCGTCAATAGTGGAATTGATCGTTCTGAGTGAGGTGCCCCAAATTCGTGCATCATGGGTAGGGCACTTGCATTTGACGGGTTAATGGGCACTTTTAGTTAGTCATGGAACCAGAACTGATGAGCTTGTGAATGTGATCTGGGTCTGAGGTGGATTCGACCGCAAACTTGACATCGGTCTCACTTCTGACTCTTTTCTAGATTTGTTATCTCCAGCTCCGACAGTTGGTAGTTTTATTGGATCTCCTGTAAGATATGGGTTGAGTTGGTATTTTAACTCTAATAATTACTCCCCTCTACTCCGAGAGAACTCTGATTTAATAGAGGTTTTTTGGAGTATTCTTCTTCCGTTGCTCTCCTATTCAAGAAAATTCTAATTTGTAAGAGAGCTCCGCTCTGAGACGATCTAGCCTCGTTAGATCTATTTTCAAGATGATGTCATGTCATTAAATAGTTTTTTATTGTTTTTGTTTAAAACCAAATTCTTTTCTGGTTGGCTTCAGCAACTATACAGTTATCGAAGTATGATCTCATAAAGTAATAATTGTTGTACGCTATCCTTAACTTGTTCAAATGTTCTTGGTAATATTTCTTTTTGGAATACTTTAACATAACATTGTTGAAACTCCATATTTGATGCCTTAAATTTCTAAAATATATCTAACAAAGCGATATCCCTATCAATGGGGATTTTAAATTTTAAATCTCCATCGATCGGGATCAGCATTAATAATATCTTCATCTAGGGGAATTTTTGCTTTAGCTAAATTCTGACATCCCATCGATTGAGATATTGTTATTTGCCTAAATTATTAAAAAAATTCTATAATGGGATTTATTATACCAAAAATTAAATTAAATTAAATTGATAAATGTGAAAATTACATTGTAAAATCATTAAGTTAAATTGGAAATATAATTCTGGATCGATGAGGTTCTATAATATTTAAATAAATAATAAGAGATATGACATAATACAAACACATATATTAATGAGTATCAACAAAATAATAACATTACATGCTAATCATATACATCATAAATAACATCTCCACCAATAAGATCTCAAGTTTACAAGATCCTCATTGATAGCGATCTTTCATAAACAACATTTCCATCGATGGGCATCTCAAGTTTCTAGGATCCTTAAACAAGAAAAATAATATTCCATAATATAAAATTAAGGTGTGATATCATATACTACATTATATATTATGGTATCATATACTATACAACATCCCTATCGATGGTGATCGCAAATTTTCAAGATCTCTATCGATAAAGATCTTAATATACAAGATCTCAATCATCCTTTTACCCCTTGGTTACAAGCCTGTAATTTATATATGTGATTCTATTTTTTTTCTATTTTTTCTTTTCTCTTATTGATATTTCTTTTCAGTACTTTATTTTACTTTAAAGGGTTTTATATTTATTTTCTATGAGTGGCAGTGAATTATATACATAGTTTTATTAACATAAATTAAATTATAGTAAATTAAGCAAAAATAAAATAAATAAAAATCATAAAGGTAGATATTACATTAATAAAAGTAAATTTATTAAATTAAATTGAAAATTGTATTTCCCAATAGTAATAACCAAGATCCCCATCAATGAGAATCTTGGTTTTAATTAAACCACGACAGCCACATTGATTGAGATCTTGTTATTTTCCTAAAACATGAGTATATATCAAAATTTTCTAAATAAAATATGATCCCCATAGATCGGGGATCCCACTTGATTACCTAATTCTGTAAGATTAATTTTAGACCTAAAAGGTGAGATCTCTATCGATGGGGATCTTAATAATGATGATCCTCATCGATATGGATCTTAGGTTATATGAAAATATCATCCTCTTAATTATCTCCTGTTTAATTTCATTTTATAAATACAACATCCTCATCTATGAGGATCTCAAGTTTTTAAGATCCCTATCAATGTGGATCTTAATAAACAAGAAAAAATAATCATAATATAAAAATTATGTGATATCATATAATATAGTATATATTGTGGTACCATTTACTATAAGACCCTACCGGTGGAGATCTTAATATACAAGATCTACACAGTCCTTTTATTCCTTGGTTACAAGCCCGTAATTTATATATGTGATTTTTTAATTTTTTTTAAGTTGTTTATTATTCTTTTCAGTATTAATATGATTTATTTTACTTTGATATATTTATTTTTTATGAGTGGCAGCGAATTGAATACATAGTTTTATTTTCATAAATTAAATTATAGTAAATTAAGCAAAAATAAAATAAAATAAAAATCATAAAGATGGATATTACATTAGTAAACGTAAATTCATTAATTTAAATTGGAAATTGTATTTCCCAGTAGTAATAACCAAGATCCTTATTGATAGGGATCTTGGTTTTAACTAAACTCAGATAACCACATTGATTGGAATTTTGTTATTTGCCTAAAACATTAATACATATCAATTTTTTCTAAAAAAAATAAGATCCTCATAGAGCGGGACCTCCACTTGCTTTCTTAATTCTGTAAGATTAATTTTAGACCTAAAAGGTGAGATCCCTATCCATGAGGATCTTAATATGATGATCCCAATCGATAGAGATCTTATTTTTATATGAAAATATGATCCCCTTAGTTATCATGTGTTCAATTTTATTTAATAGATACAATATTCCTACCGATGAAGATCTCAAGTTTTCAAGATCCCTACGAATGGGGATCTTAGTAAAGAAGATAAAATAATATTTCATAATATAAAATTATGATATGATACCATATACTATATTACATATTATGGTACCATATACTATACAACATCCTCATCGATGAGGATCTCAAATTTACAAGATCCCTACCGATTGGGATCTTAATATACAAAATCAACATCATCCATTTATCCTTTGGTTACAAGTTCGTAATTTATATATGTGATTCTTTTTTTTTAATTATTGATTTTTCTTTTCAAGATTGTGATTTATTTTACTTTGAAATGTTTTATATTTATTTTTTATGAGTGGTAATGAATTAAATAAATAATTTTATTAACATAAATTAAATTATAATAAATTAAACAAAAATAAAAATCATAAAGGTGGATATTACATTAGTAAAAGTAAATTCATTAAATTAAATTGGAAATTATATTTCCCAATATATAGATACTCATTGGAGGATCTTGGTTTTAACTAAACCCCGACAACCACATCTATTGGGATCTTGTTATTTGTCTAAAACATTAGTACATATCATTTTTTTTCTAAAAAAATAAGATCCCCCGATATACCCACTTGCTTTCATAATTCTTTAAGATTAATTTTAGACATAAAGGTGAGATCCCTATCATAAGGATCTTGATAATGATGATCCCCAACGATAGGGATGTTAATTGTATATGAAAATATGATATTTTCAATTATCGTATTTAATTTAATTTCATAAATACAATATCCACCTCCTCTTGGATCGTAATCTAATATTGAGTTTCAACTCTTCCATTAAAATGTGTCGAAAACATGTTGTCAAGAACATTACAATATGTTATTGAGGACATACATCCACTACTTTATGTCATTTACTTGTGCTAACAATACAATAGCTAAATCCAACCATGATTGGAAATAAAGTAATTATCCTTTAAACAAAACAAAAAAAAAAGCAAAAATTATGAGGTCCGCGTGGTGAAATCGTAAAAAGGATATGCGTTGCCGGGTCAAACTTACCCTTCAGGCTTTGCCTTCGAAATTCCAGAACCTAACTTTAGACCAGAGGACGTCACGCCCCCATGTTTTTGGTGTCATTGATTTGACCTCTAATTTTTTATTTTATTTTTGTAGGACCGTGAAAAGAAAATTAATCAATACATAAAATGAGATGAATAAATTAAAGTGAGAAAATAATTCAAAATTCTCTTTATGTAACAATATACAAACACTTAATTTTTTGGGTTTAGTATCAAAAGTCTTAGAATGATTTTTTATCATTTGTTTTAATAATCTTTCAAAGGAATCAGTACAAATCGTTTAGTTCATAATAATATCTAGACTAGTGCAAGTTAAAGATTCCAAAACTGTATTTGTTACTGTATGATCGGCACATATAATTAATACATACCGATGTTAGTTCAGACAAATGCTGATCATCTGTAAGTATTTACGCATATTCACTACATAAAGAAAGATCAAAGGTAAAACTAAATAATGTTGCATCAATTTTATTCAGCTTAAATGAATCATGCATACATTTATTCAGTGAATACAAAATGCACTTCTACTTATTGAACCACACACCAAATGAAAAACGTAACCACTACAAACACAAATGAATTTCCTAATGAATTAAATGTAGTGTACTAAAAAAAATAAAAATATAAGCCATGCATGAAACGACGGCGTCTCAAGATTAATGGAATGAGTCGACGAGCAATGTAGTAATGAGGGCTTCAACACTTTCTCAGGATGAGTGTAGCCATCTTGATTATGCTTGTACACAACATCGATCAATCGAGAAAGATTCACAATCCTCTTCAAAATCTCCATTGAAACCGATTTCTCCTTCAAAATCTCACCATTTATATCCTTCCATGCATTCTCAGCCATCTTCTTGAACTCCTGCGGACGTGCACGAACACAACGCCTAAGAATTTGGAAGTTAATATTTCAAAGAATTTATGTAACAGTCCACTATTTTGTCTCTCTATCGTTTGGCCTGAAATGGAAACGGCAATCCAGTTCGCCTTCATTTTCATCGCTTTTCTCCTTTCCTGTGTATTCTTTTCCTGGATAATTGAGGGAAGTAAAAGAGTGAAACCTCCCATCGGGAAGAGATTGCCACCAGGCCCACCGAAGCTGCCTCTTCTCGGACACTTGCACCACATCATAGGACCGCATCCGCATCACTACCCTCTGAGGAATCTGGCAAGCAAGTACGGGCCGCTGATGCACCTCAAGTTCGGCGAAGTTACTGCGATCATCGTGACTTCTGCTGAGGTTGCGGAGATGGTGCTGAAAACTCATGATCCCGTGTGTGCAGATAGGCCGAAAAGCATGGCTACTCAGATAATGTGGTATTGTTTTTAGCCCTTATGGCGATTACTGGCAGCAGATGCGAAAAATATGCATTTTGGAGCTGCTGAGCACGAAAAATGTCCGATCATTCGAGTACATCAGGGAGGATGAGGCCTCACATCTCATCGAGTCAATTCAAGCAACTCGTGGGGCGTCATTCGACCTGACCGAGAAGATTTTCTTGTTCATGAACTCGATGACCTGTAGAGCTGCGTTCGGGAATGCATCCATGGATAGGGCCGCGGCGGTTAAGTTGATCAAGAAAGCGATCTCCTTGGCGGGACAGTTTGACCTAGCTGATCTGTTTCCCTCATTCAAACTATTTGGTTTTATCACTTGAAACAAGTTTAAGCTGTTGAAGCTGAGGCGGAGACTCGACAAGATTCTGGATGACGTGATTGATGAGCACTAAAAGAATCTTGCTTTGACCAAGACGGGTTATGGAGAGTTGGGTACTGAAGATTTGGTTGATGTTCTTCTGCGGTTGAAGGGAAGTGGCAAACTCGACTTATCCATATCCAACGACGGTATCAAATCCGTTATTTTCGTAAGTTTCTCGAGCCATTGCCATATCCAAATGTATATTCCACCTGATCCTGTCTTGAACGACGATGATCCTGTCTTGAACGACGATGATCCTGTCTTGAACGACGATGCTCGGGTTGAATAATGAATCAGCACTTTGAGCTAAGAATCTAGTTATCTTATATATGTTTCCATTATGTCAATCTTTAACTTCTTTATGTTGAATCTTTCTTCAGTATTGATTACGGTTTTGAAGAGAATTGCTGTTTGGTTTGTGTGTTAGTAGAACTATAATCCAAAGTCGTTTTATTTTTCACATAGATATGAAGATATTTTGGTGACGTAAACAATTAACTCAATCCGAATTCTGTGCGAAAACAATATATATTTATTTATTTCAGTAATGTTTTGGTATGCAAGCAGTAAAATACAAAGACGTGATTCCTGGATTGGATTGGTTTTGATATTTTATCAAGAAGTTAGCAAAGAAGCAATGCATTGACAGCATACTGCCATTCGAGATTCATGAAGCAAGTAAGAATTAACATCTCTATATATAAATATATTCCATAAATATGGAATCAAAAGGAGGAAATATTTCGAATGTAATTAGTGAAGAAGCAAAATATAATGTCGTATTCGAGTATGTTGATCCAGAGTGTTGCCTCTGAAATCTAACATTGCAGGTATTCGAGTATGTTGATCCAGAGCGCAGGCTGGTTGCCTCTGAAATCCAACGTCGCAGGTAGTCGAGATGGGGCGAGAAAGGTGGTGTATTGCTGCCCATGCCGGGTTCAGAAATGAACAAGATCAAGGATGCGCTGTTGAAAGCCGACATGTACAAGAATGGTTTGAGTGAAGGCCCTTGACCCGAGGAGGGCCAGTCTGCTGCACTACTCGATACGATCTCTTCCATATCACTATGCCCTGAGAGATCTAGCAAACACCTATGGGCCGTTGCTGCATTTCAAGTTGGTCTGTGGTGGTCGTGTCCTCGGCCAAAATCGCGAAGGAGGTGCTGAAAACTCATGACGTGGCGTGCGCTACTATGGTGAATGAGGTTGTAAGTTATGAGTACAGAGACGTGGTGACCTCCCCCCCTACGGTGAATACTGGAAGCAGGTGTGCAACATATGCGTGGCGGAGCTGCTGAGCACTAAAAACGAGGACAGAACATGTCTCGATCCTGATGGAGCAGATTAGGTGAGCTGGTGCAGCTCCGTTCAACCTGACCGACGACAAGATCCTCTGGTTCATGAATTCTGTGCCGTGACCGTGGATAGGGCCAATACGATTAGGTTGATGAGGGAGATACTGGCCTTGCAAGCAAGCTATATATCTGTTTCCTTCACTCGGATTACTTAAACACGTTACTTGGAATGCGCACCATGTATCCAGGATGAAGCGGGAATTCGAGATGACTTTCGACTGCATATCATGATCAAGAATGCTGTGGATTCAATAGCATGATTCGATTTGGTTTAATTTCATTATGATGAAATATATATTGGAAGTGTGTATATATATAAGGATACACAAATGTGTTTTTCTATGTTTTAAATATTATACACGCTTATTTAAAATTGGCAAACTATACGTTTTTGTTTTGTTAAACAATCTAGTATTCAACACAAATTTTATTTTACTAATTAATTTAACGTTGGTTAAAAGCATCTATCCACACTATTCTATTTACTGATATTCGCAGCAAATTCATGGGCAGCCTCACTCCGACAACAAGATCTTTCTCCACCACTTTCACAAGTTCTTGGAGATCCTTCCCAGGTTTGTTATTGATGAGCCAATCGAATGCCTCGTCTGTTCATAATTAGGAATAGATACAATCTTTCTTCAGTGTTGATTACGGTTTAATTTGAAGAGAATGGTTCGGTTTTGGCTAGTTAGTAGACCTATAATAATCCAAAGTCGTATTATTTTCCATGTCAATCATCAACATCAAACGGTAAATTTCACCAAGATACCAAGGTATTTTCTTGATATGAACAATTAACTTTACCGAAACAATAAATTAATTTAATTATGTTTTGCACTAATGTTTTTAGTACGAAAGCATTAAACAACAAAGACGTGCTTGTGATGCTTGGCTTGGATTTATGCGGATGGGATTCTTAGTCGCACATCCCACAGTGTTTCACTATCAATTTTATTATAAAATAATCTTTATTGTAAAATCAAATATTATTATTATTATTATTTAATAAACCACAATTAACATTCACTGAAAAAATTGAAATTTAAAATTTTTATATGCCATAATTTTAGAATAATCAACTCACATAATGATAATTAACTTAAAAATACAAATTAAATATTAGAAAATAATTATATATTCTAACATGGATTAGTGAATCTTAATTAATAATCTTAAAATTACACTTAAATTTAGAAATTAAAACAAATAAATTAAAACTAGAAAATGGTAAGTGGAACACTGAATTAAATTATTTTTAATATATATATATATAAATATCATTAAATACAAGTTACTTTTTATAGGCTTTTGATAAAAATATATGCCACCCTCCATATTAGACAAATGTTTGACCTACCTCCTTCAATGTTTTTGTGTGGCGCTTCAGGCTTGGTAAGTTTGACCTTACATCCATATGCAATGAATACGCCCTTTTTGTGATTTTACCATGTAGATCGAATAGTTTTTTATTGTTTTTGTTTAAAACCAAATTATTTTCTGGTTGGCTTCAGCAGCTATACAGTTATCGAAGTATGATCTCATAAAGTAATAATTGTAGTACGCTATCCTTAACTTGTTCAAATGTTCTTGGTAATATTTCTTTTTGGAATACTTTAACAGAACATCGTTGAAACTCCATATTTGATGCCTTAAATTTCTAAAATATATCTAACAAAGTGATATTCCTATCAATGGGGATTTTAAATTTTAAATCTTCATCGATCGGATCATCATTAATAATATCCTCATCTAGGGAATTTTGTTTTAGCTAAATTCCGACAGCTCGAGATATTGTTATTTGCCTAAATTATTAAAAAAATTCTATAACGTGATTTATTATACCATAAATTAAATTAAATTGATAAATGTGAAAATTACATTGCACAATCATTAAATTAAATTGGAAATATAATTCTGGATCAATGAGGTTCTATAATATTTAAATCAATAATAAGAGATATGACATAATACAAACACATATATTAATGAGCATCAACAAAATAATAACATTACATGCTAATCATATACATCATAAATAACATCTCCACCGATGGGATCTCAAGTTTATAAGATCCTCATTGATAGCGATCTTTCATAAACAACATTTCCATCGATGGGCGTCTCAAGTTTCTAGGATCCTTATCGATGAGAATCTTAATAAACAAGAAAAAATAATATTCCATAATATAAAATTAAGGTGTGATTTCATATACTACATTATATATTATGATATCATATATTATACAACATCCCTATCGATGGGGATCGCAAATTTTCAAGATCTCTATCGATAATGATCTTAATATACAAGATCTCAATCATCCTTTTACCCCTTGGTTACAAGCCTGTAATTTATATATGTGATTCTATTTTTTCTCTATTTTTTCTTTTCTTTTATTGATATTTCTTTTCAGTACTTTATTTTACTTTAAAAGGTTTTATATTTATTTTCTATGAGTGGCAGTGATCAATTATATACATAGTTTTATTAACATAAATTAAATTATAGTAAATTAAGCAAAAATAAAAAAAATAAAAATCATAAAGGTAGATATTACATTAATAAAAGTAAATTTATTAAATTAAATTGAAAATTGTATTTCCCAATAGTAATAATCAAGATCCCCATCAATGAGAATATTGGTTTTAACTAAATCACGATAACCACATTCATTGAGATCTTGTTATTTGCCTAAAACATGAGTATATATCAAAATTTTCTAAAAATATGATCCCCATAGAGCGGGATCCCACTTGATTACCTAATTCAGAAGATTAATTTTAGACCTAAAGGTGAGATCTATATCGATGGGATCTTAATAATGATGATCCTCATCGATATGGATCTTAGGTTATATGAAAATATCATCCTCTTATCTCCTGCTTAATTTCATTTTATAAATACAACATCCTCATCCATGGGGATCTCAAGTTTTCAAGATCCCTATAAATGTGGATCTTAATAAACAAGAAAAAAATAATCATAATATAAAAATTATGTGATATCATATACTAATATAGTATATATTGTGGTACCATTTACTATAAGATCCCTACCAATGGAGATCTTAATATACAAGATTTACATAGTCCTTTTATTCCTTGGTTACAAGCCCGTAATTTGTATATGTGATTTTTTAATTTTTTTTAAATTGCTTATTTTTCTTTTCAAGATTATGATTTATTTTACTTTGATATATTTATTTTTATGAGTGACAGTGAATTGAATACATAATTTTATTTTCATAAATTAAATTATAGTAAATTAAGCAAAAATAGAATAAAATAAAATCATAAAGATGGATATTACATTAGTAAACGAATTCATTAATTTAAATTGAAATTGTATTTCAAGAGTAATAACCAAGATCCTTACTGATAGGGATCTTGGTTTTAACTAAACTCTGATAACCACATTGATTGGAATCTTGTTATTTGCCTAAAACATGAATACATATCAAATTTTTCTAAAAAAAATAAGATCCTCATAGAGCGGGACCTCCACTTGCTTTATTAATTCTGTAAGATTAATTTTATACCTAAAAGGTGAGATCCCTATCCATGAGGATCTTAATATGATGATCCCAATCGATAGAGATCTTATTTTTATATGAAAATATGATCCCCTTAGTTATCGTGTGTTCAATTTTATTGAATAGATACAATATTCCTACCGATGAAGATCTCAAGTTTTCAAGATCCCTACGGATGGGGATCTTAATAAAAAAGATAAAATAATATTTCATAATATAAAATTATGATGTGATGCCATATACTATATTACATATTATGGTACCATATACTATACAAGATCTTGGTGTGATGCCATATACTATATTATGATGTGATGCCATATACTATAATAATATATAATAATAATCAAGATACTCATTAGAGGATCTTGGTTTTAACTAAACCCCGACAACCACATCTATTGGGATCTTGTTATTTGTCTAAAACATTAGTACATATCATTTTTTTCTAAAACAATAAGATCCCCGAGATCCCCACTTGCTTTCCTAACTCTTTAAGATTAATTTTAGACATAAAAGGTGAGATCCCCATCATGAGGATCTTGATAATGGTGATCCCCAACGATAGTGATGTATATGAAATATGATATCTAGAGTTATCGTGTATTTAATTTCATTTCATAAATACAATATCCACCTCCTACTGAATCTTAATCTAATATTGAGTTTCAACCATCGTCCATTAAAATATATCGAAAAAACATATTGTCAAGAACATTACAATATGTTACTGAGGACATACATCCACTACTTTATGTCATTTACTTGTGCTAACAATACAATAGCTACTTTGTGTGTGTGTTGGCCTAGTGGTAGAGTGGTTAATGCCCGAGGCCAAAGGTCTCGGGTTCGAGTCAACCGTGACGCAACCTTTAAAATTTCTGTATTAATTGACCAAAAAAACAATAGCTAAATCCAACCATGATTGGAAATAAAGTAATTATACTTTAAACAAAACAAAAAAAAAAGCAAAAAATTATGAGGTCCGCGTGGTGAAATCGTAAAGGGATATGCATAGCATTGCCGGGTCAAACTTACCCTTCAGGCTTTGCCTTCGAAATTCCAGAACCTAACTTTAGACCAGAGAACGTCACGCCCCCTTCCATGGTTTTGGTGTCAAATTTATTTGACCTCTAATTTTTTATTTTATTTTTGTAGGACCGTGAAAAGAAAAATAATCAATACATAAAATGAGATGAATAAATTAAAGTGAGAAAATAATTCAAAATTCTACTCCCTCAGCCCTAGTCAAGATGATCTGTATTTCTTTTTTGGCTGTTCCATCCAAGATTGTCTGTTTCTTTTTTTAGGAAATAATTATTTTTTCAAAGTTATGGGACCTACCTATTTTTATCACTTTATACATTTATCCTAAATAACCGTTTCGAAAAGAAATGAACCGTTCTCCTTGGGTGGGGAACTACGGAGAAAGTATCTTTTTGTAACAATATACAAACACTTAATTTCCTTGGGTTTAGTATCAAAAGTCTTAGAATGATTTTTTATCATTTGTTTTAATAATCTTTCAAAGGGTGATTTATATAAAGAAGACTTCCTACGTAGAAAGTTATTTGCACTAATTTACTTGATACCAAACTGAATTCCTTTTGTTACATGATTGTTTTAAATGTTAACCTAAATTTAAAATGCATGAGAAATACTTGACTCTCCTTGTGAAAGCTATATGCGTTTAGGATTAATTAATCCAAATGAATCATTACAAATCTTTAGTTCATAATATCTAGACTAGTGCAAGTTAAATATTCCAAAACTGTATCTGTTACTGTATGATCGGCACATATAATTAATACATACCGATGTTAGTTCATACAAATGCTGATCATCTGACGTACTTTACGCATACCCACGCACTACATACAGAAAAATCAAAGGTAAAATTAAATAATGTTGCATCAATTTTATTCAGCTTAAATGAATCATGCATACATTTATTCAGAATACAAAATGCACTTCTACTTATTGAACCACACACCAAATGAAAACGTAACCATTACAAACACAAATGAATTTCCTAATGAATTAAATGTAGTGTACTAAAAAATAAAAAATAAGCCATGCATGAAACGACGGCGTCTCAAGATTAATGGAATGAGTCGACGAGCAATGCAGTAATGAGGGCTTCAACACTTTCTCAGGATGAGTGTAGCCATCTTGATTATGCTTGTACACAACATCGATCAATCGAGAAAGATTCACAATCCTCTTCAAAATCTCCATTGAAACCGATTTCTCCTTCAAAATCTCACCATTTATATCCTTCCATGCATTCTCAGCCATCTTCTTGAACTCCTGCATTGCCTCTTCCTCACACACTCCATGATCCTTCATGTAGCACTCGATGCCCGTCGCGCTTTGCCCTCTTTTCTTCTCAACCTACAAAAAATGACACATTGCACAGATATATTGTCACAACTTATATTTTGTGATTTTTGTCTAGAGGTGGACTCATGTGACGACACATACAGGCATAAATTAATATTGACACTTTTCTGTAGAATATATAATTGAATTTCTAGTTAGAGGTGAAAAATAAACGACACTTTTCTTTAGAACAATTGACATCTTTAAAAAGTTCGTACCTATGACAACGGAGTTCTTGTGTTTTGTCTAAATTTAACATATTACACATACCTCATAAGTTGCCACGTCATCAATAACACGACATATAGTGACGTTAGCTACTTGAATCCTCGGCTTGTTGATGAGCCAATCGAAGGCCTCGTTGGTTGCAGAGGCGACGCCGAGGAAGGATGTGGCGGCGAGCAAGTAGTAGGTGCTTGTGATGAAGCCGTTGGCCATGTATTCACTAAATGGAGGCATGTAACCTTCGATGAACCACTTCGCCTCCATGTTGTAGCTTCTCACGATCTCTTGCATCTGTTTCAAATATGTAACAACTCAATTATTAATTTTGCTGATCATAATGTTAAAAGTTGGAATTTTAATAAAACAGCGGTTCATACTGTGGATTTTGCATAATTAACCGCAAATGATCTTCCTTGTAGCTTTAACTCTTGCTCGTATTGATCGTAGAGTTCTAAAAGAACTTTGTAGCTTATCTTCATGTAATCTGGCAGTCTGTCTATTTCCTTCATCTCCCATCTGATTATACAAACAGAAACAATATATTTGAGAACATTAATCATATATAGAGTTAATTATATATTATATGGCTCGATGTTTGGTGAGTTGCAAAATTAATGGCTCGACCTTCAAAGTTTTTCTTAAAAAACTCCTGCCTTTTCAGAAAGTTGCAAATATGGCTTGTGCTTTGATTTCTTGACTCAAAATTTTGACATGAAAGACCTAAATCCGGCATAAACTTTACGTAGAATATTTGTTTTCCATCCAAGCATCAAAACTACGTCGAGTTCGGATCATCCATGTCAAAATTTTGACAATGGAGTTGTGGGACCGGGCCATATTTGTGATTTTTTTAATAGATGGCGTCCTATGAAGACAGTCTCACATAAGACTTTTATTCTTTTGTAAAAGGTCATAGTTTTTTTAATAAAAATTAAAGTCATGTCATTTTTGCAATTCTACCCCTTACAGTAAATTGAAATATTTACCTTTCTACAGCGTCTGTGAAAATTTGAAGCTCATGAACGGTACCATAGGAGTCGTATGTATCATCAATGACTGAAATCATAGCAATAGTTTTGGCCAACATAATTCGAGCTTTAGAGTATTGAGGCTCAAAATACACTCCCAATGTCCAAAAATAGCACTCCACCACTCTATCTCTTGCATAAGCAAGCTGCGAAACAAGGTCCAACTCTTTCCACCACCTATAACCATGAAACAAGATTAATTAATTCAAACACATTAACAATTAAGCACAATCTACACCACCAAATCACACACTAACTACACACATACCTCGACAATTCACAAAGTTCTTGTCTGTGCAACATTTGGAGCAAATTAAAGTCCAATTTAGCCAGCTTTAACAAGGCATCATTCCTTAATTCATGCTTTTCGTATAGAGATACATAACGTCGAGCCTCCACCCTCGGCACACCTCGTTGCAGGCACTGCTCCAAGGCGTGCTCGACTTGCTCCTTGAGAGGAGAGCTCAAAAATGGAGCGACGGACTCGAGATGAGCCGTCGCGAAAACGAGGGCCTCGTCAAGAACTTCTTCATCGTGTGTTCTCAAATTTGCAGCTTCGTACAGGCTCAACATTCCCTCAGCATCGTCCTTCAAATCATTCTTGAATTTCCCATCACCATCTCTATATTTCTCGAAAATACCTATACATGCACAAGTGTGAATTAATGAAATAGCCTTCAAAATAGTAAAGTTAAAAGTAGCCAGTAACATAAAAATGATAAAATAAGATAACTACTCTTCCTATTTTACCCATTGATACAAAAGAAAAGATTAACTTGTGACTTGCTCTTTAAATAGGGTGATTTATGATCAAAAATATATGTTTAGTCATGAACTAAAGGGCTAACTCATGACCATCAACTTCTAAACTCGTGATGTTAGTCTTGAATTCGTTAATAGAGGCAAAACAGTATTTCAAGACAAAAGGTGGCTATTTTGTCCTTCTTTACCTCTGCGGTTATTTTTACCTTTACAATATGAGAGTGACTATTTTGATATATTAACTCTATTGATGCATGCATAAATAGTACTCCCTCCGTCCATCAAAATCATTGATTTTAATAAATTGTAACGAGTGTAAAGTAAGTGCGTATAAAAAGATGTGCCAAGAGAATAATAAATGAATATATTAATGGATATTGAGTGTAAAAAGGTGGGCCATAAGTGGGTTTTTTTTTTGTAAATAAACAAATAGATTTAGGGTAAAAATGTAAAGTTGATGTTTCCAAAAAAGAAAAGTGAATATTTTTCGTGGACGGATCAAAACGGAATTAAATGCACGAATTTAATGGATGGAGAGAGTATATATATCAAGTTTTGTTAATTACCGGTGGAAATGTTGCATCCATGTTGTCTAAGCAACCTAAAACACAGAGCAACAGTGTGCAGATCGTCGTCATCTTTCAATATTAATTCTGGATATGCATGGTAAATGATATGAACTTGCTCGTCAATTTCCTTTTCAAAATGATATGAAATCCCGAGGCGTTCGACGCTATCGATCAAGTTCAACTTCTCTCTCATGCTTGCCTCCGCACTCCTACGATCATCTTCCTCACTTCCTTCTTCAATTCTTCAATTTCTTCTCCACAAAACTGTCAACAATCAAGAACGTGATTCCCCAAGCAAAAAAAACACATGCATGCACGAAGAGAAACACAGATACCACGCGAGATCCTCTGTTATCAACTACTTTTACGTGTCTATCACAATATTATTCATAGACGTCACGTATATTCAGAGGCTCCTACTAAGGGGCCAATCATTTTTAAAACTATTTTTTGTACTTATAAAATCGTTAATTTTTTGATTTTTTGTTCGAGTTGTTGGGTAAAAGCCCCATCTTCAAATTGACTAGTAGGAAATAGCTTATCAAAATCTCATACTCAAAATTTATAAAATCCAGCCCCATCAATAAATTTTTTCTGGCTCACTCCCTGCATATATTGGATAACATTCGCGAGTATACTATCATCATAAAATAGGAGAATCTACTTTACCTGATAATTATGATCGATGGAAGCTGAAACGAAGAGATCGCCCCATATGCTTGGGGAGAAGTTGGGCGACGGTCGAACCAGCTCGAGCGGGTCAGACACGAAATTGTGAAGATTAGCAGAGGCCATTAATCTTGGATTTAGTGTTCAAATTATGAAGAAGTTTGATAACTTATTCTAGTGTGGATGGAACTTAAGAACAGATTGATTCTTTCTCGTAAATTGTAAATTTCTTGCTGCAATGCATGTAATTTGCTGGAGTGGTTCATCTCTTTATAGTGATAAGCACCGCGTATTTTCGTGAAGCTTCACGCTGTTTGTTGACTGGAATTAATTGTTTTGCATTTTTCTTACTGCTGGAAATTCCTGTCCAAGCTGAGTTACGTTGATGATATATGTAACTAAATATTCGAATTATATCATTTCAAAAAAATTATTTTGATTTTGGTGAATTTTGTTATGGATACACCATGTTCATTAATTCGTGGAAGATATACGAGATTTATGATAAAAAAGGATATTTTGGAAATACTTCTTTAGGGTTAATTGTAGGAGCAAGAAGATGCCTAATTGAAATTTTAATTATCACATGACTTATCAATTAACTTTTTTATGCAATTACAACACGGCGAATAATAAAGTTACGTTGGTTCATAGTTAAAAGGACATAATATTAGGGTACGCATGCATTTGACAAATTTGAATTATATTAAGAAATTGAGGATATTATAATTCCAAAAAAATAAAATAAAAGGTGTTGTTACAATTACAAAATTTCAAAAATCTTGTAAAAATGCAAATTTAATTAAACATTGTATTATTTTCGGTGAATTATCCATTTTTTCTTTTTATGTTAGTTGACATTCATTTATAGCGTAGATTTGGGGAGTCCGAACTGGTCTTTGATTGGGTTGTTGAAGAAGAAAATTTCCATTAGTTTTCAAATTAAGCGTGGTCAAAGTATAATATGATCGAGCCGATGCTTCCTTTACATTTCTGTTTCAAATTCCATTTAATTCAAGCTACAGTTCTTTTGAAATTAGGTGATTCAATTCTATTGCAATAAATTTCCAACAACGTCGAAATTGATTGTTACCAAGGTTATTTAGGTCCAATGATGACTATTGACTACGCCGACAATAGTTTCAACTTCATGCGATTTTGAATTATATAATCTAATAATATTGATGTAAGGTGCATCCTTTTTAATTATAATTGTAATAAATCAATTTTAATTAAAAGTTAATATAATCTAATTAATTCCTACATAAATATTAATTTATAATTACAACGGTCAGGCCCCACCAATGTTTTTGTATTTGTGGAATATGGGAAACTTAATTGTAGACAAATTCAGTTCGTATTTCAGAACCAACAAAAAGAAAGAAGAAAAGAAAAAAAGGTCCAACATTAGACTAAAAGTCTAAAACTTTGAAAGAGATTTTTCTGGTTTTTTGTACGACATCTCTTGAATATGCAAGTCCATATTTTTACTGCTTTGTTCCAAAACTAAATACTTCACGTGCAAAAGACATTCTGCACACATAACCACATTAAATGAAATCACGTTTCACATCTACAATTAATTAAATTTCATATAACTACGCTTGATTTGTATGAAGGAGACATGATTTTGTTTCCTCTAAAAATATATTGCTTCATTTTGATCTGTAGTCTAATTTTGTTAGGTCTATCGACTGTTGAATTGAGCCACAACTAAATTACAGACTTGTTCATATTGAACCAAAAAATATTATATGTTACCCCTTATCAAGTTAAGCAAAACAAATTTCAGATATGATAGAAAGAGTTTGGTTCAATTAATAAAACACATTCAAAAATAAGAAATGAGAACAAATTTGAACCATTGATTTTTGAAGATGTGTGGTTGTGATTAAATCAAATCGGGTATAATGGTAATTACTGAATATTACGAAAATAACCGTCCCTTAATTATAGAGGTTGTGATAACTTAATCTTGAACCATTGATTAATGGCAAATGGATGATGGAAATGAATTCTTATTTCTTATTTTAAGGGATTTGTATTATAACTCATCCCATGATAGAAATGTAGGTTTCGTAAAATAAGTCATATCGGTTAAAATTTTACATTGACGCCTTAAAATACTAAATTATCCAAGTTTCGTCTTACTTTATGGGAATATCGATTTCTAACCAAAAATGTCATGGGATGCATGTCACTACAAAAATACAAATTAACAACAATGACATCGTGATTCTCACGACGGATTAGCGACTTAATACAAACGAATTTAATAATTTTTATTAACGACGGATTGGCAACAAATCCACGACGGCATACGACGGGAATATCTCGCGAGAACTTTTAACAACGTAATAACCGTCGCTGCTCCGTCGTTAAATTTAACAACGGACTAATTCCGTCGTTAAATTAATAGATTTTTTACTTTTTTATTTTGCACATAATTGAACGACAGATTATGTTCGTCGTTAAGTCATAACCGTCGTTGATCCGTCGTTAATTTAACGAAATTTTTATTTTTATTTTGCACTTAATTTAACGACGGATTATTTCCGTAGTTAATATTATTTTAAAATGATTTATTTGAATATTATAACGACGGAATACATTCCGTCGTTAATATTAGTTTTCTATTTTTTTCGCTGAGAATTGTAACGACTGAAATATACGTCGTTAGTCTGTCATTAAAATTAACGACGGACGTATCCGTCGTTAGATTAACGGATTTTTTACTTTTTTTTATTTTGCACATAATTTAACGACGGAGTGTGTCCGTCGTTAATATTAGTTTTTTTTTCGCTGAGAATTTCAACGACTGAAGTCGGCGTCGTTAGTCCGTCGCTATCAGTTTTTAAATATAACGACGGATAAGTCTGTTGCTAATCCGCCGTTAAAAAAATATAACAGACGGGTTTCTTCCCAAATTTCATAACTCGCACCCTAACACTTCAATTCCTCCGCCGCCCGCCTCCGCCTCCCGTCCGTGCCCCCGCCCCGCCCCCACCCCGCCGCCAGCCGTGCCACGCCTCGCCGCGCCGTCGTCCGTGTTAGATATCGTAAAAATATAGTGATATGTTGTTGGTCGATTGAGATTTGATGATCGAAAATATGTAGATTATTGTTGGATGCTTGAGATTATTAACTATATACTTATGTTAGATGCTTGAGACTAACTAGATTGTTGTTGGATTGAAAATATGTGTAGATTATTGTTGGATAGTTGAGATTATTAACTATATACTTATGTTGAATATGTTTAATTAATTATTTATAATTAGGAGCTTGATTGTATTATAATTGTTTAATTGTATTCAATTTATTCAATTGTTGTTTATAATTGTTTATTCAATTATAATTGTTGTTTATAATTGTTTAATTGTGTACTATATTGTTTGTTGATTATATAATAGAAATAAATTATGGTTTAAATGATTTGTTGATAATTATATATATTTAAATGTTGTCGAGCCACAATGCTTAAGTGTAAATTATAGGATTATTGATATGTCAATTATTGAATGTATGATATAATGTGAATATGTTTAATTAATTATTTATAATTAGGAGCTTGAAGAATGAATGACAATCGTGAGTGGATGTATAAGAGGTTTAGTTCGGTTGATGGATTAAATATTGAATTTCGAGATGGACTTGAAAGTTTTATTGAATTCGCTAGTGCTCGTTTTTATTCGCGGATGGAGAGAAAATCGAGTATCCGTAAGAAGTGTAAGAATATACCTTATCGAAGCAAGATATCGTATGACATCACTTATCAAAATTTGGATTTGTTCCAAATTTTCACACATGGATATTTCAGGAGACAACCACAAGTAGGGACAATGTTGTGGATTCGGATGTTAGCCGTCAACCAAATAAGTATCATACGATGGTAGTGCTTACTTAGTAGAAGAAATATCGACATTTTGCTCGTATTATTTTGATGATCACGTAAGAACAAAGTTTAGAGATTTGCATCATAATTATGATGGTCAAGTGGAGATTAGGCACGAAGACTATCCAGATATGCTTCAAATCTTCAAGCAAGATGGCGCACCTTTGGAAATATGTCAACGAGATATTTGGATAGTAGAGTATGATGTCGCTTTCGTTTATACGTGTTGCTCAACCGTGTTGAAGTTGCGTATACATGGCGTAAGTGTCGTGTTTTTCTCAAAAGTCATTGTTAATTATTATTATTGTTATTGTTATTATTAACTAAGATCGTAAATATATGTGAATGTAGTTTATTTATCGATGATGTGAAAAGATCAAATCCACTTATCTCTAGCTCGATATTCAAAGGTCGATTGAAAGAGCCTTCCGCTTTAGTTTGAGGCATATGTAAGTGTTATGATGATTATTAGTAGAAAATATTTAATATTTAATATGTACGCTTAGCCATTCTAATCGATTTTTTAATAATAATAGGTCAAAGATCATACTAACAACATTATGAATCCGTTCATATTGTCTCTTGCCAAAGGGCCTTCAAGACTAATTAAGACGTGCTCTGTAGTATTATATAAATGGGTACAAATTTCATACATTAGAACATGGGTCACAAAGATCAACTATGAATAGTGGAGTATGCATTAAAGGTGAAACTTATGGTATGTACACTCAAGAACTCGATTTTTATGGGCGATTATTGGAGGTTTGTGAGTTGGAATATCTTGAGCTACCAACGAAGACCACAACATTGTTTAGATGTGAGTGGTTTGATCCTTCACGATTGGGGTTATCAATTCATTCCGAGTACAAGTTGGTTTCGGTAAATCATACGCGAAGATATAACAAGTTTGAACCGTTTATCCTCGCCAATCAAGCCATTCAAGTATACTATTGTGCATATCCAAGTTTAAGACAATCTATGAAGAAGTGGTGGGAAGTATGCAAGATTAAAGCTCGATCTAATGTGGAAGTCTCAGATGAGAGTTCTGCATCGATAGTACCTCCCCTTTTCAAGAGGATGCATTTGGTTCGATTACTAATGCCGTTGTGGATGATGACACGACACTAGTTCATCCTGATGGTACATTCATAGACATTGAAGAGACATCTGATGATACGGATGATGAAGTTGAATTGACAGAGTCAGAAGACAATCATACATTTGATGATGATGATGATGATGATGATGATGATGATGACGACGATGAATAGGGTTTGAATTTATTATATGCAAGCTGAACAAGTTTTATTTTATAGTATGCACAAAAAATGTTATGATATGTATTATTTGTGAAATTTTAATGCAACATTTTTTACCTTTGTTTGCAGATGTCCCAGGGTGGACGAGGTACCTCGTCATCAGGTCGGAGGCATCCAGGTTCATATACGCTGTCGCCATCACCTGTCGGGCTCGAAGAATCTATGGAGGCACTGTCTCACAACTCGCGTAGCTCGAGCAGTAGTGCAGTGCCGTCGAGGGAGGGGATGAAAAAGATAGCCATTGTGAATGGTATGTTATCTATTGTATGTCTCAGTTATCATAATATAGTAATATTATGATGTCTTTATTTCTTGTAAATTGCAGCATTTTGTGTCCGAGCAATGATATAGTACGCTTGATTACGGAGTCATTCCGTAAATTCATGAACCACAACGGCTTCAATTGGAAAATGGTGTCTCAAGAGTACAAACAGATTTATTTCGATGAATTCAAGGTCCGTGTTGTTTATACGGAGTCATTTATGTTTTTACCTTTGACACCAGTGATGTTGTAATCATATATTTTTTGCAGAAATTTTTTTATTGGGATGATACGCTGGACGAGACCATGGTCAATACCAACTGCGCAAAAGGTCGTTGAACGCTATAAAGATCTTGTTCACAAGATCAAGCGGTCAAGGACTTGTCCAACCCATCTAATAGATATGATTTGTTCTCATTTATGTAATAGATATGATTTGTTCTCATTTATGTATGTTAAAAATGGTATGTATATGAACCAATTCATATATATATATATATATATATATAGGGAGGGTTAACGTGAGAAACATTTTATTGTGAGAACGTGAGAACCAAAAATGATGAATTCACGGTAAAGTTGATGAATCCGTTGGGAAAGTTATCTTGAATCCAAAAAATAGAATTTTCGCCACTCATGGGATTCGAACCCGTGTGAAAATTCTAAATTTTGAATTCATTATCTTTCTCATCGGATTCATCAACTTTAATAACTAATTCATTTGGTTCTTAGTTTTAGGATAAGAATGGTTCTCATTTGAACCAAACTCTCTATATATATATATAGTGAAGTTCAAATAAGAACCAATTTTAACGTGAAAACTAAGAACTACGAAAATTCTTTACGAACAAAATGAATTTGCTATGCAAGTTAATGAATCCGTTGGGAAAGTTACTAAATCCAAAAATTTAGAATTTTAACCAAGGTTTCAATCCCATGAAAGCGAAAATTTATTTTTTTATTCAATAACAATTCCAAGCGGATTCATCAAGTTTCACATCAAATTTATTATTTTTGGTTCTCATGTTTTACGTTAACTCTCCTATATATATATATATACACCTGTTAAAAGGCTTACCGTTAATGAATATTTAATAGTTTACATTTAACGAAGATCCATGGTCAGGCTAGTTGGGCTTAGGCCCACCAGATCAATAACTAGTAGGACGGATCTAGGACCTAATGTAGACTGTCCGGCCGAATTGGATAGAGATTTGATTAGCGAATGACAATTTTTCTTAAAAATAATTCACGCCTAAATTAATTTGTGCTAATCTTCCTCAAATTGGTACCTCAAATAAAAATCGTATACTTCAATTTTTAAAAGAAAAATTGATTATTTCAAAACTTCATATTGATTTCCATGAAGAGTATTCCGACTTGGAATTCGAAGACGTTTGTGAGTTTTGAAACCATAATCTTTGGTTATGAGATAATCATTCCACTAATTAGGTAACCGAATGAGACAATTGTAATGGACTATAAAATCTAATTAGTAAGGTTTAGGTGTGGATGGTAGAAATTCTTCCTTAAGGTGATTGAAGAGTCAAAAACTGCTGGTCTCACTCATTTATTTATATCTAAATTCTTCAATATTTACTTTAAATTTCCTAAGTCCTTATATACTCCTAGTGAGACCATTGCCATTGGTCCTAAATTCTACAAAAGAACCAATCTTTTATCCAAGTAATTTTCAATTTGACCGACTTAAAGTAGGCTAAAAATCTTGGAAAAAACAAAAGTAAATATAGAAGCTCTTCATAATATACAAAAACATAATTAAGTTCAAGGGGCTTAACTAGAAATTTACCTCATTTTTGGCTAACAAAGTTAAAAATGACAAAAAAATGTGTTTATAGTCAAGAATGAGACGTATGCGGTGTACAACGTAATGACGACAGAGTAAAAAAACTTAATGGCCAAAAGAGAGAAAGGGTTAATTGATACGAATGGTAAAAGTTAGAAGATTTGAAAGTGTATGGTAGAATCAGGACGACTTTGTCATATTGATTAGGTGGACTTATACAAAAAATAAAAGTAATGTTTTGGAAAATGAATTTAAACAACTGACATCACTAGTTTCCCAATTCAAACTTAACATGTTTGGATAGCTGTGTGTATATGTATATCCTATTTCTTTTTGAAATGTTGTGGGTGTATGCATCACATAATTAAGTTAAGTCCGTTCTTCAGAGATAAGATCATTCAAGAGAATGAGATCTTTTCATCGATAGGAAGGATTGTAACACAAAATGTAATTTTAAGTAATTGCCCCATATCATATATCTATCTATATGAAGAATAAATCATGTAACTAAGGAGATTCTTATTTGTACAAATTGTACTTTGCACTTGGAACAAGCATGAAGAAAGTAATGATACTTTATCTTTTGAGTTGTTCTGCCGGATTGGTCTATCAAGATCTTTGATCTCTACTCGGATCCCATGAAAAAAATGGGATCACTTCAATTATGGACTTGTTGAGAATGATTGGGATCTAGTTCATTACCTATTATAAGTAGAAGACACTCTAGTGAGATCTTCCGGATAAAAAAAGATTGCGATCGGTTTGATAATGATCGAGTTACATTACTTCTTCGGTCCAAACTGAAGAATCCCTTAGATATGATTCAAAACGATCTTATTATATCTTTGATTAGATATTTCTCTATGAAAAATATACATTTGAAAAACATAATTACCAATCTTATGTGTAATAAATTGAGATAAAGTATCATAGGTTCATCTTATTGTAAAACATCTTGTATATTTTACGATATTTCTTTTTGTGTTTCATCTTTTGTTTCAGTGAAGGATATGGTTTTGATGGAATAAAGTTTTTTGCTTTAGATTGTAGTAGTTTGTGGGAATTTTCATAGAATATGTAGGTATACTACATCCTCTCTCACATGATAATATTTTATTAATATAATTAATAAAATATTTGCATAGTCTCTCATTGTTTTCGAGGATAAAAATATAATTATGATATCTGAGAATTGAAAAAACATAATTCTGTATCTAGAGCCTAGCTCGAGGTAGATGTTGTGCTTTTTAAACTTATGGTAGCACAATGGAAATTCAATTAAGACGGCCACAAGTGGTCAAAGAAACGTATTTCCATCAGTTAGACTAGCACTTAATATTTTTTGATGTGGTCAAAGAATCAATATGTTAATTTAATTTAACTGTGAGCACTTATTTGAATTTGATATAAACAACAAAAATAATGTTCAATAAGTTTCTCGAAAGAACGAGATGTATTTGAGAAAAACTAAATAAAAGAAAATGCTCAACACATAAATTTGAAGATATCACCAATAAAATTGAAGAAGATCAAAACCGTATTCTTAAAAAGTCAAAAGATATAAAGACTTACAATACAACCTCTGAAAATGAAAAAATATTGGTACGAAGTTTAGAATTTTGACAGTAGAAATTATCCAATACTAACACAAAATTTATACCTATAAATTTCCAATTCCTCATCACATATAAAGTGTAATGTGGATTGATCATTTATTTATTGTTTACTTTGGATACACGATCGTTCATCTTATACAATTGCGATAATGTAATGAAACTGACCAATCATTTTAGATAAAATACATAGATAGCGAAGAAAATATGAATAGTAAACGTAACGTAGCCAACGCAGGAGCGTGACCGACTGCCTTAAAGAAAATTGTTCTGTTAGAAACTTAGATGTTGAATACTTCACATTTTAGTCAAGTCTGTGCTACTAACTAAATAATTATTTATGAAGCCCTTCCAAAATAAATTTATTTTCTTCCATTTTTAGTTGTTTATTTTAGTACTAATGAAATTTTTAAAAATTATAGTTCTTAATTCCTATATTATACTTGGAAATTTATTTTAAAATATATTGAAACACTCACCTATTCGTTTATCAATAATTAGTATATTATTAATATTAATGTTAGACATTAATTTTTTAATCAACATAATTTATGTAATTAGCGTAAATATATTACAATAAATTATATGTTCTTCTATTCATTATCTATATCTATATACTATATAATAACGACACCGAATGTCCGAAATAGTAACTTTAGTTTTTCCGTTTAATCCACATTTTCTATTTTTAGAGTTTGATTTTATTTAATATATGTAATTGATGATTATAATGTTAACTGATTAATATACATCTAATTATATTGCTAATGATGTTATTAATGGTGTTAGAAATTAATTATGGACGATTTTAAGATAATTTGTGCAATGATTAATTACATCTAATTATATTGTTAATGATGTTATTAATTAATTATGTACCGATTCGTGCAATCACCATAGATTACTCAATTCAATTTAGTAATTACTCAATTCAATTTATGAATAAATTGATTAATTTCATTGATTAATATGTATATATGTATGCACGAACTATGCTCAATCTGCATCTAGAGTATTTCGGATGGGCAGATTTAGTGTTATGTCCCAATTCTTCTTGATTTCCCCGGTCTTTAGATGATATTTTCATAGCAAATGTCATATGGCTTTTGACAATTCGTGTGCCCTTTTTGTAGAATGTTCTTATTTGCTTGTTTATTTGTTTTTAATGTATATGATTTTCGTCACCATTCCCTTATTTTTTACCCTCATACCGTGATGAAGGATGATTAGTTTTTGCTCATATATGCTTGATGAAATTATAAATTCTCTGCATATGATATTTTAGTTAATTATTTTATGAACAATAAAACATAATTTTGTTTGAATATTCATGTCTAAATAAATCTTGGTTGACTCAACTAATTTGTTCATCGGTTCCAGCAGTATAAGGTGCCAAGGCTTTCAAAAGTTGACTCTATTTAGGGTTTTGTGGTGGAGTAGAATTGTGCTCAACTACATATATAATTAAAATAATCTGCATACCTGGAAGACCGGATGTTTAGAGATTTTTGTATAGGTACACCAACGATGGAAGTTAGAAACAATGAGAAGCTGCTCTCAGAAATTTCGACAGATGGTCGAAAGCTAGATTGGTTTCAAGAAGCAGATCTGATCTTAATTGGGATACATTCATATTTGCCGGGTGCCATTTTCGTTATATCTAAAATTTGAATTATATTATTGCTTTACTGAATTTCAAAATATCATGTACAAAAATTTGATGAGTAAAATTAAGAAATATAACGTTACTTATTTACTATTCATTTAGTGTGTACAAATTTTATTTCATAAACACATATTCCATGATATTCCTACAAATAATTGTTTCATAAAAGAGGTATTTCACAATCAACCTTTTTGTATCTCATGTTAGAGGTCAATGATATATTTATAAATTGTAGAAATTACAGAAATTAATATATATATATATATATATATATATATATATATATATATATGTGTGTGTGTGTGTGTGTGTGTGTGTGTGTGTGTTAACTTGTCACACTATTTTTGGTGCTTACCTTTAGGGGTGTAAACGAGCCTAGGCGAGCCGAACATCAACCACTACAAAAAAAGTCGATCGTGACGGAAAATTCGTCAAGAAACCTCGTCGATCCGTCGCTAAAATGGATTAGCGACGGATTAGCGACGGAATCTGGGGTCATTGGAAACCCGGTTGCTAAACGTTTAGCGACGGACATAGTTCCGTCGCTAAAAAATAGCGACGAACAAATGACGGAAAATTCGATCGCTAATCATGCGACCTAAGAACGGTCGTCGATATAAATACCGTCGTTAACGCGATGCTAATCCGTCGTAGTTAGCGACGGATTAACGACACAATTATTCCGTAGCTAAACGTCCGTCGCTAACTGTCAGCTAATTAGCGACGGAATAAAGTCCGTCGCTAAATTTATAGTTTTTTTTCTATTGCGTAAAAATATTCCGTCAGAACCGTCGTAGAGGCGCCTCTAGTCCGTCGCAAGTCCGCCGCAATTCATCGTTGGTTCGCTTATTTTACGTTGTTAATCCGTCTCTAAACCGCTCTAAACCGTCTTAATTCCGCCGCTAATCCGTCGCTATATTACAGCCAAGACAGCCCAATTTCAATTTTGACAGCCAAACCTGTTTTCAAACAATCAACCCAAACAAATATACAAACAACCAATTCCATCCAATTCAATATATTCAATCCAACCAAACAAACCAATTCCAACCTCCAACCAATTCCATCCATACAATACAAACTATGAAAACAAACCAATTCAATCCATATAATACAAACTATCGAAATAAACCAATTCAATCCTGGACAAGAAGCCATTCCAATCCAAACAAAACATTTCAATCCAAAATACAGTAATATCCAAACAATCCCATAAAAAAACAATTCTAAATCATGCGATAAGTTAACAAATTCATAATACAACCCGAATATGACGAGGTGAGGGGAAACGGGAGCTCATATCACGAGGGTGGGGGGAAACGGGAGCTGGCCATGAAGCGCTCTAGGGCCTCCTGCTGAGCGCGCACCTGAGCCTGAATCTGTTCTTGCACGCTATCTCGCGCCTCACCACCTTGCATTACGCCTCAGATGCCGGTATTCTGCTTGCGCCACCGCTAATCGGCCTCGGATCCAATATCTTGTTGATAAGCGGTGGGATCAGCAGGCTGGGCACTCTCCACCGAATGAGATGACGCTCGCTCGCATGTATGCCCGTGATAGAGAACCGCCCAAACATCCTATTCTTTTCTTTGAGGAGCTCCCAAGGACATTTTGAGAATTTGAGTCCTATCTCGCGCGCCTCATCACTCCCCCGATTGGCTCAACTGGGTCACCTGCTCTCAACCTCGCCTCTGTAATATAATTTCATACAATTATTATTTAATTAAATGCTCGTTGTTGCGCTTAACGAATATACTTACCGCGATACTCGAGCTTTCCCGTCTCAGATAGCTCCCGCCGTCGGTGGCATGATACTCGGAATACATCCCACCGGACATCTTCTACGGCCACTCCACGCCTCTTGCCTATAAATAAGTCAAACAAATTAAATAATTAATAAGTATCACGATTCTTAAATAAATTTACTATATCTAAAACTTCAAAGTACTTACAATCTCTCTCGATACTCGAGTGCGGCGTGAGCCACCCGATGCTTGACTATCCCAAGACCCTCGCCATCCGCTCGGACATCCTGTTGTGCGGGCCTTGCCGCCTTCTCTGACGCCCGTCCGAGCCCAATATGCCTTCCAATTATCCCAATCTCGCTCGGGATAAATGGAGGTGGGTTGGCGAGTCCTTCGCTTGATCTTGTGAACAAGATCTTTATAGCGCTCGCGGCCTTTGCGCACCAAGAGGAATAGACCAGGCATCATCCATCGTATCATCCCAATAAAAATATTTCGCAAAAATATATGATTACAATATGCAAATTAAGGTCAAATCATAAATTACTTCAGATAAACAACACGAACCTTGAATTGATCGAAATAAATCTGCTTGAACTCTTGGGGTACCAATTTCCAATTGAAGCCGTTGTGATTCATGAATCTACGGAATGACTCGTAATCACGCTGGCTATATCATTGCTCGGACACAAAATGCTTCAATTTATAGGAAATAAAGACATCGAATGCTACAATTTATTTAAACCGAGACATACAAGAGATAACGTCATACCCATTCACAATGGCTATCTTCTTCATCCTCTCTAGATGGCACTCACCACCGCCGAGGGGCGGATGTGAGAGAGTGCCTCCATGCCTTCTTCTAGGTCAAGGGTGAAGGCGACGGCGTGTATGACCACGAGTGCCTCCTACGTGATGACATCCGCAAACAAATGTAAAAATATCGTATTAAAATTCACAAATAATACATATCATAACGTTTTGTGTGCATACTAGAAAATAAAACGCTTTGTGCATACTAGTGACAATTATCGTCGTCTTCATCATAACGTTTTGTGTGCATACTAAAAAATGCTATAAATTCACAAATAATGCATATCATAATATTTTGTGTGCATACAAAAAAATGCTATAAATTCAAACCCTATTCATCGTCGTCGTCATCATCATCATCCAATGTATGATTATCTTCTGACTCTGACAATTCAACTTCATCATCCTCATTATCAGATGTCTCTTCAATGTCTATGAGTGTACCATCAGGATGAACTAGTGTCGTGTCCTCATCCACAACGACATTAGTAATCGAACCTAATGCATCCTCTTGAAAAGGGAAGGTACTATCGATCGTAACTCTCATCCGAAACTTCCACATTAGATCGAGCTTTAATTTTGCATACTTCCACCACTCTTTCTTAGATTGTTTTAAACTTGGATATGCACAATAGTATACTTGAATGGCTTGATTGGCGAGGATAAACAGTTCGAACTTGTTATATCTTCTCGGTATGATTTATCGAAACCAACTTGTACTCGGAATGAATTGATAACCCCAATCGTGAAGGATCAAACCACTCGCATCTAAACAATGTTGTGGTCTTCGTTGGTAGCCCAGATATTCCAACTCACAAACCTCTAATAATCGCCCATAAAAATCGAGTTCTTCGTTGGTACCATAAGTTTCACCTTTAATGCACACTCCACTATTCATAGTTGATCTTTGTGACCCATGTTCTAATGTGTGAAATTTGTAACCATTTATATAATACCGGTGCGCCTTAATTAGAGTCAAGGCCCTTTGGCAAGAGACAATATGAACGGATTCACAATGTTGTTAGTATGATCTTTGACCTATTATTAGTAAAAACGATTAGAATGACTAAACGTACATATTAAATATTTTCTACTAATAATCATCGAACACTCACATATGCCTCAAACCAAAACGGAAGTCTCTTTCAATCGACCTTTGAATATCGAGCTAGAGATCGCGGATTTGATCTTTCACATCTTCGTGAATAAACTACATCAACATATATTTACGAGCCTAGTTAATAATAACAATAATAATAATAATGTGGAATGAATTCTAAGAAAACTCGACACTTACGCCTGTAAATGTCTCCAACTTCAACACGTTGAGCAACACGATAAACGAAAGCAAGATCATATTCTCTACTATCCAAATATCTCGTTGACATATTTCCAAAAGGTCCGCCATCTTGCTTGAAGATTTGAAGCATATCTCGATAGTCTTCGCGCCTAATCTCCGCTGACCATGATGCAAATCTCGAACTTCGCTCTTACGTGATCATCAAAATAATACGAGCAAAATGTCGATGCTTCTTCTACTAAGTAAGCATTGCAGATAGAACCTCAACCCGGCTTTATTTCGTGACGTTGTTCTTCAACTTACGTAGTATCTACAAAATTTAGAACGTTGTTCTTCAATTTATATATATATATATATATATATATATATATATATATATATATGTGTGATAATGTACGAGCAAGACCTTTCAAATGGATACATCCATCGGTATTGAACAGTGCCCGCAATACGGGCTTCATCACTAGATGAACCGGAAGATGTTCCATGGAGTCGAAGAAACTAGGGGAAAAATGCGCTCAAGCTTGCATAAAATCACCGGAATATTTTCTTGAGCCCCGCATGCATCATCGAGCCCTATGTTTCGAGAAGTTAAATCTTTGAAGAATAAAGATAATTCATTACGACTTTCCAAACATTGGGTGGGAGAAGTTCGCGAAATGCAATCGGTAGAATTCGCCGCATGAAAATGTGACACCATGACTCTTCATCCCAAACATCTTCGCTTTGTCATGTCTACACATCTACCCATGTTCAAACGCATCCATCCGAAATCTTAAACCTCTTACCCACTCACATAAGACTTTTTCTCACGATTGTCAAGTGTATAAGAAGCCTTGGATATTTTCCTGTTGATTCATTCATCGTCAACTCGTCTCAGCAAGATAAATTAAGTTCTTCTCTAGATTTGCTCGTATCTTTGTCTTCCTCGACATTCATGATCGTGTTGAAGACATTATCGAACACATTCTTCTCTATGTGCATGACATCCAAATTATGCCGAATCAAAAGAGAACTCCATGAAGGTAGATCCCGTAAAATACTTTTCTTCCATCCAGCCCAAACCGCTGGATATTCTCGCTATTTATTTCATCACCGCCAATCTCTATTACGAGACTAGTCCCATACCCATAATTAGTGATGTGCTCATCTCCGATCGCGCTTCGGTGGATCGTTAGTAATCACCGTGTTCTTTTCGAAACCTCTTCGATCCCTTCGAAATGGGTGATTAGGAGCTAGAAATTTACGATGGTTATCAAACCATGACCGCTACCACTTTTAGCTAAAGTAAAAGCATCGGTATACTCCATGCAAGGCGGACAAGCTAATCTTCCAATTGCACTCATCCGCACAACATAGAGTATGCAGGAAGTCACTAATTGTCCAAAGTAATGCAGCGTGCATTTGAAAATTTCGCTCAACGATACATCATAAGTAAGAACGCCATCCCACAAATCTATTAACTCGCTATCAATGGTTGCAAGAACACATCAATCTTCTCCTTCGGATTACGCGGTCCCGCACTAAGATCGTAGAAACATGTATTGCTCCTTCATACACAGCCACGGGGAAGATTATAAGGGTCGATAACGGGCCATGATGAATATTGCTTTCCGATTGACCGAATGGCTGAAAACCGTCGTTGAGAGTCCCAATCGCACGCTACAATTTACGATGCAAATAAGGAAACTTCGTGTTCAAATGTTTCCATGCAATTGAGTCTCGCGGATGACGATGACCCCATCATCGACCGACGATGCATGCCAACGCATATTTTCCGTTGTAGCATTGGATGCATATAATCTCGTAGTCGAGGAGTTAGAGGAAAATAATACATCTTTTATATGCTACTTGTGCTTTCCGTCGACTTCCACCACTCGAGTATTGCTCTTGAAACGAGGATGGTTACGAATTTGCAGCTCGTCAATTCGTAATCTTCGCGCCAATAAATCATGCAATTAAATGGACAACAATCAATTTTGTGTACAGCAACCCCATGCCACGCAACAATCTCTTCGTCTTCAGTAGAAGTCATCAGCACGCAATTTCCATCCGATGCGACTCTTTCATCGCCTCGATATTTGATCAAAACCCTTCTCGAAATGTTGTTCTCTGCTTTCCAACTCAGAAGTCGAGCCACAAATGATAATTGTGTATGATCCGAGCAACCCGGCCACAAAGGTTTATCGGCAGCATTCAACATATCGTAAAATTTTTTGCATCAGAATTTGGCTCCTCTTCGATCTCGTCAAATTGGAACTGTGGACCAGCAACATCCACTACCATCGTATGATACGTATTTGGTTGACGGTTAACATCTGAATCCACAACATTGTGCCTACTTGTGGTTGTCTCTCCTGAAATATCCATGTGTGATAATTTGGAATAAATCCAAATTTTGATAAGTGAAATCGCAAGATCTTTCTTCGATAAGGTATATTCTTACACTTCTTACACGGACACTTGATTTTCTCTCCATCCGCGAATAAAACCGAGCACTAGCGAATTCAATAAAACTTTCAAGTCCATCTCGAAATTCAATATTTAATCCACCAACCGAACTAAACCTCTTATACATCCACTCACGATTGTCATTCATTCTTCAAGCTCCTAATTATAAATAATTAATTAAATATGTTCAACATAAGTTGTACAATATAAACTAATTATACACTCATAACTTAGGAATATGTTAATTCATCTATGAAGTAGTTTCTTGATGACATCCTCATACAAGGACATATATGGACCACACTCATTTAGAAAATGTGATCACACTTAATTATTAAATAATTATGAAATATGAAATTTATTATGGTGGTGGGTTGTGGGCTAAGATTTTGAGCTTGGATTACGACGCTTAAGGAAGAATAAGGAGATGGGTTTGTTTTATTTAAAAATGGAGATGGGTTTGGGTTATTAATTCATAAAATTTCAATTCAACCAAACTCATCCAAATTTCACCAATTTATCACCATATGCATAATTATACACTCAACAACTCAAAACATCTCACGAAATGATGAATTTATCATCCCAATTCACATCCAAGTTAAACATATTCACACCAAGCTTATCAATTTCTCGCAAACATTTTTATCAAACACCACATATGCGCATGCTTAACTCACGAAACGATGAATTTATCATCCCAATTCACATCCAAACTTATCAATTTCACAAGCCCAAATCACAAGACTAACATTCAATGCATCATTTTCACTATCAATTCGATAAACTCAATTCAATTTTCACTATCAATTCAATCCATCATATATAATATTTTCACTATCAATTCAATATCATATATAATATTTTCACTATCAATTCAATACATCATATAATAATTTTAACTATCAATTCAATATATATAACAAATATATAAAAATTAAAAACCAAACAAACCAACCCAGACGGATGGCGGTGGTAGGGCGAGCGGCATGCAGGGGGGCGGAGGGGCGGCGGCGGCGGCGCATGCAGGCAGCAGCGAGGCATGGGGTTGGGGTCATGGTGGTGGGGGTGGGGGTGGGGGTGGGGGTGTGGGGTGGTATGGTGTGGGGTGGGGTCATTGTATGGTGGCGGCGGTGGGGCGGCTGGGTGGGCGGCGGGGCGGCGGCGGCAAGGGTGGAGGTGGGTGTGGGGCAGTAGGGTGGTAGGGTGGGTCGGGTCGGGCTGGGTCGAGGTGATTATGACGGCGGCGGCAGGCAGGCGGTGGTGAGCAATGGGCGATTTTGGGGTCAAGGGCTGGGGTTGGGAGGAGGTTCAATTTCAATCAAATGGGAAGGAAAACCCGTCTATAATTAAACTTTTTAGCGGCGGATTAGCGACGGACTTATCCGTCGTTACATTTAAAACCCTGTAACGACGGATTAACGACGGACTAATGAATTTAACGACGGTATAAGTTTAACGACGGAAAAATATCCGTCGTTAATTTACGTACAGAATATAAAAAAATCAAAAACATTTTAATTTAACGACGGACTTCATTCCGTCGTTAATTAGCGACTACATTACGACGGATATTCCGTCGCTAAAATTATTGGGAATAAAAAAATTCAAAATTAACATTAACGACGGATTTTTTCCGTCGTTAAATTAAATTAAAAAAAAAACTAAAAAAATCCGCACATTTTACGACGGATTAGCGACGGACTATTTATCCAATTTAAAAAAATAACAAAAAAAATTAAATTTAACGACGGATAGTGTCCGTCGTTAAATTTAACGACGGAATAGCGACGGAAATTCCGTCGTTAATACTTCAGCGAAATCCCGCCATGTTACGCCTCTCGATCCGTCACGATCCGTCGCAAAAAATTCCTCTTTATTCCGTCTCTAATCCGTCACGATTCACGACCCGCATTTCGCCGCCGCTAATCCGTCACGATCGGGTCAGTATTTTTGTAGTGAACCCGTTCGAGCTCGGCTCGTTTAAATATGGTATGTTCGAGCTCGGCTAAAGCTTGAGTCGAGCTTTGATATTTTGTTCGAGCTCGGCTCGGACCTAAATATTGAGCTCGAGCTCGATTCGAGTTCGATTCGCTAAATATTCGAATGAGTGTGATATTCGAGCTCGAGCTCAAATTGATATCGAGCACGAGCTCATTTATTATTCGATAAAAGCTCGTTAAGAATGAAGTTTTCCACTATTCAAGCTCGAGCTCGATAAAGAAACTAACCCGCTTAAATGTTCGACAGAGCTCGAGCTCGGTCGAGCTCGTAAAGCTTGGTCATTTGGGTCAATTTTAACCGTCACCATGACCGATGGAGACCGAACCAATGGAGAGTCGGAAGACGAGCGGCAACCGGACCGGTGGAGATGACCAACAAGAACGTGAGAACCCGTGTAGACGACCGTGTAGCTGGTGGAGGGCGGTCTAGAGAGAGAGAGAGAGAGAGAGAGAGAGAGAGAGGGAGGGAGGAGGGAGGGAGGCGTGGGTTTGGGTTTTGGAATTTGGGCAGTAATTCTATTCTAGGGTATAATTTATTTTAATGGGTGGTAAAATTATTATTATGTAATTTATTTTATTAAGTATATAATTTATAGTATTATATTATTGATTTCTTGATACTTGAAATAAACAATTATATAATATTTAATGGGATTGTTAATAGATATTTATTGCAATAATAATTTTGAGAGATGTTCATTAATTATATTATTTACGTATTCATATATTTTTTTTAAATATAAGATTAATTCAATAAGTACATCTTAAATAATATGTATTATATATATTTATTTGTATTTTACAGTATACAGTTTATTTATGTTATACAAGTCATGATAAAAAGTTTATTTATCAAATGGTATAGAAGTCAACTCTTACATCTTAGTGAAATATCAACTCTTACACTATCAACTCACTGATAGACTCATCTATAATTAGTGAACTTGTTAGTGTTGTTTTGTTTGTTTTTGTGGGAGACAAGAGAAACTATATATATATTGTTTTATCTATATTAGGTAAAATATAAAATGTAATATATTATTTTTATCATTATGAATTATATTCATATTGCATTCAAAGTAGGAGTGCATGTTAACCATGTCATTTTTACTTAAATGTCATCTTAATAAAATATATAATCAATAAAGGGTGATATGCATCTATTAATATGTATGAAATTGAATATTGATATTATTCCAATGAAGTATTAATTATGATCTCAACTTAGATAATAATAATTTTATACTAATTATTTATATTTTAGGATTTAGAAAGATATAAAGGCTACACCTCTATATATATATAAATGCTACAAACATTTATTTTTCAATTATTATTGTATGATACTAATTATTATATTTTAGGATTTAGAAAGATATAAATGTTCTCTCTCTCTATATATATATATATATATATAGAGGATATAGATCATATAGGAATGCTAAGTATTGTGAGAAATAGGAATAAATCATGTCCATTTATTAACATAAATCGGTGGTCCGATTTAATCTACGTGTCTTTTGAAGTTAGTATTGAAAATGCTATGATTAAGTCACCAAAATCATGTTAAGGATAGATTTGTAAATTTATATATTTGTAAACCGTTACCTACCTATTATTGTGGGATTACATATCTTCTATTTATGGATTGGTTTCTCATTGATATATTATTTTCGACGGACATAAGATATTCACTGCAAGAAAATATACTTCTGTTCTAGTTTCATAATTTTCGTGGTGTTCTAGGCTTCATGGAAAATCATGTTAAGGATAGTCTTGTTTTTTGTTGCACTTATAATGTATATTTGTTGTATTTACAACAAATCACCATTGCAATAAATATGTAACTTGTCATTTTCTTGAATGTGCTTCGTTTTTTTATTTGAAGCAGTAATATTTTTTTTCCGATTTTTAATGTCTATTTGATGTTTTCGTTATTAATTTATTTTGTTTGCTTAGTTTATATTTCTTGAACTTTGTTGTGTTTTAATCAACTGTAGCTTTTTTTCATTATGTTTTCTCGATTAATGGAACATCGTTGTATATTCTAGTTTATTCCATGTTCGCTAAGTTATGTTGCACTACTAATGTATACATGTTGCATTTACAACGTAGTACCTTTGCAAAATATTTATAACTCGGCATTTTCTTTAATGTGTGTAGTTATTTTTTCTCAGATTGTGATATTTTCGCTTGAGGTTGATTTTTTTATATTAGTTGATTTCCTTCTTAATTTATCGCTAATGCTTATTTTATGATGTTCTAAGTTGTTCAATATTTTTCAAGTTTGTATTCATTTGATTTATTTTTAGTTTTGTTTTAGGGCTTACTTTATTAATATATATTGCATTCGTGTATAACACTATAACACGCCCTATATCTTATTGCCGCATATAATCAAATGAAAGGGTATAATTTTTGTGTACTTAGTGCGTTTCCATATCTTCTATGCATGATATTTATCCCTTGTTTTGTGGGAGTCCATATTTTTATGGATATGTTCATATTTGATAGATTTGTATTGCCTCGAGAAAAATTTCTGATTGCATGATAATTAATCTCTCATTCAATATATTATATTTTCATAATTTTCGTTTGTTTTACTTATTTATGGAACAGTATTGTAAATTTTTTTTATCTTTTAATGTATATTTGTTTCAATTTATTTTTATTGCACTTTAATGTATATATGTTGCATTCACAACATATTACCTTTGCTTTAAACTTATTTCTTTCGATTTTGCAGCTGATGTGGGAGGTACGCAAAAAAATTCCAATGACCTTATTTACCCGAATTGTCATGCTGAGATGAAACCGTATGCGGGAAAGGTTTTAATACCTTAAATGAGGCTGAAAAGTTTTATCGGGTGATAAACGCGCATTTTACACGTTTATAGTTGCTATTTGAAGATGAGTTTAGCTCGTTTAATGTGCGTTTATGTATCGATTCTTAATGTTTCATCTATTTCTAGAAGATATTGCTCTTGGGTGTTATTTTGGTGTTTTGTAGGTTTATGTGTTGAAAATCGAAGCAAGGAACGAAGCACGAACAAAATGAACAATCTGTCCAGTTTCTAGCGACCAGACTGGCGGTCGCTAGGCTGGTCGCGAGGCAAACCAACGGCGCCCGTAAGAGCCGCGCGACCTGCGTGCCAGCGAGCGAAGCCTAGCGTCGAGAACTCATCGGGCGATTTCTGCGACCACTTCATAAATGCTAGCGACCGCTAGCGGGTCATGAGGTACAAAGCGGGCGCAAGAGGCGCATCATGGCGAGAGGTGCATGAGACTTACCTCGCGACCGCACCTAGCGATCGCTAAGGGTGGTCGCGAGGCAGCGCCAAGTAAGGAAAATTAGGGTTTGGGGTGTGCCTATATATGGCAACACCCCTCGCGCCGTAAGACACCCTAGCGCCCCAGCACTCGTTTTATTCTGCTTTCCTCGCTTTTATAGCTTTAAGTCTTTAATCTTCCCTTAGTTTAATTCTAGTATTGCTTTTACGTTGTTTTAGTTTAGTTTATCGTTTCGTTTTCGATCGGAACGTTTTGTCCGATCGTTTTCCGTCGTTTTCCGTTCGTTCGCTTGGGTTTGGATTCAAGACCAACCATTGTTCATCCAACGCTTCCCTACGGGTTTTATATATTTAATTTCTGTTTTTATGATTAATTCGTATTTCATTCCGTTTATTATGTCTGGCTAGTTTTCCGTTCTAATCCTAGGGTTTGCATGATTCGATCCTATATGTTGTAATTCCTGCTATTGTTATTTACCTTCCAGGCATTGATTCATGATTCGATTGTGCTTATTTATATGTGTTGATTTCTGATCAATCTTGATGCATATCTAGTTGTCGGTTAATAGCGTAATCGTATTAATTGTCAATCGTTATCGAATGCATGATACGAATGAGCCTTGAGTCGTGAATCGAGATAGGACATTCGTAGGAAGCATATTCTTAGTGATCCTTTTGGGTTGCTTATTTTCCTCTAGAGGCGTAATCGTAATAGGAAAATTAGTAATCAATCGCCGCAATTGTCGTGAATCGGGTTATTGGTTATATATGTGATCTTCGTCTTGTCTGGATTAAAGCGGTTAGTAATAAGCAGGATAAACATCGTTGTGGATAGGATTGGTGCATCCCTAGGGTTAGTCTTTCTTCATAGTTATCTATCGTGTTTTTATTGCGTTATTTATATTTCTGCTTGGTTACCTTTGCTTTGGATTAACTTCCGAAGCCTTAACCTTTCACCCAAATTCTGTGCTTGGATAATGAAGAATTATCGTTGAGCTAGCTTCTATGTTTTCGTGATACAATCTCTGTGGATACGATACTTCGCTTACCCTATACTTACACCTTTTTGCGTGTGAAAAGGAGCGATCAAATTTTGCGCGCCGTTCGGGATTATTAAGATCACATAGGAATAATTTGACGATTTGGATTTATTAATTCAAGTTATATTTATTATAGTATATTTATTTATTTTAGTCGGTGCTAAATTCTCTCTTTCTCGTGTGGTTTATGCGTCAAGATCTCGTGGACCTCTGAGTATTACTAGATCCCGAGATCGAAAGCTCTCAAAGGAGAGAGGACGAGAGAGAGACGGGCTGCAATGGCACCGATCCGCAAAAAACAGGGCATTCCTCCCGAGCAAGTTGCACGTATGCTAGCTGACTTTGCAGAGATGCAGCGTCAGATGGCGAATATGGGAATCATTGTCCCTGCTCCAGAGGAAAGACCTCTGAATCACATGTACCGACATCCCACCGAACAGTTTCAAGGAGGCGGTTGGGGCCCGCACGTAGATGCAAACAATTTCGAGCTCAAACCGGCCCTGATCAGTATGGTCCAAGGAGAGCAGTTTGGGGGAGGAGTCACGGAAGACCCGAATGCGCATCTCGAGACTTTTCTCGATATTTGTGACACCATCAAATGAATGGGGTGCCACAAGACACGATCCGGATCAAGATGTTCGGTTTCTCGTCTGTGACCAAAGCGAAGATTGGTTCAAGAGTTTGGACCGAGTGGCATCGACACTTGGGGAAACTTTGTGAAGTTTCTTCGAAATACTTTCCGGCGAAAGCGAAGATCATCGCCAAATCTCATTTTGCCAAAACCACGACGAATCATTATTCGAGGCATGGGAGAGATTCGAGGTCTATTGAGACGATGTCCACAACATGGGTTCTCCAAGGAGCAACAAATCACTCGGTTCTACGGTGGACCGACATGGCGGATTTAGGAGCATGGTAGATGCGTCGGTCACGGGGCTGCTTATTGAACCGACCAATCGACGAGGCAAGCCGTATTGAGAAGAGATGGTCGCCAACAGCTATCAATGGCCAACGGAGAGAACGTCATCGCTCAAAGCAACCTGTTGAGAGTGATTCAAAATATGACGATCTCATGAAGAAGTTCACTCTTTTGAAGAGTCGACGAGACAGAAACGCCGACCACATCAATCGGAGGAGTCATTCAATTTCCAACAACCTTCAAGAAGCTTCAATATTCGAATTGATTCAAGAGCCGAGGAAGCAAGTCTCAAGACATGATGCAGCAGCTTGGTTGTAAGCAACCAACAATTGGCAACGAATCAAAATTGCTCATCGGCAACACCGGCAAAAGATAAATCATTTGGAGTCCTTTGGCGGCTATGGGAAGCACATAAAGATGTTAGAGAACCAAATTGGTCAAATAGCCGTGCAAGTGAATGCACTACAGAAGACGGGCCAATTTCCGAGTAACACGGAGGTGAACCCAAAGAGTCAATGCTTTGCTATCCAGACGAGGAGTGGACGAGCCTACCCGAGCCCTACCGAGGAAGAAGAGCATGAAAGCACACTGACGCAGAAACTCGCGACCGAGCTCGCGACCGCGAGCCCGATCGCGAACCATCCAGAACTTTTCCCACAGAAGCCCGCGATCGAGCACGCGTCCGCGCACCCGACCGCGAGTCATCCGAGTATCCGCGCGCCAGAGTTGTTCGCGAGCGACCCAGCGCTCGCGAGCCACACCGCAAGCTCGCACGCGAGGAAGGAGTCCAGCGCGCAGACTCCTCGCGACCTACCCAGCGGTCGCGAGGTCGACCGCGAGGCAACCCCAGAAGCAAATCCTCGCACGTACACTCCTCCGGTCCCGTTTCCGAGTCGACTTGTCAAGTCGAAATATGACGAGGAGTTTGCTCGTTCAAAGAGGTTTTCGAAAGTTGAGATAAATTTGCCTCTCTTTGAGCGACCGCGAAACATGCCGCTACATGAAATTCTTAAAGACGCTTGCAAGCAAGAAGAAACTTGGGAAATTCGAGAAAATTTCCTATCCAAGAATCGCAGCCGTCTTGCAAAGGCTCCCTCCGAAGCGAAGGATCGGCGGTTTCACGTTAGAGTGCGAGATCGCCGAGCGGTGTCCAAATGTTTTGTGCGATCGGGGCGAGCATCAATCGATGCCATTGAGCGTTTTCAACCGGCTACACCTAGGAAAGATGAAGCCGGCGAAGATTTCATCGATGATGGCCGACCGATCACCACATATCCAAAAGGTATCATCGAAGACGTGTTGGTAAGAATTGGGATTTTGTTTTCCTGCCGACTTTGTCATTTTAGATATTCCCGAATTCAAACAACAACCACTAATCCTGGTAGACCTTTTCAGCAACCGGTCGATGCGTTGATTGATGTGCGGGAAGGAAACCTCACGTTTCGTGTTAACGATGAGGAGCTCAAAATTTCCATATACGACGCCATCAAGCAACACGGCGTTGGAAAGTCGGAAGATTGTTGCTCGATCATGAATGTTTGTTGCCGCACACGTCTCGCGACTTGGAGGTACTCGACCAATCGAGGAATGCGAGAAGGAAGAAGTGGACTCGGCATGGAACTCGAGTGTTTCATTCAAGTTTGGGGGCCACTTCCATAGTCGGTGGTGGTCATCCGTGAATGCTAAGTTTAGGAGGGTCCACAAGTTGGGAAAGATGTCTATTGCCACAAAAACACCGGATTGACAAGGTTAGTGATGGTCTAGCTAAAGACGTTAAATAAGCACTTGTTGGGAGGTAACCCAACGTTTTCTTTGTTTTTGTTTTCGTGTTTTATTTTGTTTTTCGTTTGTGTTGCTTTTTGTCGTCTTTTGTTTCTGTTTTTCGTTGTTGTGTCGGTCGATCAACGAGTTGAAGTGAAGTGTGTTAATCCATGTGGCCAATGACGATAGAAAATTTTTGTGAAATTTAATGATAGTGCGCATGATATGTTAGAAAATGACGCATGAATGACGTGAGATGGCTTAGGCTTGTTAATTTTCACCATTTGCTTATCCTGTGAGACTTGAGCTTCACTGTATACATATCTTGATCTGATTTACATTAATTGTGTGATATCATGCATGTGATTATCTTCTAGAACTTGCCGCTTTTACGTATCGAGGCCGCAATATGTGTTTCAATTTGGAAAGGATAAAGGCCATCTTTGTTAACCACATATTCACCCAAACACTAACCCGATGATATATACCATTTGTCGCCTTCTTTGAGCCTTTATTAGACTTTTCTTTCGATTAACGGATGATAGGAGGTGAGGATGGATATGGGAATAAAAAGGGTGAAATTTTGATGTAGTTATGATGAGAAAAGTGTCTTTTAGAAAATAAATGCGTGGTAAAGAATAGTACCTTTGTTCGTGAAAATTAAACCCTATAAGCTCTAGAAAAGAAAAGAAAAAGAAAAATGTTAAGTTCATTATGAGTGTTGAGCATAAAGGGTCTTCAATCGAAGTATAGGTACCTTATGAGGCATAAAACGTCAATTTAGCACGTTGGGAAAGAAGAGGAAAATGGACAAAGTCCATATGTGTCGAAATATATAAATGGTGGTGCTTGGAGTTTACTTGAGTCACTTAGCCATATATTATCCTACCTTAACCAATGTGCCTACATTATAACCTATCAAAAGACCTCTTTGATCCTTATTTGAACACATTTGACGCGGTGGAGATGTTAGAGAAACGGCAAGCCTATGGTAAGATGTTGCATTGCATTGATCGTTGAGTGTATACACGTCCTTAATTTCTTTATGAGTTTGAGTGTATCCTATATATTCTACACACATGCCGTTGTGAGGGTTGAAATAAATGAGCTTTTGCCCTCGATAGTTGTTTGCGTTGAGTGGACTAACGTCGTCATGTGCACTAATGTTTTTGAGCGTTGATATGTTTCGGAGGCCTAGAATGGTTATCCTCTTTGCTACGCTCGTTGATCTTTCGTTTGTCTTTACGCTTCGCTTTTGTTTGAGGACAAACAATGCTTTAAGTTTGGGGGGTTTGATAAACGCGCATTTTACACGTTTATAGTTGCTATTTGAAGATGAGTTTAGCTCGTTTAATGTGCGTTTATGTATCGATTCTTAATGTTTCATCTATTTCTAGAAGATATTGCTCTTGGGTGTTATTTTGGTGTTTTGTAGGTTTATGTGTTGAAAATCGAAGCAAGGAACGAAGCACGAACAAAATGAACAATCTGTCCGGTTTAGCGACCAGCTGGCGGTCGCTAGGCTGGTCATGGCAAACCAACGAGCGCCTGTAAGAGCCGCGCGACCTCGTGCTCAGCGGCGAAGCTGGCGTCGAGAACTCACGGGCGATTTCGCGACCACTTCATAAATGCTAGCGACCGCTAGCCGGTCGCGAGGTACAAAGCGGGCGCAGGCGACATGGGCGGCGGGCAGCGAGACTTACCTCGCGACCGCACTCTAGCGATCGCTAAGGGTGGTCGCGAGGCGGTAGCGCGAAGGAAAATTAGGGTTTGGGGTGTGCATATATATGGCAACACCGCGCCGAAGACACCCTAGACGCCCGCACTCGTTTTTATTCTGCTTTCCTCGGTTTTATAGCTTTAAGTCTTTAATCTTCCTTAGTTTAATTCTAGTATTGCTTTTACGTTGTTTTAGTTTAGTTTATCGTTTAGTTTTCGATCGGAACGTTTTGTCCGATCGTTTTCCGTCGTTTTCCGTTCGTTCGCTTGGGTTTGGATTCAAGACCAACCATTGTTCATCCAACGCTTCCTACGGGTTTTATATATTTAATTTACTGCTTTTATGATTAATTGTATTTCATTCCGCTTATTATGTCTCGCTAGTTTTCCGTTCTAATCCTAGGGTTTGCATGATTCGATCCTATATGTTGTGATTCCTCGCTATTGTTATTTACCTTCCGCATTGATTCATGATTCGATTGTGCTTATTTATATGTGTTGATTTCGATCAATCTTGATGCATATCTAGTTGTCGGTTAATGACGAATCGTATTAATTGTCAATCGTTATCGAATGCATGATACGAATGAGCCTTGAGTCGAATGGCGAGATAGGACATTCGAGGAAGCATATTCTTAGTGATCCTTTTGGAGTTGCTTATGTTCCTCTAGAGGCGTAATCGTAATAGGGAAAATTAGTAATCAAGCTGCGCAATTGTCGAATCGAAGTTGTTGGTTATATATGTGATCTTCTGTCTTGTCTGGATTAAAACGGTTAGTAATAAGCAGGATAAACATCGTTGTGGATAGGATTGGTGCATCCCTAGGGTTAGTCTTTCTTCATAGTTATCTATCGTGTTTTTATTGCGTTATTTATATTTCTGCTTGGTTACCTTTGCTTTGGATTAACTTCCGAAGCCTTAACCTTTCACCCAAATTCTGTGCTTGGATAATGAAGAATTATCGTTGAGCTAGCTTCTATGTTTTCGTGATACAATCTCTGTGGATACGTGTAATACCCCGATTATTTAAACGCCTAATTACGATATTAATTTCGTAAATTAGAATTTTATCATAATAATTTGATTATTTATATATCGAATAATGATATCGATTATTGTTGGAATAATAAATTCCTATGTTTTATTCACAAATAAATGTGAATTGAGAAATACGAATATGTAACGTATTTCAATAGTAGTAATTCTACGTCGATTATGTATCGATATTTAAATGCTCGTGATATTTTCTAAGTTTTTAAGCTTAGAATTTAATTCCATTATTATTGGAATATTTTAATAAAGTGATTACGACTTTATTACGACCATTTGGAGATGAGTCGATATTTAAACGTTTGAGACGTTTCAAACGTTAACGTTAGAGATGACTTGAGAATCAAGTCTAATGATCAAGGAATTATAGTATTTAAATTCCTATGATTATTTTATATAATTGGAATATTATTTAGCATTGAATTAATGCTAGAGAATTTTGGGATTATAATGTTGATTATTTATGATTCTCGAAAACCCTAAATCGAGAATTAGGGTTTTCTACCTATGGATTAATTCCAATAAATTTTCCTATGATATAAATTATCATTTAGGATATATATTATGCTATATATCTACTTATAGCATGGAAATCAATTTTTGGGCATTAAATTATTAAAAGTGCCGTGTATAACCTATTGTTTTAAACAAAGGATTATTTAATTTTTGATCATCCAATTTGTGATATTTCTTAAGTGTAGTATTAATACACACTTACCTATTAATTTGTGTAGATGAAAATACACTAGCTTTTGATCCGTGAAATAGCCGCATATATTGACAATTATACACAAAATTGATTCTTGAATTTTAAATACTTGATTGTTATATTTGGGAAGAGTGTATTAAAATACACTTGAGAGTTATAACATGCAAAAATTTGAAAATTTGTTTCTCCCATTTGTACTGAAGAATTCGACGCCAACTTGGAGCAAGAAACAAAAATTTTGTTAGTTTCAACCAAAATTACTTTATTAAAGCTTACATGTATTAATGAGATGTAAGGGATATTTTCTTATCATGACATCACACCTTGACTAAAATTCATTCCATTTTGCTTTGATCTCGTGAGAGAGAGCCGAGAGGAGCATTGGATTGTGTTGTTTCATTTACTTGATTTTGCTAAGTATATATATATTTTAGTCTACAACCACGAACACATTTTCAACTTCATTTCTTTCCTCTTTTCTCATTCTGCCGTAACCTTTCTTAAGAAAACCAAACCCATTTCTTCATCTTTTCTTTCCATTTACTTGAGTTCAATTCATCCTACAACCGATCGACTCCGATAACGAGGTTAGATATCGAACAAGCTTCGATAAAACCTATCTTTTCAATAATCCTACGGTTTAAATTATTATTTTTAGCATGTATTATTTATGTAATAAATCATGCTAGCATGTTATAAGCTTAGAAATTATGTTACATATGTTAATATGTGCATAGATTATTTATTTACTAAGCTTAGCAATTTATTTAAATTATTTTGGTGATGCTCGATTTTTGCTAAGCATGTTTTAAGGTTGGATTATTGATCTATAGTATTGTAGGAGTGCATGGTATTAATTTGAGAATTTTTGGAAATCATTTGTTTAAATGTTGAAAACTGACGAAAATGAAAATGCTTATATGGTGTATAATTTTATATGCTTGATATAATAGCATATTGTTGATCTAGGGTATTAATTAGGTGATGTGGAATTTATTAGAATTTTGGACTTTGGTAGCTATTTTTATTCAAAGTAGCCGTGACCTAGAAGTATGGTTTCTTGGTGTATAGTTTGATTTTATCAAACTATAGGTTAATTATGATATATATTGATATTAGAGGCTTGTGTATAAATATTAGAATTTTGGTATTATTCTTGCAAAAGCTGTGACCTATACTATGTATATAGGTGTGTTCCAAATTTTCTATAGTGATATTAATACATAGTAATGATCATAGTGTAAAATAATACACTATATGAATTTAGGGAATTTTGGAACAAGTTTGAAATTTTGGTAATATAGCCGTGAGCTATATGTTGAAGATAAGGAATTTTAATTCCTTTTAATCAAGAGAAATATATATTATATGTCTCAAAATTATTTTGGACATAATTGAATTTTCGAGAATTATTTTATTGATATACGTGTCGTTTCAACGATTAAGACGATAAAGAATCATCGAAACTTGAATTATTAATTTATTTATCAAAGTTGAATGAACTTTGAAAATCTCGAAAAACGTGCCAACGTACTAAACGTACATTTTTGCGTAAAAGGTGGAACGTGAAGTTCACTCGCAACGAGGAGAAGAGCACGCACAGTGAAATTCGAAGTTCTGAAGTAAAGGTGGGCTTTACTATACTCAAATTGATAGAACTTATCAAATGATTTATTTATGATGCTTTATTGCAAGCAAATATTTATGAAATGATTATTTAATTACCTGCCCAAATTGTTTATGTTTTATGTATGTATCCAATCCATGATATTTGATGCATAATGTTGGGTAGCTCCCACTTTATGACATGCTTGAATTCGTATTCTTGGAAGTACCCCCAAGAATGATGGAGAGTTCAGATCCCTGTCTTTGAGATAGCCTAGATTTTGTGCATCGATTATTTGTGATCGTGTGCTAAAGGGTACTCGTTTATCATGGCGATCGTGAGAGGGCCTCCTCCAAATAAGGAATTATTGTCGATGAATTATTGTGGTGGATGTGGATCATACATACGTGGAAAATGCTTGCCAAGCGATATTTATGGAAAATGACGAGAAAATATTTAGTAAACACGAGTATTTTCAAATTAAAACCTCGTGTATTATCGTGATGGGGCGAGTAATTTAAACTTGATAAATTATTTTGGCATCACCATCGAGTGCATTATTTGTACTCACCGCATATTGTTTTTAAATGTGCGATTGAGTGATGATGATGATGGGCGGAGTCATTGAGTAGTCAAGTCTTTTGAATATTTATTATGTTTGAAAGAAAGAACCTTGAATGCATATCGTCATATATGCATTCACGTGCTTTCATGCATATTACGAATAGTATTGTATGTTAATGTTGACATTGAGTCTCGTCTCAATTATCGAAACCTCTGTTTAAGGACTTATAGCCTTATATCCGTAAATTACTTTTGCCTTGTAGATAGGGTTGATTATCGAGTTCGATCGTATTAGTTTGAAGTCTTTAATTATTCTTATTCAATGTTTGGTAATCACTGCTCCAAGCTCCGCTTCTAATCTGTCCTTTGGATTAGAGGGCCTGTGACAGAGTGGTATCAGAGCTTGTTGCTCTTTGAACCCTAAACTTTCTTTCAAAGTTGAGTCTAGATTGAGTCACTAGACTTCTAGAAATCATCCGACTCACGCCAACACTCCATCACATCCAAATTTCAACCGAAAAAGGTAAATTATTTTCTCATCTTTGAAAAGAAAATTTGAGATTTATGAATTTGATTTGTTGTCAATAGAACATTATCGACAAATGATCTATGAATTTGATTTCTTGTCGATAGAACATTATCGACAAATGAAATGAGAAAGGTTGAAATTAACCATGGTTGATTGATTGAAATTTGAATCCTTATTTCTCGAATTGTATTTTTGATTAATGCCTATGTTATTCCAAATGGAACATAGACGAAATAAGATGCATGATCCCTCTTTGAAAAGAACATAGACGGACAAATGTACGAACTCTTCTCCTCTTCTTTCGAGAACAAAAGAATCGAGCTCAAATTGAAAAGCTAAGGCTTTCCACCTCGTTTGAAGTCAACCCAGAGTTTACCTCGACTCGGCTGACCAGTTGAGCGCCTCGGCATTGCACGACTTCAATTCATTCACCCTGGCATCGACCTGGGCGTTTACTTGGTGTCAACCTCGACATCCACTTCGAGTTCGAAGATTTCATCTTGGCAATTTACAACGCCGTATTTCACCTCGTCAAGGGCGAACTGCTTCGTGCAGTGATTTTATTTTGGTCCGATCTCCTTCGTTCGGACTCCAATTTGCGCATGGTTTTCGCCCACATACTCCTAACACACTGTACTATATTTCTTATGAAGGACCGAACTCTTGATTCCTTCTCTAAAATTCGCTAGAGTCAGTATAGTTCACCTCGGCCATTTCACCTCGGCCATTTCACCTCGGCAAGGGCGAACTGCTTCGCGCAGTGATTTTATTTTAGTCCGATCTCCTTCGTTCGGACTCCAATTTGCGCATGGTTTTCTCCCACATACTCCTAACACCCTGTACTATATTTCTTATTAAGGACTGAACTCTTGATTCCTTCTCTAAAATTCGCTAGAGTCAGTAAAGTTCACCTCGGCCATTTCACCTCGGCAAGGGCGAACTACTTCGCGCAGTGATTTTATTTTGGTCCGATCTCCTTCGTTCGGACTCCAATTTGCGCATGGTTTTCGTCCACATACTCCTAACACACTGTACTATATTTCTTATGAAGGACTGAACTCTTGATTCCTTCTCTAAAATTCGCTAGAGTCAGTATAGTTCACCTCGGCCATTTCACCTCGGCAAGGGCGAACTGCTTCGCGCAGTGATTTTATTTCTGTCCGATCTCCTTCGTTCGGACTTCAATTTGCGCATGGTTTTCGCCCACATACTCCTAACACACTGTACTATATTTCTTATGAAGGACCGAACTCTTGATTCCTTCTCTAAAATTCTCTAGAGTCAGTATAGTTTCACCTCGGCAATTTTTCACCTCGGCGCATGACTTGGTCAAACTTTGCCCTCATCGCCTCGGCACTTGCCTCGGCACCTCGCCTCGGCAGCTGGTTTTCGCCTCGGAAGGACAGTTCCGCCTAAAATTCGAGTCACTATAGTTTCCTCGGCACTCGGCGCCAAACTCGGCTCACGCCTCGGCCTCGGCACCTCGCCTCGGCAGCTCCGCCTCGGCACTGCCTCGGCACTCCGCCTCGGCACTGCCTCGGCTCGGCACTCCGCCTCGGCTCTTCGGCCTCGGCACTTCGGCCTCGGCACCTCGCCTAGACAGCTCCGCCTCGGCTCTTCGGCCTCGGCACTTCGGCCTCGGCTCCTCGCCTCGGTAGCTCCGCCTCGGCTCTTCGGCCTCGGCACCTCGCCTCGGCTCTTCGGCCTCGGCGCCTCGCCTCGGCACTTCGGCCTCGGCACCTCTCCTCGGCTACTCCGCCTCGGCAGCACCTCGCCTCGGCTCTTCGGCCTCGACGCCTCGCCTCGCCTCGGCACTTCGCCTCGGCAGCTCCGCCTCGGCACTTCGCCTCGGCAGCTCGCCTCGGTACCTCGCCTCGGCAGCTCGGCCTCGGCGTTCATCCTCGGCACCTCGGCGTCAGGCGAACTGCTTCGCGCAGTGATTTTGTTTTGGCCCGTTCTCCTTCGTTTGAACTCCGATTTATGAACGGTTTTCGCCTACGTACTCCTAACGCAATTTAATTTATTTGTTATGATGGATCGAACCCCTGATTCCTTCTCCAAAATTCACGAGAATCAGTACAGTCCACCCCGGACAGTGCACCTCGGCGTCAGGCGAACTGCTTCGCGCAGTGATTTTGTTTTGGTCCGTTCTCCTTCGTTTGGACTCCGATTTGCGTATGATTTTCTCCTACGTACTTCTAACGGATTGTAATATATTTCTTATGAAGGGAAGATCCCCTGTTTCCTTTTCCAGAAATCACGAGAGCCAGCAGAAGCTAGCTCATAGTTTTATAGAACTAGAATTTAGTTATATGATAAGATTTTTTTTTATGCTGCTAGATAATATGTTTCCTAGTATGGTAGGAAAGCTACAACGTGCGTTGTATATGAGAACAATTTCCATATAACAATTATCTGTTTATCAGATGTGTTTGGATTGTTTATCTGCTTTATAGACCTGTCCAGTTATCCTATTTGCTTAGATGCGTTAAGTTTATTTTTTTTTATCTATGCATCGATTATCTTTACTTAGTTGTCTTTTGCTCGTTGTCTGTGGCAGATGGCCAGGACTCGACACACCACTAGACGCAGACTTGGACCGAGTGCCACCCCTGCAGAGATTATTCATAGGTACCGCGAGTATCAGATGTGCTGGGGAGATGATCTCGGAGAGTTCCTCATGCACTACCTTCGTCATTGGAAGGAGGCGCACGAGTATGGAGTAACTGATTTCGATGGCGTGAAGCGCCTATTGATGCGGTTACCGGTCGATTGGGAAGATTATGCACGGGAAGTGTCAGGAGATTATATCTACCGTTACGGTGGGGACTATGACCTGATAGCAGATCTACCGAGATTTGTGAGCCATTTGACCTCGTCCTTGATATTCACGGTAGCCCCGAGAGACCGCACTCCTCCGAGGGAGTATACGTGGAGGGATGAGTCACCTGAGTGGCTTTACTTGGAGGTACCTCGTCGAGTGGACCCGGTAATGCCCAGATTCCTGGAGGACGAGGGCAGGCTTGCAGAGGTAGAGAGGGCGTCTCGGCCCAGAGCATTGGGGATGCCAGCGTTTCCCCCTATGTCGATTGGACACCCCATACACCCACCGCCTCCCGATCTTGCCGCCCATGACAAACAACACCGCCACCGAGCCGCACGGCTGACGGCCGTGATTAGAGTATCTGATGAGCGGGATGACTTCAGTCCGATCCGTGACATTCCTATGGTTGGGGATGACGGAGCAGGACCGTCCAGAGTACGCCGCCGTGAGGACGACTCGGACGATGATTCGGATGACGACTCCGATGACGATTCAGACGACGAGGAGGATCCTGAGGAGGATCAGTATGATGATGAGTGATACACCTGTTGACCTGTTTAGCTAGGTTTTAGTCCGTATGTATATAGTCCAGTATATGTGTAGGTTGCTTTGTGTTTGAAAAGGGAAGTGAACGTTGGTACTTTGTATTATCTTGTAATCCCGGATGTTGTTCGATACGGGTTAAGCTTTTGAGATGCCATCTATTATACATTATCTCTTTTTGTATCAACTATTGTACGAAATAGTCCTCTTTGAGGCACAAATTTTCTGGTGTATATATATGATAACCCCGAAGCGGGCTTTTGCGGCAGAAATGATTTTGTGATAAGAATGAATAGCTTGAATTAAAGCTGCTTTACAAAAGAACTTGTATGATGATATTATATATGTTCATTGTGAAAATGATTTTCAATATTTATTTTGTGTTTAAACAACAGAATGCCGCCTAGAAGAGATCCTGCACAAAGAGGTAGGGGAAGGGGAAGAGGTAGAGGCAGAGGAAGAATTCCTATACCAGAACCTGCGAATATACCCCAACCACCACCACCTCCACCCGATCGTAGGATCGAGGAATTATTTCTTAGGCAGAACCCACCTTCTTTTGATGGAAAAGGGAGCCCAGATAATGCCGAGCAATGGATAAGGGCTATGGAAAGGATATTTGATTTTCTTCGATGCACAGCACAGGAACGGCTGTCTTGTATTACTTTTCAACTAACAGGACCTGCCGACTTTTGGTGGGAAGCCCGACGGAAGATTTTACTGCAGGATCAGATGAATGAGTTCACTTGGGAAGAATTTAAAGAGGAATCAGATGAGAAATACGTTCAAAAGTTATCGGAAAAAGAAGGAACAAGAATTTTATAATCAAACAGAAAAGATGTCCGTGACAGACACGATCGCATTTTCTGCGATATGTCCAGATATGCCCCGATCGGTGAATACGGATATGAAGATGGCGAAAAATTCGAGATCTGGTTGAGATCGAGATAAGAATGTCTCTAGCCACCCATGGAGATCCGACTTACAATCGAATCTCTGGACGAGCATTGGACATAGAGGCGGCTATGCCGTAAGAAGACAGCTCAAACACGTACATCAAATACAGGGACAAAGGAAAGAGAAAGTGGGAAGGAAATTTCAAGAATGTGAATCGGGAAGTTTTGGTAATACGAATAACAAACGGCCGTGGCACGAAACCCGGTACCACAAGGCGTGGATGGAAAAGCGCCTTTTCCTCCGATGGGAGGATCACAAGAGCGAGTAAGGACAACTCGCCCAAAGTGCCGGTTTCATAAAGGAGTTTGCCATCCGGTAAATTGCTTTAAGTGCGGAATGAAGGGGCATTACGCGAACAGTTGCCCGGGGACACGTACGGGGACAGTGGGAAGGCCGAATCAGCCCGGCAACGCCCAACCCCTAAGAGCGATTCAGTTTCAGCCCCAACCGCAACAACCACAGCAACAGCTACTACAACAACAACAAAGACAACCACCACAACGGCGTAATCAGCAGCAACGCCAACAGCAGCAGCCACAGCAGAATAAACCAAGACAAGAACCCGTCACCTCGGTAGACTCAAGCGGAGCATATGCTCTGCACCGGAGGCAGAATGAACAAAACCAGGGAAACCTGGCAGGTATGGGAACACTTCTCAACGTACCTGTTATACTTTTGTTCGATACGGGTGCATCACATTCTTTCATAGCAAGAACATGTGTAGATCTATTGGAACTTAGATCTGAGAAAGCAAACCAGGATATGAAGATCTCTTCACCTATAGGAGGATTATGATCATTACTCATATTTGCTCGAACCTAGAGTTGAACTTAGGATCACTTAAGGTTCTGACAAATAACTTAAACATAATACCCATGGGTGATGTAGATATAATTTTGGGAATGGATTGGTTAGCAGAAAATCATGCTACGATCCTGTGTAAAGAGAGGAAAATTTCATTCCAATTTCACGGAAAGAAGCTACCGACTTTTACGGAATCAACATGGGAAGAAAGATTCCAATAATATCAGCATTGGAGGCTAGAAGTATGATAAACAAGAAAGGATGCCATGCATTTCTTGTTTATTTGAACGGAGAAGATCGAACAACGATAAAAGTTGAAGATGTAGAGATTGTACGAGAATTTTCAGATGTTTTTCCTGAAGATCTACCAGGATTACCTCCTGATAGACAACTGGAGTTCACCATTGACTTGGAACCGGATCGGCTCGAGGTCAAAGGCACCGCATGAGATGGCTCGAAAGAACCGGAAGAGTTGAAAATTCAAATCCAAGAGCTGTTGGACCTAGGTTTCATCAGACCTAGTGTTTCGCCTTGGGGAGCACCGGTGTTATTTGTTAAGAAAAAGGATAGTTCCTTGAGAATGTGTATAGATTACGAGAATCGAACAAAATGACGCCAAAACAAGTATCCAATACCAAGGATAGATGACTTGTTTGATCGCCTAAGAGGAGCTAACGTGTTCTCGAAAATCGACCTCAAATCAGGCTATCACCAACTTAAAGTGCGGCCTGAAGATGTATCAAAGACTGCTTTCCGAACGAGATACGGCCACTATGAATTTATAGTTGTGCCATTCGGATTGACCAATGCGCCGCCAGTATTCATGGATCTCATGAATAGGGTGTTCCACCCATTTTAGACAAATTTGTCTTAGTCTTCATAGACGATATTCTTATCTATTCAAGAATGAAGAAGAACATAAGGAACACCTCGAGCAAGATCGCAATCTTTGAGAGTCGAGCGACTTTTGCTAAATTTAGCAAATGTGAATTTTAGTGAAGGAAGTAATGTTCCTTGGACACATTGTGTCACCAAGGATTAAAGTTGATCCGCCAAAGTAAAGCGATCCAAGAATGGAAATCGCCGAGGACACAAAATGAAATTAGAAGTTTCTTGGGATTGGCGGTTACTATCGGAGATTCATTGAAGGATTCTCAAAGATAGCAAGGCCAATAACCCAACCGCCGTAAAAGGGATTAAATTCACATGGATCGATGAGTGTGAGGCGAATTTCGACGCTCGAGGAAAAGTTAACTCATCGCCTCAGATTAGCGGTTCGAGCGAGATAAAGAATACGTGGTCTATACAGATGCTTCCAAAAATGGATTAGGCTGTGTGTTAATGCAAAATGGAAAAGTGATAGCCTATGCATCTCGACAATTGAGACCGCATGAGTTGAATTACCCAACTCATGATCTGGAACTAGCAGCAGTAGTGCATGCCTTAAAGATATGGAGACATCATCTCTACGGAGTAAGATGTGAAATCTTTACCGATCACAAAAGTTTGAAATACTTTTTCGAGCAGAGAGATCTAAACATGAGACAAAGAAGATGGCTCGAATTGGTAAAAGACTACGACTGTGGTATAAACTATCACCCGGGCAAAGCGAATGTTGTAGCCGATGCCTTGAGTCGTAAGAGTCAAAGCAAATTGGGATGTCTCCTCACAAATGAAGAAAAACTCATTGAAGAGTTTGAAATGATGAAGATTGAATTGATTGAACAACCAGAGACGATCACGAGTTGTATTGCTACACTCACTTTGACGTCTGATTTAAGGAAAAGAATCATTGAAGGACAAAGGATGGAGGAAAAGTTAGAAAAAGCAAGAGCCAAGGTAAGGACGGAAGGATCAAGAATTTTCAAGCACCGATAATGCTTTATTATTTGAAGGAAGGTTGTGTATCCCAGACAACAACGATCTTCGGAATGAAATCATGAGTGAAGCTCATGACACACCTTATACAGCCCATCCAGGAAGTACAAAAATGTACCAAGACTTGAAGAAAAAGTTCTGGTGGGAAGGTATGAAAAGAGACATAGCCTCTTTTGTAGAGCTACTGCCTTGCTTGTCGCCAAGTAAAAGCATTACACCAACGTCCTTACGGAAAGCTACAGCCTTTGGCAATACCCGAGTGGAAATGGGAAGATATAGCTATGGATTTTGTTACGGGTTTACCAAAGTCTAAAAGAGGGAACACTGCTATATGGGTAGTAGTGGACAGACTCACCAAATGTGCACATTTTCTGCCAATTCAGATTACCCACGGGTCTGATAAGCTAGCCCAGCTGTACGTAAATGAAATTGTACGCCTGCATGGAGTACCGAAAACTATCACATCTGATAGAGATTCAAAATTTACTTCAAGATTCTGGACTAGCTTGCAAAAAGAATTGGGCACGAAATTAAATTTCAGCACAGCTTTTCACCCTCAAACCGATGGACAATCGGAAAGGACGATCCAAACACTCAAGATATGTTGAGAATCGTAGTTTTGGATCGAGGTGCAAAATGGGAAGAGGTTTTACCTCTCATCGAATTTGCCTACAACAATAGCTATCAAGCGACGATCGATATGGCCCCGTATGAAGCCTTATATGGAAGAAAATGCCGATCACCGCTTTACTGGGATGAAGTGGGTGAAAGAAGAATCTTAGGGCCTGACGCTATAAGCGAGATGATTGAGATCGTTCGCCAAATTAGGCAAAGAATAAAAGAAGCTCAAGATAGATGTAAATCTTACGTTGATACGCCAAGGTCCGAGCTACATTTGAAAATGGAGATAAAGTCTTTTGAAGGTCTCTCCATCTAAAGGATTATAAGGTTTGGAGTAAAAGGAAAGTTAAGACCCGCTTTATTGGACCTTATGAAATCCTAGAAAGAATAGGCCCGATCGCCTATAGGTTGGCTCTTCCGCCAAGTCCGAAAACGTACACAATGTTTTCATGTATCACAACTCGTAAAATGTATGCGATCCAAGCATGTGATCCATCAAGATGACGTGATCCTCAATCCGGATATGAGCTATAATGAGGAACCTACGGCTATTCTAGACTACAAGGTTCAACAATTGAGAACAAATCTATTCCACTAGTCAAAGTCTTGTGGAAGCATCATAGACGAAGGAAGCCACGTGGGAGCTTGAGGACGCAATGAAAGAAAAATATCCCGATCTTTTCGAGGTATGTAAATTTCGGACGAAATTTCTTTAAGGGGTGGAATGTAATACCCGATTATTTAAACGCCTAATTACGATATTAATTTCAGAAATTAGAATTTTATCATAATAATTTGATTATTTATATATCGAATAATGATATCGATTATTGTTGGAATAATAAATTCCTATGTTTTATTCACAAATAATGTGAATTGAGAAATACGAATATGTAACGATTTCAATAGTAGTAATTCTACGTCGATTATGTATCGATATTTAAATGCTCGTGATATTTTCTAAGTTTTAAGCTTAGAATTTAATTCCATTATTATTGGAATATTTTAATAAAGTGATTACGACTTTATTACGACCATTTGGAGATGAGTCGATATTTAAACGTTTGAGACGTTTCAAACGTTAACGTTAGAGATGACTTGAGAATCAAGTCTAATGATCAAGGAATTATAGTATTTAAATTCCTATGATTATTTTATATAATTGAATATTATTTAGCATTGAATTAATGCTAGAGAATTTTGGGATTATAATGTTGATTATTTATGATTCTCGAAAACCCTAAATCGAGAATTAGGGTTTTCTACCTATGGATTAATTCCAATAAATTTTCCTATGATATAAATTATCATTTAGGATATATATTATGCTATATATCTACTTATAGCATGGAAATCAATTTTTGGGCATTAAATTATTAAAAGTGCCGTGTATAACCTATTGTTTTAAACAAAGGATTATTTAATTTTTGATCATCCAATTTGTGATATTTCTTAAGTGTAGTATTAATACACACTTACCTATTAATTTGTGTAGATGAAAAATACACTAGCTTTTGATCTGTGAAATAGCCGCATATATTGACAATTATACACAAAATTGATTCTTGAATTTTAAATACTTGATTGTTATATTTGGGGAAGAGTGTATTAAAATACACTTGAGAGTTATAACATGCAAAAATCTGAAAATTTGTTTCTCCCATTTGTACTGAAGAATTCGACGCCAACTTGGAGCATGAAACAAAATTTTGTTAGTTTCAACCAAAATTACTTTATTAAAGCTTACATGTATTAATGAGATGTAAGGATATTTTCTTATCATGACATCACACCTTGACTAAAATTCATTCCATTTTGCTTTGATCTGTGAGAGAGAGCCGAGAGGAGCATTGGATTGTGTTGTTTCATTTACTTGATTTTTGCTAAGTATATATATATTTTTAGTCTACAACCACAGAACACATTTTCAACTTCATTTCTTTCCTCTTTTCTCATTCTGCCGTAACCTTTCTTAAGAAAACCAAACCCATTTCTTCATCTTTTCTTTCCATTTACTTGAGTTCAATTCATCCTACAACCGATCGACTCCGATAACGAGGTTAGATATCGAACAAGCTTCGATAAAACCTATCTTTTCAATAATCCTACGGTTTAAATTATTATTTTTAGCATGTATTATTTATGTAATAAATCATGCTAGCATGTTATAAGCTTAGAAATTATGTTACATATGTTAATATGTGCATAGATTATTTATTTACTAAGCTTAGCAATTTATTTAAATTATTTTGGTGATGCTCGATTTTTGCTAAGCATGTTTTAAGGTTGGATTATTGATCTATAGTATTGTAGGAGTGCATGGTATTAATTTGAGAATTTTTGGAAATCATTTGTTTAAATGTTGAAAACTGCCGAAAATGCTTATATGGTGTATAATTTTTATATGCTTGATATAATAGCATATTGTTGATCTAGGGTATTAATTAGGTGATGTGGGAATTTATTAGAATTTTTGGACTTTGGTAGCTATTTTTATTCAAAGTAGCCGTGACCTAGAAGTATGGTTTCTTGGTGTATAGTTTGATTTTATCAAACTATAGGTTAATTATGATATATATTGATATTAGAGGCTTGTGTATAAATATTAGAATTTTTGGTATTATTCTTGCAAAAACTGTGACCTATACTATGTATATAGGTGTGTTCCAAATTTTTCTATAGTGATATTAATACATAGTAATGATCATAGTGTAAAATAATACACTATATGAATTTAGGGGAATTTTTGGAACAAGTTTGAAAATTTTGGTAATATAGCCGTGAGCTATATGTTGAAGATAAGGAATTTTAATTCCTTTTTAATCAAGAGAAATATATATTATATGTCTCAAAATTATTTTGGACATAATTGAATTTTCGAGAATTATTGATATACGTGTCGTTTCGACGTATAAAGAATCATCGAAACTTCGAATTATTAATTTATTTATCAAAGTTGAATGAACTTTGAAAATCTCGAAAAACGTGCCAACGTACTAAACGTACATTTTGCGTAAAGGTGGAACGTGAAGTTCACTCGCAACGGCGAGGAAGAGCACGCATGTGAAATTCAAGTTCAAGTAGTAAGGTGGGCTTTACTATACTCAAATTGATAGAACTTATCAAATGATTTATTTATGATGCTTTATTGCAAGCAAATATTTATGAAATGATTATTTAATTACCCGCCCAAATTGTTTATGTTTTATGTATGTATCCAATCCATGATATTTGATGCATAATGTTGGGTAGCTCCCACTTTATGACATGTTGAATTCGTATTCTTGGAAGTACCCCAAGAATGATGGAGAGTTCGTATCCCGTCTTTGAGATAGCCGGATTTTGTGCACCGATTATTTGTGATGTGTGTCTTTGAAAGGGTACTTTCGGCGGTCATGGCGGCGTGAGAGGCCTCTCTCCAACAGCAGAATTATTGTTGGATGAATTATTGTGGTGGATGTGGATCATACATACGTGGAAAATGCTTGTGGCGATATTTATGGAAAATGACAGAAAATATTTAGTAAACACGGTATTTTCAAATTAAAACCTCGTGTATTCTTGTGATGGGCGAGTAATTTAAACTTGATAAATTATTTTGGCATCGACCATCGAGTGCATTATTTGTACTCACCGTATATATTGTTTTAAATGTGCGATTGAAATGGTGATGATGATGGAGCGAGTCGTTGAGTAGTCAAGTCTTTTGAATATTTATTATGTTTGAAAGAAAGAACCTCGAATGCATATCGTCATATATGCATTCACGTGCTTTCATTGCATATTCGAATAGTATTGTATGTTAATGTTGACAATGAGTGCATGCGAATTATCGAAACCTCTGTTTAAGGACTTATAGCCTTATATCTATAAATTACTTTTGCCTTGTAAATAGGGTTGATTATCGAAGTTCGATACGTATTAGTTTGAAGTCTTTAATTATTCTTATTCAATGTTTGGTAATCACTGCTCCAAGCTCCAGCTCTCTAATCATCCTTTGGATTAGAGGGGCTGTGACAATACGATACTTAACCACCCTATACTTACACCTTTTTGCGTGTGAAAAAGGAGCGATCATCGGGAGTATGGTGTTTCGTGCGGGTTTGGAACGCGTATGACAACTTTAGTCAAGTACGATGATGATACTGTAGTTTGGCGTTATATAGTTTGTAATAAAGAGAGTGTTAAAAAAATAGTTTCCAATTCTCCAAGCATATCACAATCTACTGTTACAAAACGCAAGAGGATGTCGACAAGGTCAGGATGCAGGGCGTGTGTTGCATTCCGTCTAGATGCTGGGGTAGGTTATGTTGTCTCAATGTTTGTGGAGGGGCACAATCATCCAATGGTGTCAGATGGTTACAAACATCTCATGAAGTGTAATAGAAAGATTAGTTACGCATACGAGATGATGATTGCTAAATGCCGTAGGGCGAATATAGGACCTATGCGTTCATTTCGACTTTTTAAAGAGCTAGTTGGAACTTTTGAGGATGTTGGTTGTCTTTAGTTGAATTCAAGAATTATGCGCATGATATGAGGGCATTCTCTAATGGTGTTGATGCGAGATTTTGTTTGCAGAAGTTGGAACGCAAACGTGAGTTTTGCGGTGGATTTAAGTTTGAGTATCAACAGATGAATGGAATCAAGTTAAGAGCCTTTTTTGGGCAGACTCTCTTTCTATTGTAAATTATCATATCTTTGGTGAAGCTGTGTCATTTGATGCCACTTATTCGACTAACATGTATGTTCCTTTCAATTTTGTTTTCAATTCCAACATTAAATGGATAATCGTTTGTTAGAAGGATCATTTTTTTCAATGATTAGTGTGTTTGTGAAACATATAGAAAACGTTTTGCTAAGATTTTGAAACACCATGCTATGATTTTTTAATGACAATTATTAATGTTTTGATGCCATTGTTATATGCGAATGAGTGTTTTATGTTCAAGAAAGTTTTGTAAGTATGTTTTATAATCCTATGCGATATATCTTCAAATTATTTCCGTTCAACATTTATTTAAATAATGTTCTATTAATTTAGCAATATATGCAATACTGCACTAAATCATTTAATGTAAAAACAAACAACTTAATTAATTACATCATTTGTACATATAACAGGTATAAAATGATATTTGCGCCGTTCACAGGTAAAGATAATCACGGTAAGTGTGTGACTTTTGGAATTGGCTTATTAACTAGGGAAGACTTTGAATCATATTCATGGTTGCTTACAAATTTTTTGGATTGTATGAATTTTCCTCCGAAAATGTTGATAACAGACGAGGACCCTGCATTGAAGAAGATTGTTGCATTAGTTTTTCCGAACACCAGACATAGATTTTATATGTGGCATATTATGCTAAAAGTTGCCGAGAAAGTTCCAGCATCATTGAATGATGATCCTGACTTCAAACAAAGATTTAACAACATTGTTTGGTCAGAGATCAATGAACCGGATGCATTTGACCAATTATGGAATGAATTTATTAATGATTATGGATTGTCCACTCATAAGTGGTTTGGTAAGATGTTTTCTTTGCGTTCATTTTGGATTCCAGCATATTTTCGAGATTGTGAAATGAGTGGTTTATTTAAGACTACATCTATGTCTGAGAGAGAAAATAGTTTCTTCAGGCAGTATCTCAATGCGAACTCGGACTTGGCTGAATTCTATATTCATTTCGGAAGTGCTCTAGATGCCCAAAGCAATACACATGATCAGTTCAGCTATAAAGATGAAACATGTATACATGATCTGAAGATGTATTTTCCTATAGAACGTCATGCAACCTCTATATATACGTACAATATATTCTTGAAGGTTCAATCTGAGATTGAAGCTGCTATTCATGAGTGTCGTATATTGTCTATGAATAATCAATCTGATTTGACAAGTTATTCAGTTGTTGATAATGGTGGATTCAGATTTGAAGTTGTTCGTATTTTTTCAGAGGACTTGATATCATGTTCATGCAAGTATTACACACGCAATGGCTTGTTGTGCAGTCATATTTATTTGATGATGTTGAACATGAATATGAAAGAAATCCCAGTAAAATATATTTGCAATAGGTGGACAAAGTATGGCTGCTCTGATGTTGTTAGGGAACGTAATAACAGTCGTTATTCAGATGGTAGTGGGAATAACGAGTTGTTCTTTGAGGCTTGTAAATGCATCGGATTGGTTGATGGGGATCCCGACCGCAAAGCGGAGCTTTTGGTTATATTTAAAGAAGCCTCCGTGAAGTTTTCAGTTGGTAAGCATCATGATGTTATTGAAAAAGATAAAGATGCTATGTTTGAGCAGTATTATGGTTCAGCTAAACCAACAACGGTTAGATTACTTCCGCCTCCGATAGTTAGTACTAAAGGCAGTGCCAACATGAAAAAATCTAACAGGGAGAAGGCTATAGAAGCTGCAAGCAAGCCTAAGAGGAATTGTCGGAAATGTAATACTTTAACGAATCACGATTCCAGGAATTGTCCTGAGAACAACAAGGTTTAGATTTGTTTTGTTTTTATATATGTTGATTAATTTATACAATTTATGCTACACTACAGTATTTCTGATATTAATTTTCAATTCATATATACCATGCGTTCATCGTTCTGAGAAACCATATGATACCATTATATAAAGATGTGATATATTGAAATTTGATAAGTATTAAACATATATAAATAATGTGTATAGTTAAGTATGTGCTATATACATGCATTTCATGTGCAGTATGCCATACAAAAGCTTTTAGAAAGCTGTAGTGTGATACAAATATATTAATCATATGCTATATATTTTTGAAGATATGATATACGATATTCTTAAATGACGAACAAATACAAACAAGATGATAAATATATTTATGTGCTATATATATTTATACAATATGCAATATTCAGAATAACATATGCTATATATTTTAATCCTTAGATCTACATATGAGCATATTACACTATGACAAATTAATCGTCTCAATCACATTGTTTCAAACGTAATATTATAATGTGCTACAAACCTAGTAAACATGTGTCAGATCTCAAGACATATATGCAACACCGAAATAATGTCTATATATCGACATAAAATGAAATGATATATTAGTTCATGTTTATGCAATATAACTCTCGCATTGTGCAATATATATTAACAACATTAATGATATTGATGTACAATATGTTATTACCATGTGTGCATTGTTTTGGGACACATGTTATATTATATTAACAAAGTTAGCAACACATAAAGTTGATGGTCAGATAAGCTTATGTATCATACACTGTATTAGTTAATAATTTATATAATATTGTTATATAATGATGAATGTTTAATACACAATGCACTCAACATGTTATTACATAATAAAAAATGAGCGCGGCGGTTATATAGCCATCCAAGTTAAAGAATGTCAAATTATAGCCACCAACATAAAAATGTCAAATTATAGCCAAGTTGTTGGCCCTATTGGGACTATTATCACCAAATAGTACCAATAGGACTAACTATTTTTGTTGGTCCTATTGGTACTATTTGGTGATAATAGTCCCAATAGGCCAACAACTCGCTATAATTTGACATTTTATGCTGGTGGCTATAATTTGACATTCCTTAACTCGATGGCTATATATATGTATTTCCACGTAAAAATCCTGACTTATAAGTCTCAACATTTAATGAACAATTTACTACATAAATTATAAACCTTAGAACCATAGAATATATCATAAAAAACTTTCAACATAAAATCAAGTCTGATAGCATTTTTTCAATGTCAATACATAAAAAACCCAAATCATCCAAACAACTAAGACGGCGTTGATGAGCTTTTAAGCTCCCAAAACACTTATAAGTTGTTTTTTGCTTAAAAACAGCTTATAAGCTGTTTTGGGAGCTTATAAGCTCACCAAACACCCTCTAAGTCTCATACAATGTTTTCAATGTCAATATAAAAACCAATTAACCAAATAACATTGTTTCTACTTTCATATCCGTGCTCAAGTCACATCACGGTAAAATATTTCGCACCACCATTATTGTATCCTTCACAATATTTTGCTCCCAACAAATCATTTCGACAAGATCGAACCCGCATGGTCAACAAATGCTTGTAAGGATTGGTCGTAATTCCACCATCCATTTTCTAGAAACATCGCCTATGAATGTCTCAAGATGTCGCATCAAATATATTCCACTATCCACCGAATTTCTCTTGTCTCTCCATCTTATTGTTGGAATTTCAAAGTTACCTCTTTCAACAATCTTAGCTTTTGAACTTTGCTCTCAAACTCAAGTATTTAGATAATATATCACGCTAAAAAATAAAAAGTATAATGTTAATAAGTATGAAAATATCATTTTAATTAATTTTTTGAATAAATACTATATAATATAATATACACCATACCAAATTAGTATGTAAATCGTCATATTTTTCATTCGACATTCACTTGCAAGATCATTCATACTATCAATCACAAATTTTTCCCACTCTTCACATCAATGCATAGTGCAAAGTATTTCTTGCTCAGATATAGGAAAGAAAACTACAAATAGAAAAATATAGCATTATATTCCTATTATTTAAATAGAAACATAAATAAATACATATTAAACATAACTTACGATGTCAATTTCCTTTAATTTGATGTGTTGGTTGCTCTCCAGCTCAGCTGTAATATTCTCAAAAAATGAATCCCTTCTAACATCGTGAGAAAGATCTCTTGCCACCAGTGAGTCCGTCTATGTATCAAACAAAAATACCAAATATATTTAGTAATAAAAGTAATTTTAGCAGATCAATACATACATAGTGCTATATGTTATGTTTACAGTTAACATTGTATAATTTTTTCAAGATCAGATACAGTACTTTCACATGTGCAATATATTTTCCAATATGTGATACATATAATGTTTCATATGCTACAAATAATGCACACATTATTTGTAGCATATACAATACGAAATCAATATTTTATGAAATCAGTATAAATCAGTCTTTTAAATACAAAAAATGCACATGTGCAATATATTTTCCAATATGTGATACATATAATGTTTCATACGCTACAAATATATGTTATAAATAGAGTTAAATTATTGCATCATTACGTTTAAGATATGTTATAAATAGATGTATATATGCAAGATTCATGTGTGTAACTGTATGTTATTAAATATTTGCTATTTTTTTTTTGAATTTGTGCTACATTATATTCATGCTTTTATATGTAGGTATTTAGGCAATCATGGCAACGTATATTACAAACAGATGCTGCATATTGATAGATGTATGCAATAAAATCATTTGAATATAAAAATGTTAAAGAAAACTTACACCAATAAAAGTACTTGCAAAAAATCTTCTTGGTGAGCCATCACCACGGAACTTTTCCATATTGTTAAGCATTACACACCATGCGTATACTACACCAACTCCTATAATGCTATCTTTGGACAACGTAGCCATATGCTTTCTTGTTAGTTCTATGTCTCTATGTGCAAACAAAGTTTCTTCCCTAATGTTAACAAATAATTATAATCATTTATAATTAAACAATACTAAAAAGGTGAAAAGGTTGAATTAATCATACTCATTAGGTGTAGAGTTGTAGAGCGCATAAATCCCACACTTCAATTCTTTTTTCGTGAGACTCTTGCATACGTTGATCTTTCTTATCAAAAATTGAGATTTTAAAGCAGTAGGCTTATTCGAAACACTCTTACTTCTTTGCTTTTTGTTTGCTGCAACCGTCACTGTATGTGAAATCTGCAAGCATATTTAAATCCATTAAGACAATAGTAATAAAAATAATATACAATACAAATATTAAATAAAAAGATATAATAATATTGCAACATAAGATAATTACATAATCTACCACATAATTGCAATATTACTTCCAAATATAACTGTATCTTTAGAGACCGTACCACATCATTTCAACATAATATAATTACAGACTGTACCACATCATTGCAACATAATATAATTACATACTGCACCACATCATTTCAACCAAATATAATTACAGACTTTAATATTACTTTCAAATATCATTCATAGACTTCTTGTTTAAGCTTAGTACAACCCAATTGAAACTAGTTTTTCTTTTTCCTTTTGTATCCAACAACAACCTTCTTTTTTTCAACTACGGTTGGTCCCGTCTGTTCTCTCAAAGTTGGTTCAATTGTAGTATCTGCTCCAGCTCCATGTACTTCATTAATCATTCATGTCTGTAATAAATAATTGTGGCAATGTAATATATTAAAAATAGCGTGAAGTAATATATATAACAAACAACAAATATTTAGGTCAATAGTAGTTCATATATTTGAGATTGCATATAAAACAATAAATATTTGACAGAAGAATATTGTATTTAAAACAACGAACTTGGAAATAACAACCTGTGGTTCAACCAATGTTGTGATATTGCCCGGAGGGTTAGGTGTATCAACCCTTTCTGTGTTCTCAGCAAACTGTTAATATGGAATAATAAATTTATTCAATACCATCATATATAGTTATTGTGCAACATTAATTTAGTTAATTTGCTATACATAGTTACTGCCATGTGCAACATTACAAAACACAATGAAATTGTATTTTAATTTTTGACAGCATGTTATTGTATTTGAAACCATAATATTGAAAATATCAACCTGTGGTTCCACTATTGTTGTGATATTCTCCTGAGGATTAGCTATATCAACCCCTTCTGGGTTCTCTAGAAACTGCTAATACGTAATAATCAATGTATAAAATATCATATTACATGAAATAATAACATGGCAAAAAAACAGTGAATATTGATAAACGTACATAGTTAGTGTGCAACAGTACGAAAATTTATGTGCTACATATAGTCACTTAATGTGCAACACTACATAACAATATGAAATTATCTGTTAACTGTTGACAGAAGGTTATTTTACAAGGTTGTAAAATATGCTAAATCCGTAGAGACTATCTTTTATATAACTGTTATGACACATATTTAAAAAAATTATAGCTGAATTAAAAACACTTATTCGTACATAATCAAATTGCAAAAAAACAAAAACAGTGTAACTAACAACATTAAAAATTGACATCAAAAAACATAGCATAATGTTGCAAATTCTTAGCACAAGTTTGTAAAATATGTTGCACAAAAAAGATAGTCTCTACGGATTTAGTACAATGGTGGACGATTTAAAAAAAATCTTGAAAATTAAAAACAGAATGTTTATGTGCTACATATAGTCACTCAATGTATTAACCCCATCTGTGTTATCTAGAAACTGTTAATTGATAATTAATGTATTAAATATAATCAAGTTATTTGAATTAATAACTTGACTAACAAACTGACATCATATGTTAAATATTATATAGTTAATATCGCCAGTGCAAGGGCAATTAAAGCACTGCTTTTTCTTTAAAACAATGGAACTCAATTGAATTATTAATTGCAGCCACAATACTAACCTCTCGTTTGTAGACTTGCAACAACAAAGGTCAACAATACGTGTAGCCTCGTTGACAACACCTTCGCCACGATGTTCTACATCAATCCTCATACGTTGAAATTTATTTTTAAACAATTTATTCAAAGAAATATACATCAAATGTTATAAATTGAATTTCATTTTTTAAAAAGTAATACATTACCTCTACTGCATCATGCACCGAAACGCCAACATTTTTTTCAACAGCAGGTTGTGTGCTCCATAGTTGAGTAAGTCCAAAACTAAAGGATGGCATATATTCAAGCTTGCTCATGTATGCATCTCTTTGTGCAACAACAACATCTACGTCATCCCACAGTTTATGAACATCTTTGTTGTTCCAAAAACAATCATCATCTTCTGTCGTTTCTTGTGTTTGACCAGCCCTTTGCTGAGAAACAGACAGAGTGGAACATGATATCGACTTGAAGCTGTTTCTATTGTCTGCTGGAACGAACGAGAAACAACTACTTCTCTTGGTGCCAACTCTATAATCTTCATCATGTCCACTGTAAGTGTTGCAATCTTTTTGGCAATGGTTAAAACCTTAATATTTGGACACACAATACTTCCACTGGCGTTACCTAAATCTAAAACTTCATTTCCTTCATCAACGCTGACCTCAATCGGTGGATTTGGATATCCGTCACCAATACTCCCCAAATTTCGCAATTGTCGCTTTCTCAAAGAATTGGTACTCCAATGACCTATTATAGGTAATGTCTTGCACAGATTACAATTTATAAACAACCCTATCAACATAAAAGTCCTACGAAAGTAAAGTTATATTTCAGATAAACAAAATAGTAATAATAAAAGAATAAACAATCATTAAATAAAAGAAGCTATTACCATCAAGAATAACAATGGTCCAACAAAAACTGAAGAATTCTTTTCCACCCAGTATGTCTTGTGCTCAATCAAACTCCTCATTACATACTCACCCCAATTCCAATTTTTAACTTGGCCAACGTTTTCCAAACAATTGAGTATATATGGAATAATATACCCATTGCCAGTGCTCTCCATGAATGAGGACTGTACAGCAATCATAAAATGACTTTTAAACCAATCCCCTCCATCTTCACAACTCAGCAAAGCATTATGTAACTTCTGAATAGAAACTCTATGTCGATGGGTACCAGGAAAAAATGCCATCCATTCATCAAATAGAGGAGTTGTATGTGTCTTCTGAAATCTAGACACGGTTCTACGCCCTTTGGGGAAGCCATATACACAGTAAACATCTTCACGTGTTACATGAATTCTCCTATTTGAGGTTAGAATGAGCTCAGAACTGTTGTGGTTGAAGTTCTTCACCAGCCAATAAGCAAGCCTCGCAGGCAACTATTTAATATTAACATCTCTAACATGTCCAAATCCTAACTCATCTATCGCTGCTTTTTGACGATCATTTAAACTTGCAAGCGTGTTAAAAAACGTATTCATATTACACCTAGACAGTTTAGGAAATAAACTATCACTATCGCATTCCAGTTTATCTTCATCCTGGTTATCATTTCCTATATCACTGGCCACTTCATCAAGTATCCCCTTGGGATCATTCCTTTTTTTTTTCCGCTGTTCTGTTTCAACCTCTAAATGTAATCCTCGTTTCTGTCTAATTATATCTGCAACCTTCCTCTTACCTCGATCTATAGAAATGATAATATTATAAGATTAGAATAGTAAGTAATATAAAATTTAAAAGCTAATCTAGTGCATATATGATTTATATATAGAGTCACATTCGTGTGCCACATATAACATATAATATGATGTATACATGCCTTCCATATGCAATAGTATAGTTCGTGCCAAGATATACAATAATAGAAATGTAGATATTATTGCAAATAAAATACAAATGCTACAAAACAACATTATATGCAATACAAAAAATGCAATGTGCAATAATTACAAATATTCTGTTAATGTGCCAAGATATACAAAATCACAATTGAATATTTTTGCAAATAAAACAGAAACAAAACATGTTAAGTTTTGACAGCGTATTATAACAAAACAGTTAAAAATATACAGATTCACATTCGTGTGCCACATATATATTGTAATATCCCGAAGATTTAAAGCCTAATTACGATAATTAAAATTCGTAAATTAGGGTTTCGCCGCGATAATTGAATTAGTAATTTATCGAATATTGATTTCGACAAATTATGATATAATGAATTCCTACATCTCTTAATTCACAAATGGATATAGTTTATTATAATTCTTTCGGCAGTAATATTTTAACGTCGATGGAATATCGATAGTTAATATTACGTAAGTTTTTCTAAGTGACGAAGCTTAGAATGACATTTCATTATTAATGAAATGAATTAATTAAGTGATTACGACTTTATTACGAACATTTTGAGATAGGTCGATTATGAACGTTTTGAGACGTTCCAAACGTCAACGTTTAGAGACGATTGGAAAATTTAGTCTAATGATCAAGGAATTAAAATATTTAAATTCCTATGATTATTTTATGTAATAAGAGTATTATTTAGCATTAAAATAATGCTAGAGGATTAAGGAATAATTATGGAATAAAATGTGCCATTTTAAAACCCTAATTTCGAAAATTAGGGTTTCACACATGAAATAATTTTAATGATTTTTCCTATGATTTAATATATCATCTAAGACATATATTATGTTATATAACTATTGAAAGCAAGAAAATAAAATGTCTAACACTTACAATCCAAAAGTGCCGTGAACTTTGGTTTAAGGATTCAATGATTTAAATTTTCTATCTTTAGGCTTTGCTAAGTATATAATTGTTGTAGTAGGATTTTGCTACACATAAAACAATGTCATTAACTAGGTGAATCAAATGGATTGTGCAAAGCTTGTGAAATAGCCGTGAGTTATGAATAATGGGAAATTGAAGGAAATTTTGCTACCTTTTGTCATGCTATGTAATAAAGGTAGTAGTATGATATATTTAGCACAATAACCAAGTAAATTAATGAGAGGGTTCAAGTGGATGTGTGATAGCCGTGTAATGTGGACTATTGAGGTTGGAAGAATTTTGTGAACTCCTTTGTGTGATGATTGTATGCATGAATTGTTGTGTAGATATTTTGTAGGGTGTATAAGACAAAAAAAAAATTAAAATACTCCTTTGTGCAAATTGAAATTGTCGTGAGTATTGAAGTGATCAAAAGTGAGGATTTTATTTGTTTTGTTCAAGGAGTGGTTAATATTGTGTAAGTGATGATGTATTATTAAGATGAGTCATAAAGTAAAATAAAAGGCTTGCAATTGTGGTGTTGTGACCGAGAGTTGTATAGCATGAAATGAGTAGTAATCAATTCTATTCCTTTAACTTTAAGTAAACATAAGTAATAAGATAAAAAGAAACAAAGCATCACTTTTTCCAAACTTGCTACTGCCGTGAGCATCTTGAGGAGAAAAAGAAAAGTGTTCTTCATTTTCCAATCCCAAACCTTGATACATAAATCCTTTGCACAAATAATCCAAGCCGATTAAAAGGTTAGGCATCGAACGAGCTTTAGTTATACGTTAAATTTTTTGATTTCCAACCGTTTGATTTTAATATAATGCTTATGTTATAAATGTTTTTAATATGATGAGTTATGTTATCATGCTTAGTGATTTGCTAATTATGTTTACTATGCTATGATTAAGCATATGTATTGTTTTAATTAAAAGCTAAGCATGTTATGAAATTAATTGAGGTGACCGAAAATTATTATGTTAAAATTGTTGATGGATTAATGTTATATGTTGGTAATAGAACTCAAGTGAATTATTTGGAAATTTTTGGAAATTATATGTAATATATATGTATGTACCGAAATTGGTTGAGGACAATTGTTAATGTTTAAATCATGTATAAGAGATATTATGGAATATTAAAGTTGTAGGGCCTTAATTAGGTGTTATGGGATTTTATTAGAATTTTTAGAAAATGGTTGTTCATGTTTTGGAAAATTTCAAAAATGACAAAGTGTTGGTACAATGATGTGTGAGTTATAGTTGTTGGATATTATGATGTATTAATGATATATGATGATGATTAGGTGTTGTGGAATTTTAGTGGAATTTTAGAAAAATGTTTAGTAAATTTTAAGAAATAACCGAAAACTATAGGTATAGGAAATTGATGTCCAATTTTCCTATAGCTAATGTTAATACATATTATGATCCTATGATAATATAGTATACTATATGAATTTAGAAGAATTTTGGAAGAAGTTTGAAAAATTTAGAAAAGGACCGTATTGCTTTGGTTGAGGAAATAAGAGGTTTAATTCCTTTATATCAAGAAAATAATATATTATATGTCTAGAAATTATTTTAGACATATTAAGAATTTATTGAATTTTAGAAACATAGTTTACTATGTTTACGGTAAACGTTATATTAAATAACGTTGGATATGAAAAATAATGTATAATGTATAAGTTAATCCTTATTAAAGTAAAATATTAATCAAGTTTATTGATTTACGTGAAAAATCAAGAATTAGGGTTTTATGGAAAGAAATCGATTGAAAATCGATTTATATGGAAATTGGTTATGAAATATGTTAATAATCGAAAATGTGTTAAGAAAAGTCAAAAACGTTGACTTAAGTCTCAACGTAGGAAATACGTTGAATAAATACACTAATACGTGTGAAACGTATTAAATTTATAAGAATATCTCATTGGTGAGAAAAAGTTTCATAATTGAAATCATTTTATCGAAAAACGTTAGAATACGTTCAACGTTTAACCTAAATGGTTAAAATGAGATAGTAGATCATATCTCGTCTCTATCGAAGTACGAGAAATATTTAATTAAGATACGTGATAAAATGACGTATTAATTTAGTTGAAGGATTCGAATTATTATATTATAAGTTATCAAAGTTTATTTAAACTTTGAAAATCTCGAAAAACGTGACCAACGTACTGAAATAGTTTTTACGTAAAGGTTAGACGAGGACGTGACGAATTGACGTAGAAGGAAATCGAGTTAAGATGATCTACAGTCCAGGTGGGCTTTACTCTACTCAAAAAGATCAAACGCTTATCAAATGTTTTATTTACGATGATTTATTCGCAAGAAATGATGATGAAATGATTTATTTAATTACCTGCCCAAAATGTTTATGTTTTATGTATGTATCCTATCCATGATCGAATTGTGAATGTTGTTGGGTAGCTCCCAATTTATGAAATGATTGAATTCGTATCCTTGTTAGTACCCGCAAGGATGATTGAGAATTCGTATCCTGTGCCGGAGTGGCAAGGATTTTGTGCACTATTTTGTGACTGTGTGCTGAAAGGGTGCTCGGCCGGTCACGGCGTCCGTGGGAGGAGGCCTCCTCTACGGATCGAGATGAATTTATGAGATGAGTTATTGATGATGTGATATGAGAAATGAAAGGGATATGGATCATACATACAATGAAAATGCTTGGCCAAACGACGTTTATGGAAAATGACATAAAATGTTTAGTAAGCACGAGCATTTCAATTAAAACCTCGTGTGTTACTGTGATGGGCAGTGTGATTTAAATTGATAAATGTTTTGGCGTGAGTCCACTGAGTGCATTCTTGTACTCAGCCCTGCATGTTTGTTTTTAAATGTGCAGGTTGAGCAGATGATGGATGGAGGCGTGTTGAGTAGTCGGAACCCTTTTGATAATGATATATTAGAAACCTTGACTACACATCGTCATATGTGTCTTCACATGCTTTTCCGCTGCAATAGAACTATAAGTTAGCTTTTGATGTTGACAGTTGAATACCTTTAGAGCATTTGAATTCTTGTGTTAAGAATCTGAAGGTCTCTCTCTTCATATGTAAATTATATATGTCTTGTATATAATAGTTGAAGCCCCTTAGTTTACTTGAATTTAGTCCCACAATTCTATGGTTAATTGTATTTCATATTCTTTGATCACTGTTCCAAGTATTAGTCCTCGTTAATCCGTCCTTAGGATTAGAGGGCTGCTACATATATATAATATGCTGTATACATACCTTCCATATGCAATAGTATAGATTGTGTCAAGATATACAATAACAGAATTGTAAATATTATTGCAAATAAAACACAAATGCTACGAAATCAGTATTTTATGCACTACAAATAATGCAATGTGCCGAGAAATAAAACATGTTAAGTTTTGACAAAGATATTATGACAAAACAGTTAAAAATATACTGAGTCACGTTCGTGTGCCACATATATTTATAATATGTTGTATACATGCCTTCCATATGCCATAGTCTAGTTCGTGCAAGATATACAATAATGTAATTGAAAATATTTTTGCAAATAAAACACAAATGCTACAAAATCAGCATTTTATGTAATACAAATAATGCAATGTGCAATAAACAAAACATGTTAATTTTGACAACATATTATGACTAAACAGTTTAAAATATATAGTCACATTCGTGCACACACACACACACACACACACATATATATATATATATATATATATATATGTTGTATACATATCTTCCATATGCAATAGTCTAGATTGTGCTAAGATATACAATAACAGAAATGTAAATAGTATTTACAATAAAACACAAATGCTACAAAATCCGCATTTTATGCAATACAAGTAATGCAATGTGCAATAAACAAAACATGTTAAGTTTTGACATCATATTATGACTAAACAGTTTAAAATATATAGTCATATTCGTGTGACACACACACACACACACACACACACATATATATATATATATATATATTATGTCATACATATCTTCCATATGCAATAGTCTAGATTGTGCTAAGATATACAATAACAGAAATGTAAATAGTATTTACAATAAAACACAAATGCTACAAAATCCGCATTTTATGCAATACAAGTAATGCAATGTGCAATAAACAAAACATGTTAAGTTTTGACATCATATTATTACAAAATAATTAAAAATATATAGTCACATTCGTGTGCCACACATATATATATATATAATGTGCTGTATATATGCCTTTCATATGCAATAGTCTAGATTGTGCCAAGATATACAATAACAGAATTTTAAATATTATTGCAAATAAAACACAAATGCTACAAAATCAGCATTTTATGCAATACAAATAGTGCAATGTGCAATAAACGAAACATGTTAATTTTTGATAGTATATTGTGCAAAACATGCTACATATATGTAATACATGTGCTGTAATTCAAGTAATATACACAATATCATAATGATGTTTATACGTGGACAAAATACACAAATGCTATATTAGTTAAAGTTTATGCAATATGTTTATTGCATTATGCAATAATAACTAACATCATAAGTTTCATATATGTGAAATATGTTATACAAAGATGTAATATAATTCGTTTAGGGTCATTTTCGTGTGAAACATATACATTATCCATATGACTAAACTATATAGAGAGGATATAAATTTGATAGTTAAAACATATATAAATAATGTGATAAATATAATAATGTTCTGTATACACCTCTTCCATATGCAATATTGAACAATCAATATGCAACATTTACAAATAACACCAACAACATTTTACAAAGATCAATTAATAACAGCAGCAGGTACAAAACGGCATGACAAAAAAGGGGATAAAAAGCACAACAAACCAGTGACCAAATATTCAACGCATTATACAATAAACATTGTTGGGACCACCAAGAACATTAATATAATTCTTAATTCATCTATAATGACAAAAGATTTAATGTTCTACTTTTGGACAACAAATTTTTTACTCAAACAAGAAATCAAAATTACTGTATAAAATGAAACCTATTGCGTAATCAACACTTTTTAAAATTAAATCAAACCCTAGATGTGAACAGTTGGAAAACGACATCAGAGAATCAAATTTTTGTATCTTAACAAACAAAAACGATTAAACCCTTTCAAACTCACCATCTTCCTGTTGAACAGCTTTACCCTTCCGCTTCCTTTGTTCTTCGTTCACCATTTTAGTAAAGTGGATGATAAATCAATTACTTGTGCGTGTGAATCGTGCTTAATGTTGAACAATGATAATGGAAAGACGAGAACTTCTTCGATGACCCAAAACAGTTATAAGGAATTTTGTGTGCAAATACTGAATGAATGAAATGTTAATGGCCGTCGTTTTCCTTTTGAACGAGATTTGTTGCACAGGAAACGAAAGGTTGATAATTAAATGTTGAGTTAATATCTTGTTCTTCAATTGATGCATATCAGATGACTTTGAAACAACTGTTTTCCAGGAACAAGATTTTGCAAATCTTGCCATGGATTGGATGATATAATTATATTGCATTTCCCGTTTTTACCCTTACACGATTTATTACACACCTCAAAATGATTACAATAATTTAACAGTTGTTTTTAATAAAAGATTTCAGCACAAATCTGTCCGTTTATTTAATTGGAATCAATGGATGAGATTTATTCCTATTTCTTACACTTAATACCTTTCTCACCATAACCATCCCCTACATATAGATATATATAAATGCTACAAACATTTATTTTTTCAATTATTATGGTATGTTAGGTATTATTATACTTAGTGAATATAAACTATATTATTAAAATATATATAATATGTATTCTTATATAATATGTAAATATTTGAGATGATACACTATTGGCTAAATGGTAAAGATTTAAAGCCTTAGTCTTTATATAATGTATTGTTATATGTGTCTTGTTATATAATGTATATATATATATATAACTTTACTATATTATATACTTTATAGTGTATTAGTATATTTTCTAAACATTATATGCTAGATAGATATTCTATATACATATATCACATTTTAGAGTATATAAATAATAATATGTATTGAATATATAATATATTATATATTATATATTATAGTAAACTATAAAATCTTAGATGATATAAGAACAAAAGTGAAAAGACAATGCTAATTGTTATATTATATTATATATATATATATATATATATATATATAGCTTTACTTTATCATAGCATATTACTATATTTTATATCTACATATTGTATACTAGTTATTATATGATATTATCTTAGAGTATATACAATAATATGTATTTTATATATAATATAACTTTACTATATTGAAGTGTATAACTATATTTTATATTCTACATATTGTATACTATATAATCTATACAATAATATTTATTACTATACTAGTCTATGGAATCTTAGATGATATAAGAATATATATAGTAATACAAAAGATATTGTTATTCGTTATATATATATATATAATTTTACTATATTGAAGTGTGTAACTATATTTTATGTTCTACATATTGTATATTAAATAATCTATACAATAATATTTATCTACTATAGTAGTCTATGAAATCTTAGATGATATAAGAATATAATAATACAAAAGACATTGTTATTTTGTTATATTATATATATAAATAGAACTTTAATATATTATGAAGTGTATAACTATATTTTATATTCTACAATATACTATATAATCTATACATGTAATGTACCATCTACTACTAATGACGGATTAGTAGGACTATCACTTGAAACAAGAATTAAGAGACATGAAAGACAATTTACTACGACATGTGAGACATATATCAAATAAACTAAGAAGCTTCAACCATTATATACAAGACACACATAATATACAGGTGAGACTAGACCAACATATCCTTAACAAAAGAGTTCAACTGATCCAAGGTATTTAATCACAACTTCTAAACATAACTTAGTGTTCTATTGCAATGAAAAACATGTGAATACACATACGACGATGTGTAGTCAAGGTTCTAACATATCGGACCAAAGGGTACCAACTTCTCAACACACCTCCATCCATCATCCGCTCAACCCGCACATTTAAAACAAACATGCGGGGTTGAGTACAAGAATGCACTCTGGAACTCATGCCAAAACATTTTATCAACTTTAAATTACACCGCCCCATCACAAGAAGACACAAGGGTTTTATTTGAAAAGACCATGCACTTATGAAACATTTTCATCATTTCATAAACATTTGTCTCGCCAGACATATTTTCCTTGTATGTATGATCCATATCCTTTCATTTCCTCATAACATTTCCATTAACGCCGTAGAAGTAGGCCTCCTTCTACGTCGCTGTGACCGGCCGAGAATTGTCCTTTCATCACACACATACCCTTAAGTGTACACGTTAACCCTAGCTGTGAAACTTACCCTCCGCCTAGGATCCAATTTGATTTCATTCATAAGTTGGTTGCGAACCAACAATATTCATATCATTTATGTATAGGATACATAAATAAAAACATAAATATTTGGGCGGGTAATTAAATAAATCATTTCATCATCATTTCTTGCAAATAAAGCATCCTAAATAAATCATTTGATAAGCATTTTATCTTTGAGAAGTATAGTAAAGCCCACCTAGTCTGTAGACTTTCTTAATTCGATTTCTTCCTACGCCAACGATCACGTCCGCGTCCCACCTTTACGTAAAATCTAATTTAGTACGTCGGTCACGTTTTTCAAGAACATCAAAGTCTAATAAACTTTGATAACTTTCTAATATAATACTTCGCATCCTTTTAACTAAATTAGTACGTCGTTTCATCGCATATCTTAACTAATAACTTCTCGTACTTCGATAGAGACGAATTATGATCTACGGCCTCATTTTAATCATTTAGGTTACACGTCGAACTTATACTAACGTCTTTCGATAAAATGATTTCAATTATGAAATCGTTTCTCACAAAAGAGATATTCTTATAATTTTAATACGTTTTACACATATTAGTGTATTTATTCAACGTATACCATAACATTGATCACATACTAACGTATTTCATACGTTATGACTTAAGTCAACGTTTTGACTTTTATTAACATATTTTCAAATTATTCACATATATGTTAACAATTTCCATATAAATCGATTTTCAATCGATTTCTTATCATATAACCCTAAGTCTCGATTTTTCACGTTACTCAACAATCATGATCAATATTAAACTAAAGTATGACCTAACTTGTACATTACATATTATTTTTCACATCTAACGTCATTTAACACAACGTTACCGTAAACATAGTATACTATGTTTCTAAAATCCCACAAATTCATAGTAGGTCTAAAATATATTCTAAGCACATAATACATGATTTCACTGATAAAATGAATTTAATACTCTTAATCTCCTAGCATAGCTTTCGCCCTTATAACGATAATTATCAAAACTCTTCCAAAAATTCTTATAAAATCACATAACACACTATATTAACATAGGATCATTAATATGTAATAACATTAGCTATAGAAAAATTGAACATCATTTTCCTACTTCATAAGGTCTCGAATTTTCTTGAAAAATTCTTAAACATTTTCTAAAATTCCTATAAAATCTCACAACACCTAATCATCATCATATATCACTAATGTATCATAATATTCAACAATTACAAATCATACATTAACATACCACTCGAACGTCTCGAAAATTTCCCAAACATGAACATACATTTTTTAAAATCTAATAAATTCATGTAGCACTTAATTATAGCTCTATAATAATAATATGCTATAATATCACTTAAACATTAATCATACCTTAACATATTATACCTCAACATTTTCGGTAATATCATATAATGTACATATAATTTCCAAAAATTCTAGATAAATCACTATGAGTTCCATTACTACCATATATCATTAATCCATCAACAAAATAACATTAAAAATTTTCGGTCACTACAAGTAAATTCATAACATGCTTAGCTTGTAACTAAATCAATACGTCTGATCATACTTATCATAATAAACATTATTAATAAACAATTAAACATGATAACTATTTTTCTCATATTTGTATCATTAATTAACATAAGCATATAATAAAATCAAACGGTTGAAAATCGAAAATTTTAACGATATAGAAAGCTCGCTCGATTTCTAACCTTTTATCGGCCGATTGTTACGGCTAAGGATTTTACTACCTAAGATTTGTGAAATAAAATGAAGAACTCTCTTCTTTTTTTATTCTTTCACTCACGGTAATAAGAGGGTTTGGAATGAGAGATGTTTTGTTAAAGTTAATATCCTATCACTTAATTGTTAAAGCCTAAAGGAATAAAAACAAGTAATACTCTAATTCATTCCTCTACACCTCTCGGTCATACACACAACAATGCAAGACAAAATTTTGGTGACTCACTCATATAATACATCACCTTATGACATTAGTAAATACACATCACAATCAACAATTAAAGAAACAAAAATCCTACTCCTTTGCTCACAATATGCGTCGGTCACCTCTATGCACAAAAGGAGGATTTTTATTTTGTCTTATACTAATTACAAATATCATACACACTAACATATGCAAGCAAATCCAAATCAAAGAGTTTTAATTTTTCTTCCAACCTCAATGTCAACAAAATCGGCCATGACCAAGCAATCACACATCCCACTTGTTCACTTCATTAATGATCTTGTTTTATGTACAATAATATCCTACTATCACATTTACAATACAACATGTCATAAAGATAGCAAAATTTTATTCAATCCATCCTATTTCCTCAACACTCACGGTACTTGTGTAATATAAGTGCTAAACATTTTATTTTCTTTTTATTAGTAGCTATATGACATAATATAGGTCTTAGATGATAAATTAAATCATAGGAAAAATAATTAATATGATTTCATGACACAAACCCTAATTTTCGAAATTAGGGTTTTCGAAAATTGCTAACTTTATTCAATATTTATTCCTTAATTCTCTAGCATTATTTTAATGATAAATAATGCTCTTATTACATAAAATAATCATAGGAATTTAAATATTATAATTCCTCAATCGTTAGACTAAGTTTTCGATTCGTCTCTAAACGTTGACGTCAAACGCCTCAAAACGTTAATAATCGAACCATTTCAAAATGTTCGTAATAAAGTCATAATCACTTTATTAATTCATTTCATTAATAAGGAAATTTAATTCTAAGCTTCGTCACTTAGAAAAATAATAACGTAATATTAACTATCGATATTCAATCGACGTTAGAATAATACTTTCGAAAGAATAATATAAACTATATTCCTTGATTCACTAATCATTAGTGAATATGATATAAGAATTCATTGTATCATAGATAGTCGAAATCAATATTCGATAAGTTACTAATTCAATTATCGAGACGAAACCCTAATTTACGATTTTTATTATCGTAATTATGCTTTAAAACTTCGGGATATTACAATACAATAGTATTTATTTACTATAGTAGTCTATGAAATCTTAGATGATGTAAGAATATAATAATACAAAGACATTGTTATTTGTTATATATATATATATATATATATATATATATATATATACTTTACTATATTGATGTGTATAACTATATTTTATATTCTACATATTGTATCCTATATTTTATATACATAAATTATCCACATCTTTGAGTTTATACAATAGTATGTATTTCACAAATAATATTAATATAACTATGAATCTTATTGTATCATATATATTATACTAAAATATTTTATATTATATTACTATATTGAATATGTAAATTCAATTCACGTATTATAACACTTAATATTTTGTTCTAATATATTACAAGTAAGATGTTGTAGTTAAACGGCAATGAGAGAGGGCTAAGGTCTTATGCCCTTCAAGGTCAAGTGATCGATCCTCTATCTCAACAAATAATTTTAATTTTTTCATACTAGGCTCGATTGTGGGCTCGATTAAGGGTTCATGGATAGTTCGATTACATGGCTCGAGAAAAGGTTCAATGAGCAGCTCGTGAACCTGTTCAGATATCAAGCTCGCAGCATGTTCGCTAACAAACGAGTTCGAACATGTTCGTGAGCCTATCGAGTCGAACATCAACAGCTCGGCTCGATAAAGTTTTCGAGCTCGAAATCAGGTTTGAATTCGGCTCATTTATAAATGAGTCGAGCTTGGAAAGAGCTTTTTTCGAGCCGAGTCTCGAATAGCTCGCGAGTAGCTCTATTCATTTACAGCCCTACTTACCTTGTACAAGAGATTGCAAATCACACAGAAGAGACCTTTGGTCTCAAGAATACCCAATCCACAATTGTTGTTTTTTCTTTTGCATTTTATATATAAGTTTTACTTTTTCTAAAATCACACATCAATTAATTATGTACACCAAATATGTTTAAATTTTGAAAAGAGTGAACGATATGCCACGAATAATACATTATAAATCATGTTAGTTTGTAAATTTATGTAATGATAGATTTTAAAATAATTAATCATGTTAATATCTATAATATTATCATTGATTACATCTAATATTAACATATTAAATACATTTACCTTAGTTAATACATTAATATCCATATGTTATATCCGTCTAATTATACACATTGCATCCCAACTAATTATTTTTCTATAATAACATAATAAGGTATACTAAAAAATGGATATATGTATAATATACATTGATTAATAAATTAATATCCTCTTATTATATATGAGCGAGTCAAAGTTTTTTTAAGATACACTGAGGTAATTGGAGTTCATTGTTTCTTATTTGGACATACTTTTGACTTAATAATTTAGGCACAAAGAGTTTAGATTCGTAGCAGTTTTAATAAAGATAGTTCAGTTAATTGATCAACTCAATGTTGTCGTTTTAAGGGTCTGGAGTCATATCGCTTTGAATATTTTGAGTTCTGATAAAGATAATGTTAATTGAATATCCCCAGCAAATATTGTATACATTCAAGTGTTTCATAATTTATCAAATTTAATTTAATTTCTTTAGTTAGTATATAATTTTCAGTAATCTTTCAAGTATCTATTGGCTGCCCAACCACTGTCTTGCTTGGATAACTTTATGCAATGTTGCCTGGTACTGGATTTTGTCTTGAGTATGATTAATTTGGTTCAATGTACTCTTCATGGACTCTCTCCTATTTATCCATAAGATGAACTATTAAATTCGTGCCTGGACTCATTATGCTATTAGTTCTCGCGATGCAATGATTTGATTGTTGGACTTCCATTTTGACTACTATATATTGTATACTTCGATTTGAATTATTGTTATCACCACTTTAGTCTAAAAGAGTTAAATGATATTTGTGGGATATATGAATTGTTGTAACTATGTATTTGTAATGTAACACCACATTTACAAATAGAGTACTAAAATTAAATTTCTACAATATTTATATTTATATACAAGTAATTTAAAATCCTATTATAATTATTTTTCAAAAATATGGTCAATTATTGTATTGGAATATTTATATTACATTATTAGAATATTCGTACAGTAATGTGATTAAAAAATATGTAAAATGTGAAATATATTTGTATTGGTATCTTAGAATAATTCTTCTTTCAAAATAACTAATTCTAACCTCAATAAATGAATTTTGTATTTTACGAGTTATACCTCGTTTGGTAAGCAAGATTACAATGAGACTAAATCACCGCGCAGATTGGTTTTGTAACTCACGGTTGACCTCCGATTTGTATCCAATCGCACAAGAATGAGGTTATCGATCGCTACGTAGCGTAGCGATCCGCATGATGATTTAGTCTCATTAATCTTGCCTACCAAACGAGGCAAATTATATATGGAGTTATTGTAGGTTGTTTATGTGTTTGTCTGTGTGCATGTTGTCATATCTGTCATTTTTATTATTATCTTTTTATTACTTACTAATTTCATGAATTATGTGAAATTTTATGCATTCATATATAGTTTTAGAATTTAATTTTAAAATGACATATATAAAATGTTTCTTATGCATTGCACACGTGATGATCTACTTAGATTCTTAATAATTAATTAGTTAAAATATAAAGTTTCTAACTTATATCTTAAAATTATTTAATTATAAAAAAATAACAAATTCTAATTATAATATTTTTTGTATATTATAATTTTCCTTATGCATCTCATGGGTGGAATAATAGTTGTTATATTACATTTATATCATTCTAATTTGGAAACATGAGAAAAGAAAAGAAATTTGAATACCATAAAAAATCAATAGGATTATACATTTTGTTAGTTTGAGTTGCAAAGGGGATCGAATTAAGGATTGACGTCTAAATACATTAACTTTGAGTATATTTTGGTTTTTCCCATGAACTTTAAATTTATCAATAAATACACGAACTTAACATCATTGTGATTTTTTTCACAAATTGAATGATGGTCAAAATTGAAGTTGACATGACAATGACGTGGCATCACTTCATCAAAACGACGCTGCTTTTATTTATACAATATATGTTAATTGACGCTAAATACATGAACTTTAAGTCTATTTTGGTTTTTCCCATGAACCTTAAAAATTTGTCAATAAATATACACTTAAAATTATTGTATTTTTTCACAAATTGAATGATAGTCAAAATTAAAATTGATATAACAACCGACGTGATATGATTAGGATGACAATGAACCGGATCTCGAACGGATCTTGCTAGGTCCGATCCGATCCGAATTTTTTTGCTTGATTCCGATCCGATCTAGATCCATTGGGTCAAAAAAATTAGATCCAGACTTAGATCCATAAGATCCGCAGGGTCCATGGTCTGACCCAAATTCATATATTTTCTTTTCCACTATTCTTTCTTCCACCAAGAAGCAATTTCCAAAGCCACATCAATATGGAATTTCATTCTCTTTGTTCAAATTCATCTTTAAAAGGCCAAAACACTAAAAAATATATTCATTGTCGACGGACCACAAACACTTAGTAAATAGTTAATTGAAACCAATAGTAAAACTTTTGAGTAAAGGCTTGTGATTCAATTAAGGTTGATGAATATAATCAACAAATCTTCACCCATTTGTTTTCAAATAAGTTCACAAATGAGAGTTCTTGAATTACCATAAATCACTTAAGCATTCACAATGTTTCTATAAACAAACCTGACAAATGATGCCACCTAAATTATACTTCCATTTTTCCACAAGAAGGTTAAGCTCATTATAATATCTACATAAAATGTAACACCCACTATTCTTAAGGACGGATTAACGGGACTATTACTTTGGATGAGAAAAGAAAATGGATATCGAATTGTGAGACATATATCAAGAAAACTTCTAGAACTTCAAAGCATTTGAGATTAAGCAAACATAATTACATACGAGACTAGACCATCGATCATTAACAAAATGGTTCAACCGATCCAAGGAATCTAGTTCTCTAATCAAAACATAACTTAGTGTTCTTGCAGCGGACAACATGTGAAGTACACATATGAAGATGTAACTCAAGGTTCTACTATCAGCGACAAAATTTTCCAACACTGCTCCATCTCATCACCAACTCAACCTGCATATTTAAAAACAATCATGCAGGGCTGAGTACAAAGACTCAGTGGACTTATGCCAAAAACATACATCATAACTTTGAATTACACTGCCCCATCAGTAACACATGAGGTTTTATTTGAAATGCTCATGCCATCGTCACGCCCAATTCCTAATATAATGGAAACTCAGAATCGAGACGCGACTAATAAAATGCGGAAAATATAAGTAAAAGTTGATTCGAATGATCAAGGCAATAAACCCATAGAATTTGGGAATAGCTTCCTAAATGAAAATGGAAGACATCGAATAATGTAATCCAATCAAAACAATAATTATCCTCATGATCACAAGTTTAGTTTCGTGCTTCTGATAGCCAATATACATCAAAAATACTAACATCAAGGATTTAGAGTCAAAGCTCATCCAAAAGATATAATTCAAGTCATAGACAAGAAGGAAAAGGTAACTAGAGCTAGTTCATCAGCGGAAGTCAAAAATACGGAAATAATCCGTCAAAATACGGAGTGAACCCTAATCTCAGCTCTGCCCCGTCAGCGCCCATTGATCAACCTGAAAACATTTGAAAACATTTGGGCTGAGTACTAATGTACCCAGTGGACATGCATTTGCTAAACATATTTCGTAAATTGAATGCTAGCTTATCCAATCATGATAACATAACTTAGAAGGTTTTAAAAGAGAAACCACTTCTAAGCATGCGAAAATATTTCATTTATTGGGCCCATTGTCACGATTCTTCAGTTACTTGCTTTGATCCTGGGCCTCTAGCCACCGTCGGATCACATGCTCCCATTATTTTCATCGGGGACGTAACCCGGACAAATTCATAATTTCATGACGTACTTCTAAACGCATCCAGACAAGCACCCTTACATTTAGCAAAATTTGATTTCTTTTTTTTGAGGTTCGAATTCGGTTGAAATTTTCCGCTGCGCATCGAGGATCAAGTGTGCATTTCGACATGAAGGAGAGACGGTAGGATTTCAGCGTTGCAAATGTGAAACCAAACATCATAGACGCAAGCTTCACATTATTATCCATGGATGACCTTGTTACCGCCTCGTATATGAATACAATTATTATAATCGCACGATATGCGTATGATGTCTGCCTTAAATCCTAATGAAATATGATCGAATGTACTTAGCTATAAGCAGGGACGGAGCCACATAGGGGTCTGGGGCTCCATGGGCCCCCAACTTTTTGGAAAAAATAGCTATATATTTGATATGCAAAGTAATATTAGAAGTGTTTGTCTAGCCTAATGGTTAGGATCTTCCTCTAATTTTCGGAGAACCGAGTTCAAACTCACTAGCCCTCTATCTTTTTTCCTTCTTTTCTCGCTTCCTTATTCTTTCTTTCTCTCTCTCTTCCTTCTTTTTCTCGCTTCCTTATTCGTTCTCTCTCTCTCTTTCCTTCTTTTTTCCTCCCTATTTCTTTCTTTTGGTTTGTACTTTTTCCACCTCTTTCTATTCTATTTCTTCTCTTTATTTTGAGATCTTTTTCTTTTTTTCTTTCTTATATAATTTGTTTTATGTTAATAAAAGAAAATATGTATGCAAATAATAACACTATATGAATTAATTCTTAGCTAAACATGTGTGCTCTCTAAGAAATATTTAATAACTAAATCCATTGTAGTCTAATGGGTTATGATTTTTATCTCACATTTAGGAAATCTTGGTTCGATTCCTTTTAGTTACATGTTTTCTTTTTTCTTTTTTCTATACTTATTTTCTTTAATTTCCTTTTATTTCCTTTTTTCTTTCCTTTATCTTTTTCCTATAATTTGTTTTATGTTGATAAAATGCTATTTCTTTTTTTTTCTATAATTTATTTTATATTGATAAAATAAAAGACATATGTAAATAATAAAGTTTTATATGTGAATTAATATTACCAATAAATTTCTAAAAGGATTATAATAAACTCATTATATTATTAAATTATTATTATTTTATAATTTTATTTTATTACATTTTAAAATTATAATTAATTGCCCCCCAAGAAAAAAATTCATGGCTTTGTCATGGCTATAAGACAATGAGACTTCATATTACTTGTTTCGATAATATCTTGTTTGTTTTTAATTCCCATGATAAGTCATTAGATATATGGGGGTGTTTGGCTAAGCTTATTTTAGAGAGCTTATAAGCTCCAAGAGCTTATAAGATGTTTCAAGAGCTTATAAGAGATAATGTCTCAAGTGCTTATAAGTTGTTAAAGTGTTTGGATAATTGATCTTATAAGCTAGAGAAAGAATCGTGAGTTGAGAGATAATATAATAATCGAGTATGATTTATATATATACATATAAATCATTTTATTAATAATTTTATGCTAATGTTTAAATTAATTAATAATCTTTAGGATCGAACATTGAGCTGTAAGAATAAATTACCTAATGGGCTTTAGTTTGAAAAAGCCCAAAAGAAAGCTCTATTGACAACCCAAACCCTACACTATATAAGCTTCTTCTTCCTATTGTTAAAACTCTAGCCTCCCAAAATCACTCACCCTTCTTGCAAGAGGAATCCACAAGGTATAAACTCTAAACTTATAGTAAATTGAGTAAAAATCTTCTATTGATTTTAGTATGATTATGCGTAAATGTATATGTGTATATGTTTGTATGTGTGTGTTTTGCTGTATGTGTGGGGGTGTTGCTGTCCGAGAGAGGGAGAGAGGCGGCAACGGCAGTGGTTCGGCTGACCACTGCTGTCGGTCGAAGCTAGGCAGGGAGGAGAGGGGTGGCGGCGGCACTGAAGGTGTGTGTGCGACGACGTGTTGCCGTCGCGTGCGTGTGTGTGCGCCGTGTGTGTGTGTGTTGATGTGTTGTTGTGCGTGTGTTCGTGTGCGCCGTCGCGTGTGTGTGTTGTGGCTGTATGAGTGAGAGAGGAGACGAGGAGTGGTGGTGGCGGCGGCGCTGCGCGCGGAGAGCGGCGATTATCGCCTCCACGCGTGCGTGGCTCGCCGTGTGGGTGTGCTCGTCGGCGTGTGCGTGCGGGCTGTGTGTGTGTGCGTGTGTTGTCGGCGTGTATGCGCGTCGGCTCCACCGGGGAAAGAGAGAGAGAGGAAGGAGAGGAGGCGGTGATGGCGTGATCACGACCGGCGACGTGACCGGTCGGAGACGACGGCGCATTGGTGTGTAAGTAGTGTATGAGAGCCGAGAGAGAGTGAAGAGAGAGAAATGAAAAAAATAAAATAAAAGTGAGTCGCGAATATGATCGGCGACGGCGGCCGGAAAGCGGCGCGGAAAGTGGGCGATTTTAGGTTTAGGTTTGTAAGTATATTGGGCTTGTTCCATTTTATTTAATTATGTTAGTTGGGCTTTGTATTAAGTTTGGGCCAAAGTGTATTAAGTTTGGGCTGTTTTATTTGAAGGTGTTGGGCTCTTCTTATTTACAAATGGGTGGGCTCGTTTTTTTTTAAAAAGGGTGAGTTAATGACTTCATTTAATTATGGGCTGATTTCATTTAAAATGTTGGGCTCAGTTTTCTTTAATTATGGGTTGTTCTATTTTCATTTAAATGTGTTGGGCCTTTCTCATTGGGCGAGAGTAAGGAAGATGGGGTGATCTTTTATTAAATGTCAATGATGTATTTAAGTGTTGGGTTGGACTTTATTTATTTATTTAAATGCTAATGAGCTATGAAGTGTTTTAATTTTGGGCGTAATATAAAAAGGATTATGGTCCCAACAGAGTGGGCAATTAAAATAAATGAATGGGCCGTAAATTTAAATAAGCATGGGCATTTACTGTAGAATCTGTCTAGGCCGAGAATTTAAAAGAAATGGGCCGAAAATTTATGGATTTGGGCTCCAGTGAATTAATTAATGATTGGGCTTTAATTTAATTAATGACTTGACTTGCTTTAATTAATTAAATCTTTAGACTTAAATTAATTAAATAAATAAGGTTTAACTTTGAGACTTAATTAATTAAATTATATTAAGTCTAAGTAAATGAATAAATAACTTAAACTTAAATATAAGGTTAAATTATTTAATTATGGTAAGTTAATTAATTAATTAATTAATTACTATTAAGTTTAATTGATTAATTGATTAAGTTAAGGTTAAGTCCAAGTTTAAGTTACTTTATTTATGATCATGACCTATTTAATTAATGTAATTAATTTCTTTTAATTAAATTAATTAAGTTAGAATATTTAATAAATTAAATTATGTTAGACAAGTGCATAATTTGAGAATTTTATTATGAGTTATATTGCTTAAATTCCTTAATATATATATATGATTTTAGTATGCATTTCAATTGCATTATACTTTTGTAAAAGTATTTATCCTAAGAAGATTATGAAATTAAATGCGCTTTAAACGAAAAATCGAGCAAGGGTATCGTTGGTGCCCTTAGTCGATATATATTAGTTTTCAAATTTATTTATATTTTGAAAACTCCTGCTTAACGAATCATAAGTTAGTATCCTCCTTTACTTGAACTTAAGGCTAGCTTTTCGAGACCTATTAAGATTAGGGCTTCTTGTAGGTTTTGTTGATCAAAGGATTAGCGTTGCTTTCCGAGACGCCGCACTATAGTGATTTCGCCAGCTTTGTCCTATCAAGGTGGGCTTTATTTACAAAAGTATATTCGAGTTATAAGCTCGATATTTCATGAAATGCAAGTCGTTTGTCCAATAAAATATTTTTGTGCGCTCTGCTGCTTAAGGCTCGTAAATGTATCGATCGAGATTCCCTTTAAACTTAATATGTTAATTGAGAATTGTGTACACTAGTTAGTTGTTTATCCCGAAGAATTAAATGCCTAATTACGATATTTAAATTGTAAATTGTGGTTTTGCGAAATAATTGAATTAGTAATTTATCGAATAATGATTTAGATTAATTACGAGGTAATGAATTCTATTTTATATTCACTAAGAATTGTGAATTAAGGAATATATATTTATAAAGTATTTCGCAAAGAGTATTTTAACGTCGATTGAGTATCGATAGTTAAAATTTCGTAAAGTTTTCTAAGTGACGAAGCTTAGAATTAAATTCCATTATTAATGGAATAATTTAATAAAGTGATTACGACTTTATTACGACCATTTTGAGATGAGTCGATAATGAACTTTTAGACGCTTCAAACGCCAACGCTTAGAGATGAATAGAAAATGAGTTTAATGATCAAGGAATTATAATATTTAAATTCCTATGATTATTATAGGTAATTAGAGTATTATTTAGCATTAAAACAATGCTAGAACATTAAGGTTTAATTATTGAACAAGTTTAGAATTTTCGAAAAACCCCAATTCGAAAATTAGGGTTTTCTCACATGAAATGATACCAATAATTTTTCCTATGATATAATTTATCATCTAAAACATATATTATGATATATAGCTATTTATAGCATGAAAATAAAATTTTGGCACTTATGTTTCAAAAGTGCCGTGAGTTTGTAAAAATTGGGAATAAATGGATTGAAATCTTACTATCAATTGCTATGTTGCGTTAATAATATAGTGGTATGATATAATTTTCACACTAACCAAGGAATAATCAAGTGGGAGAGGTGTGAGGCATAAGAGCCGTGTATGTGGGATGAAAAATGAGGAAAGAAGCTTTAGTACAACTCTTATGTGATGATGTGAATTACATTTGGTAATGTGTATGTTGACTAAATGCATGGTGTAAAACAAAGATTTAAAATTGTTCCTTTTGTATGCATGGTAGCCGACGGCTATACATCCCAAAGCAAAAGGGAATATTTTGATTTGTTCAAAATATTTGTGTAAGACAATACTTACTTCCATAAGGTATACATGATGAGTCATAGAAAACTTTGTGTCTTCCTTGTGTGAGAATGAGAGTGCCGACGACACTTGATCACTAAAGTGAAGAATCATTTTGTTTTGTCCAAAAAAATTGTGTAAGTGTAGTTAATGTTTGAAAGTGATGATGTATTACTTTTGTGACTCACCAAGAAAATAAATTGTCTTGCACTTGTATTGTGTGAACCGTGAGTGTGTATGGATTTAAGTAGGATTTCGTTTTATTCCTTTAAGGGTATTAAGTGATAGAAATTAAATCAAAACACTTATCACTTCCCAAAGACACCAAAGAAAGTCGTGAGCTTCCAAAAGAAAAACAAGAGTGTTCTTCATTTTCTTTATCAAAATCCTCGAGCTAAAAGCCTTGTGCACTAAATCGACACCGTTAAAAGGTTAGAATCGAACAAGCTTTGGTTATACACTAGAATTTTAATTATCCAATGGTTTGATTTTTATTCTACAAGCATGTGTTTTGAGGAGAAAAGTAGAATAAGTTATACTAACAGGTTGTTGTTCTTTAAATATGCTTAGTATGTAATTATAAGCATATGTATTGTATTAAATCAAAGGCCTAAGCATGTTATGATTTTTCTATGATGATCGAAAATTTCTAGAGTTGATTTGTTGATAGATTAATGATATATATATGTAATGGAGCTTATAGTGATTATTTAGAAATTTTGGGAACCGATTGTAATTAATTCTTAATTACCAAAATAAGGAAAGATTGGGTGTTGAGGTATAAATTATGTTTAAGTAATATTATGGCATATTAACGTTGTAGAGCCTAAAGTAGATGCTACATAATTTTATTAGAATTTTTAGAACACATGTGTTCATATTTTTAGAATGGCCGAGAATGACTAAGTATGAATACATTGATGTACAAATTGAAATTGTTTTGTATTATGGTGTATAAATGATATAGAATAATGTTTAGGCCTTGTGTAATTTTATTAGAATTTTAGAAAAAATGTTTGGTATTTGTAGTGTAGGTTGTGAGCTTATGGGCATGAATAGGTGATGCCCAATTTTTCTCTAGGTAATGTTAATACATATTAGTGATCCTATGATAATATAGTACACTATATGAATTTAGAAGAATTTTGGAAGATGATTGAAATTTTAAGCTCAAGAAGCCGTGAGCTTTAGAATGATTATATTAAGGATTTAATTCCTTAATATTAAGAAAATAATACATTATATGTCTAGAAATTATTTTAGACATATTAAGAATTTATGGAATTTTATAAACATAGTATACTATGTTTATGGAGGAACGTTAAATTAAATAACGTTAGAAATGAAAAATTATGTAAAGGAATAAGTTAATTAATATTAAAGAAAACTATTAATAGAGTTTATCGATTTGCGTGAAAAAAATAATCAAGAATTAAGGTTTTATGAAAAGAAATCGATTGAAAATCGATTTATATGGAAACTAGATATTAAATATATGAATTATTAAAGAATTTATAAAGAAAAGTCAAAATTGTTGACTTTTGAATTAACGTATGAAATACGTTCGTTAAATACGCTAATACGTGTAAAACGTGTTATTTATATAAGGAAATCTCGTTGGTAAGAAAAGATTTCATAATTGAAATCTTTGTATCGAAAAACGTGAGAATACGTTGAACATTTAACCTAAAAGGTTAAATGAATATTGAACATATCTCGCCTCTATCAAGCACGAAATGTTTAGTTAAGATACGTGATTGATTGACGTATTGAATTCGTTAAGAATTCAAATTATATTAGTATAAGTTATCAAAGTTTATTTTAAACTTTGGAAATCTCGAAAACACGATGCACGCATCGAAATCGCTTTTACGTAGGTGAGACACGGATGCGATCGTCATGAGAAAGAAAACGAATTAAGAAAGCTTACGTACTGTGGGCTTTTCTTTTCTTATCCTCAAGGATAAAATGCTTTATTTACGATGCTTTCTTCAAGTGAAAAGTATCTATTTATGATGGTCTCTTTGAGAAATGATTATGAAATGTTTATGAAATTACCCGCCCAAAATGTTTATGTTTTATGTATGTATCCTATCCTCGAATAAATGAATGAATGATGAATGTTGTTGGGTCGCCCCGACTTATGAATGAAATCGATTCGGATCCTATGCCGTAGCTTATACCGCCAGATTAACGTGTACACCTAATGGTATTTGTGTGCTATAAGGACAATTCACGGCCATCACGGCGACGTAGAGGGAGGCCTCTTTCTACGGCGTAAATGTTAATGTTATGATGAGATGAAGGGATATGGATCATATATACAAGAAAATGTCCGCCGATTTAACTCAGAATGTCCCGAAGATTTAAATACCTAATTACGATATTAAAAACTTGTAAATTAGGGTTTCGCCGAAATAATGGAATTAGTAATATATCGAATAATGATTTCGATTAATTACGAAGTAATGAATTCCTATTCTATATTCACAAAGAATTGTGAATTAAGGAATAGAAGTTTATAATGTGTTTCGGCAGTATAATTTTAACGTCGATTGAGTATCGATAGTTAAAATTTCGAGAAATTTTCTAAGCAGCGAAGCTTAGAATTTAATTCCATTATTAATGGAATAATTTAATAAAGTGACTACAACTTTATTACGACCATTTTGAGATGAGTCGATAATTAACGTTTGAGACGTTTCAAACGTTAACGCTTAGAGATGAATAGAAAATGAGATTAATGATCAAGGAATTATAATATTTAAATTCCTATGATTATTATATGTAATTAGAATATTATTTAGCATTATAAACATGCCCCATTCCGGACCAACCCGACCTGGAGGGCTACTAATACTAGGAGTAGTATTTAGGATTACACGGTAAAATAAAATGCATAAGAATAAACTAACATGCTTAAGCGATATAAGGTGATGTTATAATGTTTTGAAAAGGTTTAGCCATCTGACCCCAAAACTGCCCGATCCGATGGACCTCGATAGTTTGTAACATAAAGCATAAATAAAGGAGTTTCGAGTATAGCAGAGTGTGTGAATACATATATGACGATATGTATTCGTATAACCCAAAAGTTTAAGTAAATCGGTCGGGACACCGACTCCTCAACACATCCCCCATCATCACCATTATCGTCAACCCGCACATTTAAAACAAACATGCGGTGGACAAGAAATTGTACTCGGTGGACTTATGCCAAAACATTTGATAATATTTGGATTACATCGCAATATCGAGTAAGTCACGTGGTTTTAGTTAAAATGCCTTGTGCTTACCAAATCATTTTCGTCAGAAACATAGCCTCGCCAGCATTTTCTGGTGTGTATGGTCCGTATCTCATAGTCACAATACATAATAATAAATAAATAAATAACGCCGAGGAGGCCTCCCATCTACGACGCCGTGACCGCCGTAATCCGCATGACAAAGCTCACCGCAAGCATATGTTAACACACAGATAGTTCCAACCTTCACGCCAATCCTAGCTGCATTTATCATCCGCAGACCCGACATTAAAAAGGTTGGGTGCTACCACAACAATTGATATAATAGTTCCAACTATCTCCACTACCCAGCATAACAGATAGATCCATACACAAACGAAATATTTTGGTAATGAAACATTTGTTAAACAAGTTGTAGATGTCAGAATAAACTTATTTGAAATTAACAAGAAGTCACGCTTTAGTGGGTAAGAAAAGGCCCACATTTTAAAGGTAAAGCCCACCGACTACGTTCGTTGTAAAAGTACTAGTTCGATCGTCGTCCAAAATCCCGCTGCTATGTCTGCCACACTCTTTACGAAAAGCGAGGCTTTAGTACGTCGCTCAAGTCTATCGAGACTTACTAAAACTTAAGATAACTTTGATATTTCAGACGATGAGACCGAATTCTTAGTGAATTCAATACGCCTCTAATACGATACGATCGACTTTCTCGCCTCGAGAACGCTCAACGATAAGCATCTCGATATATGGATTTCATTTATGGAATCCTTTCTTACTAATGAGGTATCATACTCAATTAGTATATCTTACGCGCATCGATTTATTTAAAACGATAATCGCACGTTGACTGAAAAGTCAACGAAGTCAACATCGGTCAACAAAGTCAATGATTTTGACTTTTAAATAGAATTTCTTACTATTTTGCTTTATAAATCGAATTTAATCGATTTGAAAACGTAAGTCCTATTCCCGATTTATCTTGTAAATCAAAGACTTATAATTATTTTCGCATTTTTAATAATTCTTTTATAATTAAAAGCAGATTTTGGTTTTAAAACGTTACAAAATGAACGCTCGTCCCAAACATAGCAATCTATGTTTATAAAATTTTGTAATATTTGAAATCTTTCCAGAATATTATTTTACCAAAATTTATAATTAAACAGTTTTAAAAGGATTTAATATCCTTATTAATTATCGAAATTTTCGATAATTGTCCTAAAAATAGCAAACGACCCTTGAAAAATTTCTAAATTAATATAGTGTATTATTATACACTATGGTCCAGAATATGAATTTATCAAATTCATATAGTACTGTTTGCTATTTATTTATATATATACATATATAAATATTCACGGTAATTCCAATAAATAGGAATAATCATCCAAAATTTCCAAAATTGATATATATCTATTATAATGTCCCAAAATCAGTATATAATATTTTCATAACCCATAGTTCATCATAACTATTTATTTCTATATATATACAATATTGCACTGAATTATAAGGTAATTACCAAATAAATAGTAAACAATTTCTAAAAATTCTAAATAATTTCCAACATCAATAAACATTATATTATAACATTGTAACATCATAACATCAACCAAAACCATTTGAATCATCACCATATGGAGCTACAAGCTCGGCTTTTTTGAATAAAAATGGTATTTGATTTTCAAAATTCCAACAATTATATACTATGTTTATACACTATAGTATAGTAATATAACATCATAATATTTATCAAAACCAATTAAATCATCACCTTCAAGAGCATATCACTCACGGTTTATTTGATTTAATTTAGTATTTGATTTCCAAAATTCTAATAATTTCACACAATGTATAAACAATATACTAAAGCATTAATACACCATTGCATGTTCAAAAATAAAATCATACACCAACCTATATATTTATAAAGCTCACGGTAATTTTGTAAAATCAAGTATATGATTTTCAAAATTTTGATTTAATCATAGAACATATAATCAAGGTTCTAAAGCACTAATATGTCATGCATGCTTGAAATAAAAATTATACATCAAGATACACATATATATGTCTCACGGCATTTTTTAAAATTTAAGCTATGGTTTTTCAAAATTTCTAAATCAATACTATGGTCTTAAATCATAACATAGATCATATATTCATCATAAAATGATTAGAACATGCTCGCCATTATCATTTCCTTTTTAACTATTTTGAAAATTATAAAACTATATCCTATAGTTTTGAAAATAATATAAGCAAGATGCATTCATATTTTCCATATATTATGTCCTATGTTCATCTAAACATACATTCTCATATTTTTGAAAATAAAACCATCAAGAACATACATATAACCAAGGCTCATGCTCAAGAACATTTAACCACATGTGTACAATATATATATAACTTTCAAACCTATAATATATATATAAAAGGTTAAATTTTCAGATATAAGAGGATAAAATCAAGCTAAAGGCCATGTATTACCTTGAGAAGGTCTAGGATATCAAGAACACTAAATGGTATCAAGTTTGGGAAGAAATGGGAGAATAGAAGAGAAAATTTTCTAAAACGAGGATGGTGCTCTCGGTTTTGGAGCGAAATTGGAGAGGATTTGTGAGTTTTGTGTGTTTGCTACAGAGAATAATGAATAAGGTGAAGAGTCTGCTACAATATGCCTTCCTCTCTCTCGATTTTCAGCAAGAAAATGGGCAAAATCTGATGCCAATGATGGAGATTATAGTGATGATTAGGCTAAGTAAAAGCTAAGTCATGCATTGGGTAGAAAATAAAAGGAGTGCATGCTTGTTGGAGAGGATCGGGCTGGGGATTTTAGGCTGATTTTATTTTTAAATACTCCTAATACATGTATTAATCATAGTATAGTTCATAGATATATAATACATGCCAACAAAATAATTAAAACATCACTTATGTAAAAATTTGGAATTACCGATCCAAAATTAGGAAAAATAGGATTAAAATATAAATTACACCCATTATTGATACTCATGCTATTTTCGATCCAAATGTACACATATATATCATAATATATAATTTAGATATGAATAATAGCATAGAATATAATTATTACACATTTAGAGAAATAAAACCCTAATTTCAAAGTTTGGGTTTCAATTTTATAAAACTGAATCCTTCGATTTTTGTGCCTGGAAATCTGATTTAATGCTTAATATTATTCATATATATCATATTATAAAGTTTAGATACCATAGATAATTTAATGGTATCATTTCTATGCGATAAAACCCTTATTTATAAGATTAGGTTTTCAAACTTATAAATAAGAAATATCGAGTTTAATAACTCAATTATCGATTTTAATAATCATTAATACAGTAATTATATAAAATAATAATAGGAAATTAATTATTATAATTTCCCAGCATTAAACTCATTTTTCAAAACGCCTCAGACGTTAACGCTCAAAACGCCTCAAACGCTCAAATCGACTCATCTCAAAATGGTCGCAGTAAGTTCATACTTACTAAGTGAATATATTCCATTTAATAAAGGAATTAAGATGGAAATTAATTCCAAGCTTCACCGCCGTAAAATTTCATGAAAAGTCGACGCTCGACACGCTTCGACGTTAAAATATATCGACGATTCATTTCGTAATATTTCAACTTTAATTCACAATCCTTAGTGAATTATGAAAGGAATTCGTTATAACGATATCGTATCAAGTCACAAGATTCGATGTCGTAAAGTTAATACACAAAGAAACCCTAATTACGCTCGTAATACCGTAATCGATATTCGCTTTTCGAATATTACATTCCACCCCTACGAAAAATTTCGTCCCAATTTGTATACCTCTTAGAAAATAAATCGGGTACTTTTCCCTCATTGCCTCTTCAAGCTCCCACGCGGCTTCTTCGTCTGGGTGTCCACAAGACTTTAACTAACAATCGACTGCCTCGTAGTGCCGAACTTGTGGTCAAGTAGGCTGGTTCTTCCTTATAGCTCATGTCCGCTCGAGGATCACGCCGTCTCAGAATCACGTGCTTTGGGTCGTGAACGTATTGTATGTGAGACGTGGAAAACATTAGGATATTCTCAGTTCGCGAAGAGCCAACCTATAAGCTCACCGACCTATCCTTTCTAGGATCTCATAAGGTCCTATGTAACGGGTCTAAGCTTTCCTTCGTGCCAAACGACAACCTTTGATGGAGAGACTTTAAGAATACTTTGTCTCCATCCTCAGCATATATCTGGCACCGAAAAGGACTCGAGATTATAGGTTGGCTTACCATGCGGATAGTCTAATGCGCTTGGTTATTCGCACTGGATTTAACTCGACCGTGATGAAAAAGCTCACCTCGTGCTATGTGTTTACCTCGAGGTGGAACCGTTATTCTCAGGAGGCAAAGCGACGATGCATTGCGGACTCTACCATGGAAGTCAATATGTCGCCCCGAGGTCGCGGCGGAGGTCAGATGGTTCAAGAACTACCATTGGATCTAGATGTGGTACCGGCTTGCCCATGAGTATCATGGTTTCATCGTGATAACTCGTGCAACGGCAAACTCAAGGAACCACGGATCCACAAAGGCAAGCAAACACATAGAGAGAAAGTACCATGTCATAATCGTTGAATCGCGAGGGGCGTGCCGATTGGTAAGATTGATACGACCTGATAACCTCAGCGGATCCATTCACGAAACCGCCGCAATAAGTTCACGTTGGGCACGCTAGAGGACTTGAATTGCGCTAGATGGCACCCGCTAAAGCTCGCCGCAATAAGTCTACGTCAGCACGCCAGAGGACTTGAATTGTGCTAGATGGCACCCGCTAAAGCACTGCCGCAATAAGTCTACAAATCGGGACGTTAGAGGACTTGAATTGCTAGATGGCACCCACTTAGAAAGGAAACTTTTGTATAAGTGGGAGAAAGCAAAGTGATGGTTTTGTTTGTAATAGCTAGTAGAGAGACACATTGTATACTAAAAGTTTGCTTTAGTATAAGTGGGAGATTGTTTCGATTTATCATACGAGCAGTTTGGTTGAGCTTGTATACAATGTTTCCGTTACCACTATTACAATCTCCTATCACGAAATGAATACTTGATTGCATATAATCTGTCCCCTTATCTCATATATAGTTAGATCATACAGTGTGTAAAAGATCGCGAAGTTCTGTGATGATTGGTCAAGCTAATGAGATATAAAAGTTTCAAACCGAGACAACTTGAGGACCAGTTGTCGGTATAGAAACCAGCGGTATAGATAAGAAGTGACTCGACTTGGTTGCTTGTCTATGTTGGCACGTCTCGACGTATTCAAGGATCACAGTGAGACGAGTTCTTCTATCCGACCGAGCGAAGAACCTAGATCTCGGTGACTTACGATGATCTAAACCTCGATAAGGTATTAGGTGAGTATGAGTTAGCCACCATCACTTTGACTTGTTATGAAGTGAGGTTATATGTTCTAACCCAATATTCTCGCATCTTGGGTGGTGTGCGGTTTATATGTCATGCTAGTTATCATAGTCGAGTCACCGTATCCGTTTAGGATGATGACGCTGATAACGCAGCGCATTTTACACGCTTATTGTCGATATTTAAAGACGAGTCTAGATCATTTAATGTGCGTTTATGTATCGATTCTTAATGTTTTATCTATTTCTAGAAGATCTGCTCTCGGGTGTTCTTTTGGTGTTGTGTAGGTCCATATGTTGAAAATCGAAGCAAGGCGAAGCACGAACCAAAATATTACCAGGTCTGCATTTAGCGACCAGCCTAGCGACCGCTAGGCAAGCTGCTATGAAACAGCGAGGCGCGATCATGACCTCGTGCCGCGAGCGAACAAGCCAAAGAACGAGAACTCGCTCAGACGATTTCTCGCGACCACGGCTGCGATCGCTAGTCGAGCGGCAAATGAACAACGAGCGAGTAGAAGACGCAAGACCGTATGCGAAGAAGAAGGCATGAGATGCTCGGTCGAGCTAGCGACCATGAGGAGCGATCGCGAGGCAGGCGGCAGAAGAGAAATTAGGGTTTCCTCACTTATCTATAAATAGGGGAGCCGCACTTCTTGCTGCGCCATAGACCCAAAAGTCCCAGAGCTTTTTATTCAGTTTTCTCGGTTTTACAGATTTTAGTCTTTAATTTTCATCCCGTTTAGTTCTAGCTTTAATTTTCCGTTGTTCTAGTTTAGTTCTTGTTGTTATCAATTCGAACGTTTGTCCAGATTGTTTTCGTTTATCTTGGGATTGGATTCAAGACCAACCATTGTTCATCAACGCTTCATCACGAGTTTTATATATTTATTTTCCGTTTCATGAGTTATTAGTATTTTATTCCGTTTATTATGTGTAGGTAATTTTCCGTTCTAATCCTAGGGTTTGCATGATCCGATCTATATGTTGTGATTCACATTCTCTCGTTACCTTCAGGGCATTGATTCATGATTCTTGGTGCTTATTTATGTGTTAATTTACAGATCAATCTTGATGCATATCTAGTTGCCGATTAATGGCGTAAGCTGTATTAGTTGTCGTCGATCGTCGGAATGCATGATACGAATAAGTCTTGAGTCGTAGGCGAGATAGGATATTAGGGAAGCATATTCTTTGTGATCATTTGGGTTGCTTGTTTTTCACCTAGAGCGTAATGATAATAGGGAAAACTAGTAATCTCTACCGCAATTGTCATGAAGTTGTCGGTTATATATGTGATCTTCCATCTGTATCGGATTAAAATTGGCTAATAGGAACGGGATAAACATCGTTGTGGATAGGATTAATGCATCCACCAGGTTAGTCGTCATATCGATTTTACCATCAGAGTGTTTGTTTGCTTTATTTTATTTTCTCGCATGGTTACATACACTTTGGATTAAATTCGAAGCCCTTAAACCTTTCACCAAATTTTACGTGCGAATAATGATGAATTATCGTTGACCTAACTACGTGTTTTAGTACATACAATCCACATGGATACGATACTGCTTACCTTCTATATACACCTTTACGTGTGAAAAGGGGCGATCAAATTTTGGGCGCCGTTCGGGATTATTAAGATTGCATAGGAATAATTTGACGATTTGGATTTATTAATTCAAGATTATATATTATATTATTTTATTTATTGTTACGAGCTAAATTCTCTTTTCTCGGTAGTTTATGCGTACAAGATCTCGAGGACCTCCGAAATATTACTAGATCCCGAGATCGAAAGCTCTCAAGGAGAAGGGCGAGAGAAGAGACGGCACTGCAATGGCGCTAATCCCGCGAGCAGGGGCATTCCTCCCGAGCAAGCTGCACGCGTGTTGGCCGATTTGCAGAGATCGCGGCCGAATGGCGAATATGGGACTCCTTGTCCCTACCCCGCAGACGCGACCGTTGAATTTTATGTACCGACCTCCCTCTTGAGCAGGTTCAAGGAGGCGGATGGGGCCATGCGTGGATGCAAACAATTTTGGTGAAAGCCGTACGATCGATCAAGATTGTCGAGGAGCGGTTTGGGGAGAGTCGCGAAGACCCGAATGCGCATCTCGAGACCTTTCTCAATGTTGTGACACCATCAAGCAGAATGGGTGCCAAGAGACCGATCGGATCGCATGTTCGGTTTCGTCACTGTGACCAGAAAAGATTGGTTGAGTTTGGACCGAGCGGCATTGACATGGGGAAACTTTGCGAAGTTTCTCGAAATACTTTCACGTGGCGAAAAGGAAGATCGTGCCGAAATCTTCCATTTTGCCAAAACGGAGACGAATCACTATTCGAGGCATGGGAGAGATTCACCAGTCTATTGAGGCGATGTCCACGGCGAGGATTCTCAAGGAGCAACAAATCACTTGATTCTACGGTGGACCGACATTTCGAGACGAGAAGCATTGTGGATGCTTATGGGGGCTGTTTATTGAACCGACGGGTGAGCGAGGTGAGCCGTATTTTAGAGGAGATGGTCTGCCACAGCTATCAATAGCCGAACGGAGAGAGCCCGCTGGTTAAAGCGACAATCGCCGAGGCGATTCGAGATCTGACGGTGATGAAGCAATTCACTCTGTTAAGCGCTTGATCGAGGCTGAGGACGACAATCTATAAATCAAAGGAACCGTCAGGGAGAATCGGCATACACTCCAAACAATAAAATCATCCAACACCGTGTATGCGGCCGAATAATTTTCGGCAACCTCCAGAGCTTCACAGTGCATGAATGGTATGATCCAAGAAGAAGAAACCAAGTTTAGAAGACATGATGCAGCGGTTGGTTGTAAGCAACCAACAATTGCAACGAACGAGTGCATTTTAAGCGAAGCATCGCGTAAAATAACTCATCCGAGTCGATCGTGACTATGGGAAACACGTAAAGATATTGGAAAATCATATTGGTGAGTAGCCGTGCGGTTGAATGCACTACAAAAGACGGGCCAATTTCGAGTAATACGGAGGTGAACCCGAAAATCAATGTTTCTCCATCAGGCGAGGGTGGAAAAGCTTACCCGAGCATACACGCAGAAGAAAGTAAAGCGAGAGGCGGCTCGACGGCCGAAGCCGCGATCATGAGCCCGATCCCGAGTCCCAAATTTTCCCCCATAGAAGCTCGCGGCCAGCACGCAGCCAGTGAGCCCCGACCGCGAGCCATCGATTGTCGCGCCCGCATTTGTTCGCGAAGGCACCCAGGCGCCCGAAAGCGCGACCTAAGTATTACGAAGAAGAGTCGACGCGAACTGCGCAAGCTCGTCGCTAAGAAGGATTCCGCCACCAGACACCTCGCGATCGCCCGGTGATCGCGAGGTCGACCATGAAAGAGTCTCGAGTCAATCTTTGCACGCATTACACTCTCCGGTCCCATTTCCGAGTCGACTAGTCAAGTCGAAAATATGACGATGAGTTTGCTCGTTCAAAGAGATTTTCAAAAGTTGAGATCAATTTACCTCTTGAAATGACGCGAAACATCTTGGGGATACATGAAATTTTTAAAACGCGCTTGCAAGAAAGAAGAAATTGGGAAATTTAAAAAATTACCCTATCAGAAGAATCTGATGTCGTCTTGCGAGAGGAAGCTCCTCTAAAGCGAAGGATCCGGCGGTTTACATTAGAACGCGAGATCGCCGAGCATACTTTTCCAAATGTGTTGTGCGACTTGGGCGAGCATCAATCGATGCCTGAGCGTATTCAACCCACGCACCTAGAAAGATGGGCCGGCGAAGATCTCATCGATGATGGTGACGGTCGGTCACATATCTAAAGGTATCGTCGAAGATGTGTTGGTAAGAATTCGGGACTTTGTTTTCCTACCGATTTTGTGATTTTAGATATTCCCGAATTCAAACAACAACCGCTAATCTGGCGGACCTTTTCTAGCAACCGGTGGTGCTTTGATTGATGTGCAGGAAGGTAATCTCACGTTTCGTGTTAGCGATGAGGACCTCAAGATTTATATATGGCGCCATCAAGCAACACGACGGTGAAAAGCCGAAGAGTGCTACTCGATCACTGCTTGCTGCCGCACACGCGTCGGCGCTTAGAGTACTACCCAATCGACGGGCATGATGCAAGGAAGTTGTGGACTCGGCATAAAATCCGGTGATTTGTTCGAGCTTTGTGGAAGCAATTGTTGTGCAAATTGGTGGTGCATTGTCGATGCAAGTACAAGGGCAAATTGAAGTTTGGAAGACCACGGTTGCCCAAATCGCTGATTGATAAGAGGTAACATCGAGCTAGCGACGATAAATCCGACCTTGGTTGGGAGTAACCCAACATTTCGTGTTTTATGTCTTTTGTTTTGTTTTCTTTTTCGTTGTTTTCTTGTGTCTTGTTTGTTTGTTTTAAATCAATGTATATCATCAATGGTGAGGATTCTATCGACCCGCAGGAGTGGCGCAACATATGAGGTGCGGTCTCTCCCAATCACTTCTTACGCAAACATTATTGCCTCCATTGCACTGTTGACAATAAGTTTGGGGGGGTGGTCGAGTGTGATGTGATTGAGAGTCCTTGTTATGTTTTGCGTTGTTTTGTTATGTTATTATATGTTGGGGCTTTTGTCGGGTCTTTTGTCTTTCTTTTAGTGTTGTGTCAGCCGATCACGAGTTAAGTGAAGTGTGTTAATCCATGTGGCCGATAGCGATAGAAATTTTTGTGAAATTTAATGATAGTGCACATGATATGTTAGAAAATGACGCATGAATGATGTGAGAGTGCTTGGAAGTTTGTTGTTTTTCACCATTTGCTTAACCATTGAGACTTGAGCTTCTTTGTATAAACATCTTGATCAGTTTCTTTTAATTGTGTGATATCATGCATGTGATTCTCTTCTAGAACTTGCCATTTTTTACGTATCGAGGCGCAATATGTGTTTTAATTTGGAAAGGATAAAGGCCATCTTTGTTAACCACATATTCACCCAAACACTAACCCGATGATATATACCATTTGTCGCTTCTTTGAGCCTTTATTAGACTTATTCTTTCGATTAACGGATGATAGGAGGTGAGGGATGGATATGGGAATCAAAGGGGTTGAAATTTTGATGTAGTTATGGCGAGAAAAATTACTTTTAGAAATACATACGTGGTGAAGAATAATACCTTTGTTGTGAATGATAAACCCTATAAGCTCTAGAAAAGAAAAGAAAAGCAATGATAAGTTCACTATGTGTTTTGAGCATAAAGGGTGTTAATCAAATTATAGGTACCTTATGAGGGATAAAGCGTCGATTTAGCGCGTTGGAAAAGAAGAGGAAAATGGACAAAGTCCATATGTGTCGAAAAGTATAAATGGGGTGCTTGGAATATTTTGAGTCACTTAGCCATATATTATCCTACCTTAACCAATGTGCCTACTTTATAACCTATGAAAAGACCTTTTGATCCTTATTTGAACACATTTGATGCGGTGGAGATATTAGAAATGGTAAGCCTATGGTAAGATGTTGCATTGCATTGATGCGTGAGTGTATACGTCCTTAATTTCTTTATGAGTTTGAGTGTATCCTCTATATTTTACACACATGCCGTTGTGAGGGTTGAATTAAATGAGTTTTGCATTCAATTGTTGTTTGTGATGAGTTGACTAATGTCGTCATGTCGCTAAATCTTTTGAGCATTGAGATGTTTCGAGGAACTTATAATGGTTATCCTCTTTGCTACGCTCGTTGATCTTTCGTTTGTCTTTACATTACATTTTTGTTTGAGGACAAACAATGCTTTAAGTTTGGGGGTTTGATAAGCGCATTTTACACGTTTATTGTTGATATTTAAAGATGAGTCGAGATCATTTAATGTAGTTTATGTATCGATTCTTAATGTTTTATCTATTTCTATAAGATCTGCTCTTGGGTGTTCTTTTGGTGTTGTGTAGGTCCATATGTTGAAAATCGAAGCAAGGCGAAGCACGAACCAAAATGTGCTGCTGCCTGTTTCTAGCGACCAGCCTAGCGACCGCTAAGGCAAGCCGTGTGAGAACAGCGAGGCGACGCGCGACCTCGTGCAGCGGCGAACAAGCCCGACGCGAGAACTCGCAGACGATTTCGCGACCATGGCTAGCGATCGCTAGTCAGGCAGCGAACCAACCAGCGGCGCAAGATCGACCACGGCGAAGAAGGCGTCATGGAGATGCCTCATGGTCGAGCTAGCGACCGCGAGGCGATCATCGAGCAGCGTGACACAAGAGAAATGGGGTTTCTCACTTATCTATAAATAGAGAACACACCCCTTGCGCCTCCTTAGACCCGGGCGCCCAGAGGCTTTTATTCAATTTTTCCTCGGTTTTACAGATTTTAGTCTTTAATTTTCATCCGTTTAGTTCTAGCTTTAATTTTCCGTTGTTCTAGTTTAGTTCTTAGTTGTTATCAATTGAACGTTTTGTCAGATTGTTTTCCGTTTATCGCTTGGGATTTGATTCAAGACTAACCATTGTTCATCAGCGCTTCATCACGGGTTTTATATATTTATTTTACATTTTCATGAGTTATTAGTATTTTATTAGTTTATTATGTCTAGGTAATTTTCCGTTCTAATCTTAGGGTTTGCATGATCCGATCCTATATGTTGTGATTCTGTTATCTCTATTTACCTTCAGGGCATTGATTCATGATTCTTGGTGCTTATTTATATGTGTTAATTTACGATCAATCTTGATGCATATCTAGTTGCCGATTAATGACGTAGCTTGTATTAGTTGTAAATCGATCGGAATGCGTGATCTGAATAAGCGCTCGAGTCGTAGTGAGATAGGATATTCGTAGGAAGCATATTCTTTGTGATCATTTGGGTTGCTTGTTTTTCACCTAGGGCGTGTGATAATGGGGAAAACTAGTAATCTCTGACCCCGCAATTGTCGTAATGAAGTTGTCGGTTATATATGTGATCTTCCATCTTGTCTCGATTAAAATTGGCTAATAGGAACAGGATAAACATACGTTGTGGATAGGATTAATGCATCCCTAGGGTTAGTCGTCCTTATCTGTTTTTACCATCCAGTGTTTGTTTGCTTTATTTTATTTTCTGCATGGTTACATACGCTTTGGATTAAATTAAAAGCCCTTAAACCTTTCACCAAATTTTTCGTGCGAATAATGATGAATTATCGTTGAGCTAACCACGTGTTTTCGTATTGTTGGATTTGTATCTTTGAAAGCGGTTTGGTTGAGCTTGTATACAATGTTTCCTGTTACCACTATTACAATCTCCCTATCTGAATTGAATACTTGATTGCATATATCGTGTCCCTTATCTCGTATATAAGTTAGATCATACGTGTGTGAAGATCACGAAGTGCGTATGATTGGTCAAGCTTAATGAGATATAAAAGTTTCACGGTGAGACAACTTAAGGGCGAGTTGTCGGTTTGAGGTTGCGATATAGAAAAGAAGTGACTTGACTTAGTTGCTTGTCTATCTTTGATGCGTCTCGGCGTATTGAAGGATCACGATGAGATGTGTTCTTCTATCGACCGTCGTGAAGAACTAAGATCTCGGTGACTTACGATGATCTAAACCTCGATAAGGTATTAGGTGAGTATGAGTTGATGACCATCACTTTGACTTGTTATGGGTGAGGTTATATGTTCTAACCCAGATTCTCCGCATATTGGGTGGTGGCGGTCTTGTATGTCACGCTAGTTACATGTCAGTCATTGTATCCGTTTAGGATGATGGCGTCCCTTAAGGAGCTCAAAGGTTTATTGTACTAAACCCTGCGAGTTGAGTTAGCTCGAGTACAATAATAAGGTTAAGTGAGTGCTGTAAGGAATTAAAGATATTAATTATTTTAAGCGATCGATTGCTATAAATAATTAATGGACGTTCGATATCTTAAATCGGGGATTCGTAATGTCTAAGTGCATGCCCGACTCAACTTGGTAATAAAGGGTAAGTCGGCATTTATTCTCTAGTGGCATCAATAAATGTTTATAAATTAATTTATGTTTGGGTGAACATAAGATAATTAATTGTTGAGGCTCATCTTTATTCCTGCATTTGATCCACTTTTGGCCCGTCCAGCCCGTAGTCCATGGAAAATCGGCGCCCCAACCACACTCACTATGGCAAGATTTTATTCTCTTTATCCTACAAAGATATTATTATATTTATGGTATATGCATAAATCATTTCCATATAAGATTATGGTAATAATCACGGAAGTATGGTAATAATCCAGGAGTATGGTAATTTCCATAAAGTATTATGGTAATTTCCATATGGGATTATAGTAATTTTCATATAGGATTATGGTAATTTCCATATGGGATTAAGGTAGTGCATTATAAATATAATGTATGAGATAAAGTCTGAGGTTAATGCTCATTATTGATCATCATATTTTCGAGAATCACAAGAATTCTTGTGAGGATTTTCGAGAGTTTAGTGAGTACATTGGGTGATTTTCGGGGCATTCTCCATAGATCGTCCTCACTCGGCGTTGGAGATTGGGCGGCGGGATACGATCCCGATTGTCAAAGCACGAGTCTCGACCCGTCGATCCGTTCGATTAGATTCGTCCCGATCCACCTCGGCGGATCAAAGGTAAACACGAGAAAACCCCACGTGTTGCAATTAATTATATAGGCGCATGCTAGGAATATAATCAATGTATGGTGAATTAAACACCCAAGATAGATCCTCGGGGCCAGGGCTAAACATAGTTTTTTCCTTCAATTGGTATCAGAGCATGGGATCAGAATCTTGGCTCTGTTGGATTAATTCACGTTTGATTATTACGTGCGCATTAATTAATTGTGGATCATGTCGATCATCGTGGCTCGTTTTGTTTTGTTGGGTTTTGTTTTCACCACGAGAAAATCCGTGGTTAGATTAGATTTTTACGTAAATCTTATCTCGAAAAGAAGAGCGAAGGCGAAAGAACGAAAGAGCGACACGATGGGAAAAACAGAGCGGGTGTCCAGCGATGTATTCTCACGATCGAGCCTCGTGGTCGCGAGGCGATCGCGAGGGACGCGGGCGGCAGGCGTGCGTTCGAGCACGAGATCCTGGCGCCACGCGAAGCGAGCGGCGGTCGCGAGATTCGGTGCAGCAACGCGGGCGGCGAGCTAGCGGGCGGCGGCGCGCGTTCGCCGCGAAACCAGCGCTGCGAGCGAGACTTCATGATCGCGGTTTCGGCCGTTGGCGACAACATCTCTCGGCGAGGCGTTCGGCGCTCGGCGGAGGCAGCGCCGCAGCGTGCTTTCGTCGGTCGCGGTCGCGCTTTATCGACCTTGAGCGCCGCGAGAGCAGCGGGTAAGCGGCGCGCGAGGTCTGGGCGCACGGCGGGCTTTGCCCTAGCGCTGCCCGGCCTGATTGGGCCGACCCGGCCAGACCCGTTTTCCGTGACCCGAATTTCGGCGAAACCGGTTTGGCGAATCCGGTCCGTGCGTGCACGCGAGGCCGTTTTGAGATTTAATTTGCATGCTTTGCAATTTATGTAATAGATTAGACTTGAAAGTGCGGGTTTCACGAGTGGAGCCACGATGAGCGTTTTATTTTATTTTTATCGTTCATTGCATGTCGTGGATGTTTATATTATGCGAGAGCATGCTATGTATGTTTAAATTCGTTGACAAACCATTATGTGTTTTTCGTAATTGGATGTGCATAGTAAGCATGCTAGGTTTATCACGTTTATCAAACATATTTTAGAATTCTCTGCGAGCATGTTTTACATGTTGAGTTCTATAGAAAAGCATGCTAGGATTACGTGATGCATGGACAAACCTTTTGAATAAAAAGACTAAACAACTAACCCGACATATTAATTTTTAATTAAAATGTCAAGACCTCCACTTTTTGATCTCGAAACAAAGTGAGGCGCTTTGTGAGTAAACGCGATCCACAGCGTGGCTTGCTTGCACCGTTTATCATAAGTTTGTTAAATGAGATTTCTAAATAAAACATTTTAAATCTATTGAGAAGTGGGAGTTTCATGTGTGGCGTCCACCGCGTGGCTTCGCATGTGCGATTTTCATAAGTTCTCTAGAGATAGATATAAAATGAGATAACAAAAGAATTTGAATTGGGCGGTATGGTCAGGTGAGTATGCGATTCTAAGAATTCATTCTCTCTTTATTAAAATTGTGGTCGATGCTTGACATCACCGAGTACAACTTCCCGCCAAGTCCTTCTTGCGATAGTGATGTGGTCTAGTAAGGTCAATCGTTAATTTCATTTGTCATAAGGATAAGTTGACATGGATTAAATTAAGCGACTAAAAGGTACATTTAGTGCAGTCGAGGGTTCATGTGTAAACGCCCACACGCGTGGCTTGTATGTGGAATTCCTTGGCGATTGGAGGTTTCAATCAATATTGTTTTATCAAAAGTTCTGATATTATTGTTACAAATTATATGCGATCGTATGCTTATGTGTTTACATTATCTTTTCGGATATGTCTCTTACACCGATTATCGATATGCTCGCACAAAATCCGTTATCCGGTCCAAATTTTATCGAGTGGAAGCGAAACATTGAGAATGTTCTCACCGCCAAGAAAATTTATATATTCTCACTACACCTCGCCCCAAACCTCTGAGCGATTTATCTATTGATGAGGGCGCATGAGCACGAGAAATGGGACAAATCAAATAGAATGGCGAAGTGCTTCTTTGGTCACCATATGTAGTCCTTGCGCTCAAACATCAAGAAGATGGATAATCTGACCACAATATGGCTAAATCTCATGAAATTGTATGAGAGTCGGACATAATCGCTTGTCATAATTTGACAAAATTAATTATGTCAAGTTCTATGAAGAAAGCGATTGAGTGCATGACCATATAGAGCGGATGATCAATCTCTTGGAGGCTCGAATTGGTTGGAGGATGTATTGATGGCGTAGTCGAGAATCGATATGATCCTCAATACTTTGCCCAAGTCTTTTGATGACTTTCGTTATGGAGTAGTCCTTTATGATAAGAGTTATACTCTAGATTCATTGCAAGAGGATTTAGTAACGGAAGAAAGCAAAATGGGCAAAGGTGTATTGAACTTCATAGCACCTCTAGGAAGACCACTTTTATCGAAGATGAAAAGGAAAGTGGAATTCTAGAGATGCTAAAGCTAAAGAAAAGAGTGGGAGTAATGTAAAGGGCTCTACCGGCGGTTTGAAAAAGCCGAAGGAGAAGGGCAAGTGCTTGAAGTGCGGTGAGGCGAGCATTGGAAGGCAAAGTGCCCCAAGCTCAGGCTCAAGTCGCCGCTTGCTTTAATAACGGAAACATGTTTAGCGACTTGTTCTACCCATTCTTGGGTAGTAGACACGGTGCGATCGATCATGTATGTTACACCTTGCGGGGTTCCTGCGGACAAAGAGGCTGGCTAATGGCGAGATAACGATCTCCATGGGCAACGGCGGTCGAGGCCGTTGCGGTTGGAGATGTTACTTATGTTTGAGAAAGCAGTTTTAGTTTTAAAAGATGTTTTATATGTGCGGATTTTAGTGGAACCTTGTTTCATTTGAAATTATTTACTCATGGATATTACATTATTTTTGATAGTGGTGTTTCTATCATAAGAAATGACGAAGTTATACGTGTTGTACATTATATATTTCGCTTTATACTATTTACGCAAAATATAATACCTATAACTATGTTGCATCTTCATCAAACCCTAAAAGAAAGTTTTCTTAGCAAGATGACACCACTTTTCTCGGCATCTTAGATTAGGTCACATCAATCTAAATAGGATCCAAAGACTTGCTAAGAATGGGCGTTGGGTAATCTCACGGTTACTCCGTTCCCGATCTGCGAATCTGTATAGAAGGTAAGATGTCGACCTGGACCCTTCAAAGCGAAGGTTATAGAGCCAAAGAAATGTTGGAGTTAGTCCATTCGACTGTGTGGACCGATGTCCACACAAGCTCGTGGAGGGTACAGTATTTTGTCACTTTCATTGACGATTACTCAGTGCGGATATGTATACCGCTTCACCGCAAGTCAGATGCTTTGAGAAATTCAAAGAGTTTAAGGCGGAAGTGGAGGCGAAGCTAGGTAAAGTATCAAGTCGCATGCGGTCCGATCGCGGTGGCGAATACCTCGATGTGAGTTTATGGACTATCTAGTGAAGTGTGGGATTACATCCCAAAGACACTTCACCGGGCACACCACAAAATGGTGTGTCGAGCAAAGAAATAAGACTCTTTTAGAAATGGTTAGATCAATGATGAGCTATGCAACATTGCCTATTTCGTTACGGGGTATGCCTTAGAAAGCGGCATACTTGCTAAATCTAGTACCGCCCAAGTCGATCGAAAAGACCCTTTCGAGTTGTGGTTTGGGCGCAGCCTGGTTTGAGCCACATAAGGATATGGGGCGCCCAAGACGTCTTTGAACAAGAAGGCGACAAGTTGGAGGCTAGATCCGACGCAAGGTCGTTTATGGCTATCTAGAGGAACGAAATGTGGTTTATTCTATAGTCTGAGGATCGGAAGGTCATTATTAGCACTAATGCCCGATTCTTAGAAAAGGACTATATGAAAAATCATAAATACAAAGTTGAAATCATTCTTCAAGAATTAGAAGATGATTGTATTCCACGATCGATTAGACCAAAAGTACGAGATGTCGTGTCTAGTGGGAGGATCGACACGAAACTTCAAGAAATTGAAGTGGGTCGAGTTCCACTAGAGATACCGATCGTGCAAGTGGTACCCACCAGCAAGTTGTGCAAGATAGAGAACCAAAAGTTATTGCACCCATCGTTGCTTATTGTGTCTATAGCACCCGTCGTAGTGGGAGGTTGTTTGTCAACCCGAGCGATTTATGTTCGTGGGTGAATCTTGGTTTAGACCCGTAAAAGAATGCGACAATAATCGACCCATGGACATCAATGAGGCGATACAAGACAATGATGCAAGATCATGGAACTTACGTTTGGGCGGTGGTAAAGTCACATGGATTTACCCAGTTGCCTAGCGAGAGTTGTGTGTATCGGTTAAATGTCAGCGGTGATGTGGTATTTCTTGCATTTATGTAGATAACATTCTTCTATTGACAACAAAGTGAAGTTGTTATCGGACGTAAAGTTGGTTATCCGATCGGTTTCAAATGAAAGACTTAGGAGATGGGCGTACATTCTTGGGATCGAGGTTTACCGAGATCGCGAGAGAAAATGTTGAGCTTATCTCAGCGTCTTATATTGATCTTGTGTTTACTCGTTTTAGTATGCGAGACCGCCGAGAAAGGATTGCTACCTTTCGGACACGCGTTCCTTTATCAAAGGAGCGATCACCTATGTTTGCAAAGGGATAGAGGAAATGAGACAAGTTCCTACGATTCCGCGTAGGAAGTCTCATGTACGCAATGCTATGCATCGGGCCCGATATACGCTGTCACGGTAGACATAGCAGCTAGATATCAGTCTAACCCTGGACAAGCACATTGGACTGCAGTAAAGCATATACTCAAGTACCTGAAAAGGACTCGAGGTTATAGGCGAGTTTACCATGCAGATAGTCTAATACCTTTGGGTTATCTGTAATCGGATTCAGCTGACCGTGATGAGAAAAAGTCTACCTCAAGCTATGTGTTTACCTTGGGAGATGGAACCGTATCCTGGCGGAGTGCAAAGCAGCAATGCATTACGGACTCCACCATGAAAGCCGAAAATGTAGCCGTTTCGGAGGGTACTAAGGAGGCTATATGGTTCAAGAACTACCTCATGGATCTAGATGTGGTACCTAGTTTGCACTAGAGTATCATAGTTCTTGTGATAACTTTCGGTGCGATGTAAACTCAAAGGAACCACGGATCCACAAGCGACCAAACACATAGAGAAAGTACCATGTCATACGAGAAATCGTTAGGCGAGGGACGTCTTGATTGTAAAGATTGATACGACGTATAACCCAGCGGATCCATTCACAAAAGCTTGCCGCCAATAAGTCTACGTCTTGCGTTAGAGGACTTGAATTGCTAGATGGCACCCACTTAGAAAGGAAACTTTTGTATAAGTGGGAGAAGCAAAGTGATGGTTGTTGTTTGTAATAGCTAGTAGAGACACATTGTATACTAAAAGTTTGCTTTAGTATAAGTGGGAGATTGTTGGTTGTATCTTGAAAGCGGTTTGGTTGAGCTTGTATACAATGTTTCGTTACCACTATTACAATCTCCTATCGAATTGAATACTTGATTGCATATATCGTGTCCCCTTATCTCATATATAAGTTAGATCATACGATTGTGTAAAAGATCACGAAGTGCGTATGATTGGTGAGCTTAATGAGATATAAAAGTTTCACGGTGAGACAACTTAAGGGCGAGTTGTCGGTTTAGGCTATGATATAGATAAGAAGTGACTTGACTTAGTTGCTTGTCTATCTTTGATGCGTCTCTGACGTATTGAAGGATCACGGTGAGATGTGTTCTTCTGTCGACCGTCGTGAAGAACTAAGATCTCGGTGACTTACGATGATCTAAACCTCGATAAGGTATTAGGTGAGTATGAGTTCTTGACCATCACTTTGACTTGTTATGGGTGAGGGTTATATGTTCTAACCCAAATTCTCCGCATCTTGGGTGGTGGCGATCTTGTATGTCACGCTAGTTACACATCAGTCAGTCACCGTATCCGTTTAGGATGATGGCGATCCCTTAAGGAGCTCAAAGGTTTATTGTACTAAACCCTGCAGGTTGAGTTAGCTCAAGTACAATAATAAGGTTGAGTGGTCTTGCTTATGAATTAAAGATATTAATTATTTTAAGCGATGATTGCTATAAATAATTAATGGACATTCGATATCTTAAATACGGGATTCAGTAATGTCTAAGTGCAAGCCCGACTCAACTTCGGTAATAAAGGGTAAGTCGGCATTTATTCTCTAGTGGCATGAATAAATGTTTATAAATTAATTTATGTTCGGTGAACATAAGATAATTCATTGTTGAGGCTCGTCTTTATTCCTGCATTTGATCCTGGTGGCCCGTCGGGCCCGTAGTCTCTATGGAAAATCGGCGCCCAACAACACTCACTATAAGCGATTTTATTCTCTTTATCCTACAAAGATATTATTATATTTATGGTATATGCATAAATCTTTTCCATATAAGATTATGGTAATAATCCTGGGAGTATGGTAATTTCCATAAAGTATTATGGTAATTTCCATATGGGATTATGGTAATTTCCATATAGGATTATGGTAATTTCCATATGGGATTAAGGTAGTGCATTATAAATATAAGGTATGAGATAAAGTCTAGGTTAATGCTCATTATTGATCATCATATTTTCGAGAATCACAAGAATTCTTGTGAGGATTTTCGAGAGTTTAGTGAGTACATTGGGTGATTTTTCGGGGCATTCTCCATAGATCGTCCTCACTCGACGTTGGAGATTGGGCAACCGGGATACAGTCCAGATTGTCAAAGCACGAGTCTCGACCCGTCGATCCGTTCGATTCGTTCATCCCGATCCACCTCGACGGATCGAAGGTAAACACGAGAAAATCCTACGCGTTGCGATTAATTATATAAGCGCATGCTAGGAATATAATCAATGTATGGTGAATTAAACACCAAGATAGATCCTCGGGCGAGGGCTAAACATAGTTTTTCCTTCACGTATTACAATCACGTGGATACGATACTGCTTACCTTCTATATACACCTTTTATGTGTAAAAGAGGGCGATCGGGCGATCATAAGGGCTCAAAATGTTTATTGTACTAAACCCCGCGGTTGAGTTAGCTCAAGTACAATAATAAGGTTGAGTGGTACTACTTAAGAAATGAAGATATTAATTATTTTAAGCGGTCAGTGCTCTAAATAATTAATGGACGTTCGATATCTTAAATACGGGATTAAGTAATGTCTAAGTGCAAGCCCGACTCAACCGGTAATAAAGGGTAAGTCGGCATTTATTCTCTAGTAGCATGAATAAATGTTTATAAATTAATTTATGTTAAAATTTGAACATAAGATAATTAATGTATTTGAGGCTCGTCTTTATTCCTTGCATTTGATCCAATTTGGCCCATCCAGCCCGTAAGCTAAGCAAAATCGGTACCCTATGCTCTACAAGGCAAGGATTTGATTCTCTTTATCCTATAAGGATATTATTATATTTATGGGATATCATAGATCGCTTTCCATATAAGATTATGGTAATAATCTTTTCCATAAGGTTTATGGTAATTTCCATATGGGATTATGGTAATTTCCATATAGGATTATGGTAATGCATTATAAATATGAGGTAAGAGATTAAATCTGGGTCGATGATTAATAATCATCATCATAATTTTCGAGACTCTCATTATTCTTGGGAGAGAATTTTCGAAAAAGTGTAGAGAGGATAGAGGTGATTTTACGTAGCATTCTCCATAGATCGTCCTCACTCGACGTTGGATATTGGAGCAACAGGGATACGATCCGAAGATCAAAGCACGAGTCTTGATCCGTTCATCCCCGATGCATTCACGGTAAACACGAGAAAACCCCTACGTGTTGCGATTAATTATATAGGTGCATGCTGGGGATATAATCAATGTATGATGAATTAAACATCCAAGATAGATCCTCGGGAGAGGCTAAACCTAGTTTTTCCCAACACTTGGCATCCCTCATATCCTCGTTTGGATAATGGGACACAATTCACGGATAAGGTATTCAAAGAGTGGTGTCACGAGCTTGAATCAACAAAATTCACCTCGGTGGCCCATCCTCAAGCAAATGGTCAAACGAAGTCACCAACAGACAATTGTAAAGGCCTCAAAACTCGCCTCGACCGAGTCGAGGCGATTGGGTGAAAAATTTACCGCGGTCTTATGGTCGTCACTGCTGACACCTCGGACATCGAGCGGAGAAACACCCTACGGTTTGGTGTATGGAACCAAGCGATAATCCTGCAGAGATCGGAATGCCGAGCCCCACACTATCCACTTCTCGGTGAAACAAGCGGGAGAATCTACGAACCCGACCTAGATCGCTTGAAGAAAGAGAGAGCTCGCCTACATTAGAAGCTCGGTGCAAGCAACAAGTAGCTCGGTATTACAACCGCGTGTCGAATACCGACAATTCTAAGTAAGCGATCTCGTACTTGAACAACGAAGTCGATAAAGTCATAAAAGCTCGGCAACACTGGAAGCAGCATGGGAAGGGTCATACCATGTTGAAGAAGTCCTCGGAAAAGGCTCATATAAGCTCGCCTACATATCCGGTGAGCAAATACCCAACACGTGGCACATCATTCATCTCAAGATATATTTTGCATAAGTGTCAAGGGTTGAGTCTGCACGGTCATGTCTTTTTCTATTTTTACGTCATTTTTTGAGTCTGTACGATCGCGTCTTTGTCTTTTTACGTCGTATTAATAAAATTTATATTGCATATTTCATTTGTCACTTATGCGTACTACATCTTCCACATGATACAAATATACCCTCTTCGGATGACGAACTATACCTTCTTCGGAGGACGAAATAACCTCTTCAGAGGACGAACCAAATGCTCGTGAGGGGACCACCCCTAGCGATAAAACTTGCCAAAAAAGGAACCTATACCTTCGTTTATTTCGAGGAAGAGGACCACCCTAGCAATAAAACTTGCGAAAAATGAACCTATACCTTCGTTTATTTCGAGGATGAAATTTATCTGACGTTTTCAACACAAAGAAAAAATTTCATTCTTATTTCCAAAGTGTACAACGCATACATTACAAGGACGATGAAGGTCCATGAGGCTGGGAAAACCTAAGCTAATCCCTAGCGAAATCGGGGTTCAACAACTCGTCTATGTTAACCTATCCCTACCCGGCCTCGTCCTCGATCGATGCCGAAGTTCGACCAGCCGCTGCCTCGTCGAGCGACCTCGGAATCTCGATGACACCCGACCTCGGCGAGGACCCGTCTCTTGGGCAAGAAAACGTCTCTCTTGAGCTTGCCACCAAGAAAAAGGCTCGAGGCGATGGCGAAGTCTGGCGGGGCGAAGAAGCCCGGCGAAGAAGAAGCCTCGACACCGATCGAGCGGCTCCTCAAGCTTTGGTTGGCGAGCTATGACGGTCTTGTATAGACCTCCCATCTTTTCGTCGTCGGCAACCGCTCCGAAATTGCCGAGTTCAGACCATACTCACGCTGCACCTCGCAACGGGCGGCGGTTTCAACAACTTTAGCTTTGACCTCGGGGATAGTCATCCCACCACCGGTGAATGACCTCCTCATACTCGGTGCTCCTCGACTCTTGATTTAGCCTCTCTCCTGCGATCTCGAACCTCCTCCAACTCCCAAACCGAGGCACGAAGCTCGTCAAACTTCTCCCGAGAAGCCACAGGTTTCACTTGGCATCTTCCCGCAGATGTCCGAGCTGGTCATCGAATGGCGACCTCGACTTGCTTTTCGTCGAGAACACGGTTCGAGCTTTTATTTGGTCCGGCCAGGAGGCGGTCAAAAGACGCAAAAACAGTGAAGACATAACAAAATAAAAACACTTGATGATTGAAGAATTTTATTAAAGCTTTAAAGGCGAGTCAAAACGACATCTTAATGATGGCGTATTTACATTTGGTCTACAAAAAAAAGAAAAAAAAGGGGATCAATTGACCCATCCAAACAGACTCTTCGTCGGGCTCGGCAAGCTCGGCATCCTCACAATTTGAGCTTCTTTGGCCTCTCACGGACTCGAGCCGCTTGACCTCCTCACAGGTTCGAGAAGCACGCATCCTGGGACTCGAAGCCTCGACCCCTCCAAAGCCTCGGTAGTCGCCTCACGATCCCTTAGTCAAATCGGCTATCAAAGCTTTGATATGGGATCTCGGTCCACCAGGCAGCACGGACCGACTCATGCGATCGGCAAGACCCGAAGGCAGTCGAGACTCTCCGCACGGCAAGCTCTTCAATCCGGGCAAGGACCTCGAAATAAGCCCTGATGGCGTCGTCCTCTGTCACCTCATACCCATACTTGGACTTATCGACTCGGGTAATCCTCGGCAACCGTCGATGGCGTCAGGGCTGGCTTATTCAACACTCCGCCACGCCCGTGACCACCTTGGAGAACCCCTCCCCGGCGAGGCAGCCTCTCCGCAAGGCACGGAGCATCTCCCTGCGAGCCCGCCGCCTCGGCCTCCGACGCGTCGTGCCCGTCCACTTCACCTTGATAAGCCGACTTGACCTCCATGCCGCCGCCGCCTCGCCACCTCGTTGCCCGCCGCCTCGGCCGCCACGGCCCTACCTCCTTCCTCGGCGCATCCCGGGCCTTAGCCTCGCGACACCTCTTAAGCGAGGAGAGTCTTCCTCCTCCATCTCCCAGCAAAGCGAGCCGCCCGTCGAACCGGCGGCGGCGTCTTTCAAGTACTCCGTCACGTGGGCGGACACTTGCCAGCTCGGCCGACGCCCTCGACCCCGTGCGATAACCAACCAAGTCGGAAGGACACAATAATTACATTACTTTATAATGTATGCAAGCGGATACTACCTCGGGAAAAGTGCGAGGTGCGGATTGAGAAAGCGATCACGCACTCGGATCGTTGGCAACCGAGACTCGGGTATCGCACGCCTTATCCTCTTGAAGCGTGTGAGAGGCGCGGACGAAGGAGACTTGGGACATCTCCACCCTCTCGAGAATAATCCTCGGCGGCGTCCCCGGTGCAGGTGGGGATCTCGAACAGAGCTCGGTCCTTCCTTTCTTCTTGCCTCCGAGCAAGTTCACTACAGGAAGTAAACAACAAATCGAACATCAACACGTAAAATAAAAGCAACGATATGGCGGAGTATTGGAGTTGGGCCTCACCCTCATGGCTCTACCATGGTGGCGGGGTCATAAGGAGCTCGGCCGGGAGGCGTGACTCGGCTAGGTGAACACCGTCGTCAGACCGACCTTGTCCGGTCCGGCTCCTCTAGGCCACGAAGCTTTCATCGGTGGCCACGTCCGCTAACTTCTTCGGATTCCAAGGAACTCGATGGACTCGTGAGCGAAGCGGAAAAGAACTTTACGCGGTTCGAGATTTTCGACTTCGTCTTTACTTTGAAGCATGACGGTGATACATAATACCACCCCAAGCTAGATTTTAGCATGAAAAACCTCGGGACGAGCCCAAGGGTAAAGAAAATTATGCCGATGGGCATAGACACGAGGCAGATTAGCTGTAGAAAGGAATTTGGCGTTAGCGGGCAAGAGGAATTCGAACATTTGTTGTAATTCGGTATACACAGAAGGAAAGGGAGGCGAAGACCACACCAAAGGCTATCCTAAAACCGTGAAAAAACCCCTGAGGAGCACTAGCCCTATCACCCATTCGGGAGCAACATACTCGAAGGATTTGGGATATAAAATTAGAAGCAAGCTCTAATCTTGCGGATGCTTCTAAAATCGAAGGAATTGAAGAAACCTACCAAAATCCATTAAAGGCGGAAAACAAACTCTACGCACGAAAGGTGGGAGGGTATCAAAGGTATATACTTCACATCCACCGAATAATTGGTGGCGGCAGATCTGTGCGCCTTCCGGCGTGAGAATCCTCGAATAAGAAGGAGATGAAGAAGCCATAAAACTTCTGGTTTTGGTATTAAGATCGAAGAAGATCGATGAACTCGGACGAGGAACAACGGTGGCTATGAACTCTGCGTTTTGAAGCAAAACACTTTTTTTGAAGTTTGAAAGTTGGTAACGGATAAAGTGATACGAGAAAAAGCGTGTCGAGGAAGTTATTGCCAATATGCACTTTATTGGGAACCCGACGCATGCGCATTAAATGCGGATAGCGAGACCCGTGTTCGACATCGGCAAGAGATCCGTATTCGACCTCGTCGGCGTTATGCATTGACCACAATGTCGTATATCCGCTTCGATAAGGTGAAGCCAAGCAACATCATCTTGACGAACGCCTCGGCGGCGAAGCAACAGCGTCGACTTGGCGAACTCCTCGGCGGGCGAAGCAGCGACATACATCTTGACGACGCCTCGGCGGGGCGAAGCGGCGATTTACGACGGCGAAACGCCTCGGCGGTCGAAGCAGCGACATACATCTTGCGAACGCCCTCGAGGTGAAGCGGCGGCGTACAACCGGCGAGCGCCTCGGCGGTGAAGCAGCGGCGTCGACGACTTGAAACGCCCGGCGGTGAAGCAGCGGCGTACGACTTGGCGAGCGTCTCGGCGGTAAAGCAGCGACATACATCTTGATGACGCCTCGGCGGGATGAAGCCAAGCGACATACGACTTGGCGACGCCTCGGCGTAAGTCGGCGACATACAACCGGCGGGATCAGACGCACTCCACCGCGGATCACGAGTTTCGGTGAGCAATGTCGAACCTTGCCCCCATCCATCACGACCTCACTTCTACGTCTTTTTTTTTTTGGGGGGGTGTGATAGGATCTGCCCAACTACTAGGCCCAAGCATCATGCCCAATATAAATGGGCCCGACATTAAGCGGCTATGTGAGTTCGACCAATAAGACTCTAGACCAACTACAACTCAAATCGCAAGTGGAGCGTAGAAGATTGGACATATCTAAAGAATCCTATTTAGAAGATCTCGGATTAAGATCCTATTTAGAGAAGATCTCGGGTTGTGATCTAGGTCGGTATAATCGTGTATAAATAGAGGCTAGATTAGGCGGAAAAGATCATCTACACTCTTTGTAATCGCTCCTCATATTATCAATACACATAGAGAGCTCCGTGGACGTAGATCTAATTCAAAGATCGAACCACGTAAATTCCTCGTGTTCATTGTGAATTTGCTTCCCTAACAAAATTAAGATCAATCAACTAGGATAGAAAGTTATCATCAATTTGGAGTGCGTATGTGAGAGGGGGTGAACTGGGCAGGTAGCTGAGGCTCCCCCGTATTTATTCCACGCGGCATATGCCTTGGTTTCACTTATCTCACCATCTTGGATTTCTTCCTAACTATTTCATTTATCAATTATAAATAATATTATCGTATACCACCATGCAACAAGAGTTGTTATAAAGTAAACTACAAATTAAACAAAAATTAACGAAGCGTCAGCATATATATTGAAACATATTATATTACATATGTATTTAATTTGTTTGAATATATAAACATTATTACATATACAAACATATTTAATTTGATAGGTTTAGTTCAGTCCATGAATACGATCAATAAAGTCCCCTAATTTAATTTCGCCCACCCAATTCATGCACAAACACTAATACACTATGATTAATGCATAAAAGTGATCCAATTGAAGTGCATATGGTATTTTAGATAAGTTCAAACAAAACTTTAGATAAAATCGGACTAAATATTTTACGACAAATAATCTCAATTAAATTCCTAACACAACCCGCTTGACTTAGATCCATCCACTTAGGGATGTCAATGGGTGGGTTTCATCCTGATCAATCCGGAACCGTCCAAAACCATTAAATTTTAAAGCAACGATTACGGTTACGGTTACGGTTCCGGACACGCTTTAGACCCGGACCGTTTAGATCCATAGTTTGATGGTTCGGTCCGATCCGGATCCAATTCCGGTTCCAGAACCAGAACCAATATTTATTTATTGGTTCTGGTACTAGTAAAACCCGTCTATTAATAAGCCTAAGTTTAAATAAGCTTGTCAATGAGCTATTTTTACCCATATTGATCCGAAATTACTCATTAAATTATAAAATAACGGTTTCAATTTCAGTTCTGTTCCGATTCTGGTTCCAGATCGCTCAGATCCGAATCTCTTAACCTATAATTGATGGTCCGGGTCTGGTCCAAATCCAGTATCTAATGGATCAGTTCCAGAACCAGAACAATTACTTATTTATTGGTTCTGATCCGAGTAAAACTCATCTATTGACATCCCTACATCCACCCATTGTTTTCTATTAAAAAAAGCGAATGTTTCCGTTTATTTCTTCAGTACGTTCCATGGTGAGGGTGCGATGCCTCACTATTCATGTGAAACGATCTTGTTCACATGAATAGTGAGGGGGAATGCATTGCACCCCCTCACCATGGAACTAACCTCTTTCTTCGCAGCTTAATAATAACTTTTTTTTATCGATCCATGTACCTAACTTTTTAGAAAAATGATGAAATCAGTTAGAATCAACCAATATAAGTTATGGACTTTTTTTCTATCGGTGTCAAATAGTTCGTTAAACAACAAGAGCTTATTATTTATTTATTTCCATTTAATCTGATAATTTTCTGCGAATTCTAGTTGTTGAGCCACACAACATACACACACACACACACACACATATATATATATATATATATATATATATAGTAGAACCTCTATTAATAAATATTTTGGGGAATACAGAAAAATATGACAGAATGAGAGATTATTCCTAAATAGAGTTATAAGAAGAATTTTTTTTTCTAATTTTAATGTACATGAACAATACATAAATATTATAATTACTAAATACATGTATTGTATAATGTATTATATGCAAATACATGTATAATTTTTAATTTATTTGACTTAGAATATGTAGAGTTAATCTCTTAAAATAGATGCATGTTAGTACATGTAACTTTTGTTGGAATCATTATTATGTGTTCTTATAAATATTACACAATATACATATTTTAATATCATGTCAAATATTGTTTCATACAATGGTACAAAAAATTGAAAAGCGAGTTCAAATAAATGAAAAAATTCATATTGAGTTGCACAAAATGAAGGAAATGCATCCGAGTTGGAAGCAAAAAGATTTTGCAAAGTGGTTGGATGATACTCATAATCTTGTAGAAGTCCCAAAAGTTTCATGTGAAGAAGCTTTGAGTTTGCTCGACAAATTGGAAATATTTTGGATTCAACAAGAAGATGGTCATATGGACGAGCTATTGAAGACCCGCAAATTAAAAGATATAATTGCAACAAAAAAGATGAAGTAATTGTCACAAGCAACCTTAGAGAAATATTTTAAATCTGCATAAATTTATTATAATGATATATATATATATATATTATGATTTATTCCTAAATGGAGGTGTATCTCTTTAAGGTGAGACCTTAAAAAAATATAAATTATAACAAATATGGGTTTATTACGAAATATAAGCTCATTCCCAAGTTGGGATGTGAATTTTATGATAAAATAAGAGGTTATTCAAATAGAGTATTCGTTTAGAGATGTTGTCATATATATATATATATATATATATATATATATATATATATATATATATTGATGTTTTCAGTCCGTTAACCAACGAGGTCAACACAGTTAGGTTTATAGACATGAAATAAACTAATCAGTCAACATCCTACTACAATTTATTGTGCTCCACATAATCTATATATCCTCTGCGACACTGACTTTTATTGCAACTTGTGATAAATAACACTTATTTAACTTATACTATGTTTACTTCTTCCATTTTAAGTGTTTTATTAATATTTTTACTTTTTAATAAGTATTATAATTAAGTAATTTGATAGTAGATTCTGATATATTTTCTATTTATCCTTATTTAATATTCTTGAAATTTGATAGTTAGTTATATGAATGCATTTATTATGGTAATTAATAAGGTTAGAAAATATTTTATTTATTTTCCTAATATATACAACAACGGCTGAAGAAACTTATAAAAGAAGGAAGGAGAAGCATAAGAATATATCTCAAGTTATTACTCCGTGTACGAGAGTGTAATAATCACAATTGCGTATTTCATTATTGGTGAAAATATATGATGATATTTTGTTTTGTGAAATTATTAATATGTTACATTTATGAGCACGAGCACAGACACATACATGTCAACTAGTAGATTTCATTGTCTTAGCACGCCATATATAAACTTGATTGCATTAAGAAAACTGTAATTTACAGCTCTAAATAATTAAGTTTTGTTTTACCAAGTATTTGATGTTATTATTGTTGTATAAAACATCAAACTAGCTTTATTTACGATATGTGTGCCGTACGCACTAAAAATTAATGAAAGTCTGCTAAAAATGTAATGCAACACAAAAAAAATTGACGCGATAAAAATTCCAAGGTTTCAGTATAAAAGAACGTAATAGTTCCAAAGTCACATTAATTTTTATAGTATAATAATAATGTTTAATACATTCATAAAAATAAAATAAAAAAATTAAGCAGTTACATACCCGAAAACCACTTCTTTATATTTTCGGCAATTTCGCATAGGCTAAATCATCTTAATTATTAACTTCTTATTACAACCTAGTTTGGGATCAAAGGACCTAATTTCCATGACATATATTCTCATTAACATGGATAATTTATTGTCCACTATATCTAATTAATTATAACCCAAATTTATATAAAGCTCTTAGAATAAGGCACCATAAACAATGAAGATATACCCAATTTTGATACGGATAAAAAGGTCCATCATAAACTAATAACACTCGACAACATTTATATAAAAAAAAAAGAATGAGAGCCCAAATTTATACAAAATTGCCAGAAGGAAAAAAGATGTCACTCGAAAAAATTCGAACCACTTCTCATAAATGCAAGAATTAAATGTTAGTTTTCAAAGCTAACCAACTAACTTTGGTGCTGGCATTCAAACCCCCCACCACCCTACTCCGCCCCCGTCTAGCTACCACCGCCATAAATACGCCACTCTTTCATCTCAATAATCATCCAACAACATCAAATTATTTCAATTATCAAAATTCTTTATCCAACCAAAAAAAGAAAAAGAAAAAAAAACTTAGAAAGAAAGAAAAGAAGAAAAAAAGAGAAGCAATATTTGTGTTGATATCGATATGGCGAGAGAACAGGACCTCCTGTCGACGGAAATCGTGAACCGCGGCATCGAGTCGTCCGGGCCGCACGCCGGGTCGATGACATTTTCCGTGAGGGTGCGGCGGAGGCTGCCGGGTTCGTGAACTCCGTCAACCTCAAGTACGTGAGGCTGGGGTACCACTACTTGATCAATCACGGAATATACCTGGCGACGGTGACGGTGCCGGTGCTGGTGCTGGTGTTCGGGGCGGAGGTCGGCAGCCTCAGCAGGGAGGAGCTGTGGCGGAGGATCTGGGACAGCACCGCCGGCTACGACCTTGCCACCGTCGTCGCTTTCTTGGCGCTCTTTGTCTTCACGCTCTCGGTTTACTTCCTATCGCGCCCGGGTTCCATTTATCTTATTGATTTTGCTTGCTACAAACCCACCGATGATTACAAGGTATCCACTACTTTTTAGTTTTTTTAATTTTTAAATCCATTTTGTATGTAGTTTTAGCATTAGATTGAGTTAGTTTATATCAATTCTAAACTTTTTGATGTTCTTCGAGCATTAGTTAGATTAAGTTCATGTTGGATTTCATTTTGTTTTTTTTTTAGCTGGTACAGAATGGAAGTAAAAGTGGCCTGTGTCACTTGATGTATAAATCTAAGAGGTGTGATATGTATAATAGAACTTAAATAGTTTTGATAAATTAGAAATGGACTTTCTAGTCGAGTAACTTGTTTCTAGTTCCTAAATTTGAGATTATTAATAGATTAGTTGTACAAATGAACTTTAACCGGCCCTTAATTATACAATTTGTTGGTTTTTTCAATCTGAATGGCTCATGCTGAAATCTTAATATCAAAGAGTACCAAAAATTCTGATCTTAATAAGACTATGTTTGGGTTGATCTACTGATCTTTTCCGATTATATTTTTTTCAATTTATAGATTGATTTATTTAGGAAATTGTTAAATAAAATTTTCCTGATCTATTTCTATTTCCATAATTTTGTCAAAGTCAAATCTGCTTTTCCCATTGTAAATCCAAATAACTACTGTATATACCACTATTCATACCAAATCCTTCACGAGTTCTCGAATCATAGACAAAGTTAGGCTCCCAATAGTTCGAGGTTTCCTGAAAGAAAAAAGAAAAACCTTTAGGATAATCTAGTGGTAAAATGAGGATTCATGTGGTCAAAATGTCACAACTTCGATCTCTACTAATATCTCTAGATGTTTGAGTTTGTCACACCTGATATTCTAATTTATAAGTGTAGTTTACTCGTCCTCTGTGATTTATAGGCTGTTACACATGAATGTAAAGTTTACCCAATACGTACCAAAAATAACGGCTACAGTTTCCATGAATTAAAAAAACAAACAAACTCTTGATCATATCCTAATTAGTCCTTTTCATTTAAAACTCTATGCACAATCTTTTAGTCAATAAACATCATGCTAACTGTAGGAAACTCAAATTCACTTTCCCCTAATGAAAATTTATTGTGAAAAAAAATATCTTAAAAGAAATGAATTAATCTACAAATTAAAATAGTGAATTAGCTAATTTTGATGCATGCAGGTAACGAAAGATCAATTCATCGAGCTCGCTCGAACATCCGGCAAATTCGACGAGGCAAGCCTCGAATTCCAGAGGCGTATCCTGGACTCCTCCGGCCTCGGCGACGAGACCTACGTACCGAAATCCATCGGTTCGGCGGCCAACACCGCCACCATGAAAGAAGGGCGTGCCGAGGCCTCAGCCGTGATCTTCGGCGCCCTCGACGAGCTCTTCGAGAAGACGCGGCTCCGCCCCAAGGACGTGGGGGTCCTGGTCCTCAACTGCAGCCTCTTCAACCCCACCCCGTCCCTCTCCGCCATGATCATCAACCACTACAAGATGCGCGGCAACATCCTCAGCTTCAACCTCGGCGGCATGGGCTGCAGCGCCGGCATCATCGCCCTCGACCGCCCGCGACATGCTACAGGCAAACCCCAATAACTACGCTGTCGTCGTCAGCACCGAGATGGTCGGGTTCAACTGGTACCCGGGGAAGGACCGCTCCATGCTCATCCCAAACTGCTACTTCCGCATGGGCTGCTCCGCCGTGTTGCTCTCCAACCGCGGCCGAGACTACCGCCGTGCCAAGTACAGCCTCGAGCACATCGTCCGCACCCACAAGGGCGCCGACGACCGCAGCTTCAGGTACATATTCTTCACCAACCATAGCATCCATCGATGACTATATATAGGAGTGAACTAAATAAGATAGTTCTTTTGAATGTAAAGATAAAATAAAATTATAGCTACAAAATTAACAAATAATCACTCCTTACAATTTTACCCTTGGTTTTCACAAATTTACGACTTAGCACTAGTTTAGTCATAAATTGCTCTATTTTGTACATGATTCACGAGTTCAAACTAGTTTTGTCGTGAATTTGGCTCTTAATTATTAACATCAATTCACAACTAGGCACTAGTTTAGTCGTAATTAGGTTTATTTAGGAATAGTTCACGACTAAACCTAATTAAATTTTATCGTGAATTGTTTTATTTTACGGAAAATTCCCGACCTCATTCTCAGGAGGAATTAGTGAATTACTAACCTTAACTCACGAAATAGGGCCATTCACGACCTCATTCTCTGGATCTCGTGAGCTGTCTTAACACTAACCTTAGTTCACGGGAATTACATAGAATATGTAAGTATCTACATCCCTCCTCATATAATAATATTTTATTAATTTAATTAACATAATAATATTTTATTAATATAAATTAATTTAATAATATATTATCATGTGAGAAGTGAGTGTAGTACACCTACATGTTCTATGAAAATTCTCAGTTCACGGCCATCAACTTCTAAATTCGTGACTTTAGTCTTGAATTCGGCAATTAAGGGCAAATAGTACTTTATGCTAAAAAAACGGCTATTTTTTCCTTTTATCTTTATAACTATTTTTTATTTTTATAATATGAAAGTGATTATTTTGATATATTAACTCTATACATAAAAGCAGGGCGTCTACCGGAAGAAGGCGGCGAGAAGCACAAGGGATCAAGATCGGCAAAGATCGGTCGAGATCGGTGGCGACGCGATCAAGGCGAACATCACGGCGCTTGGGCGCTAGTCTTGCCGTTCTCGGAGCAGCTCCTCTTCCGCCGACGCCGGTGTGGAAGGCGGTCTTCGACAACAACGGGTCGGCTCATGAGCGTGGCCGTACATCCCGAGACCTGGTGGCGTTCGAGCCTGCGTGCATGCGGCCAGCAAGACCGTCCTCGACGAGCTGCAGTGAACACGGTGAGCGACAAGAATCTGGAGGCATCGCGGGCCACGTTGCACCGGTTCGAGAACACGTCCGGCGGCATATGGTACGAGTGGCCTATCTGGAGGCGAAGGAGGCGGGTCGGGAGGGGACGCGTGTGGCGGTGTCGTTTGGGTCGGGTTTCAAGTGCAATGCGTCGTCGGAAGTCATTGCGGAGGAGCGTGAGGCCGACCACGGCCCTGGCTCGACCGCATCGACAGTATCCTCTGCGGTGGGGTGTAATCGAACCGAGTCGAACCGAACACCATCGTGCTCAAGCTTGGTTTGTTTAGTATCGAGCCGAGTCTCGAGTTTTATTTATCGAATATTTCGAGCTCACGAGCTTATTCGAGCTTTAATCGAACCAAACAAGCTTTCTAAATTTAGATATATGTTTAGAATATTGATTATTTTATTTTTAAAACAAATTATTTTATCCATAATAACCTGATATATTTATTGATTTTTAGAACAAATAAAAATAGTTATAGATTTAACACAATAATTACTAATTATAGAAAGAAAATAATTATATCTAATTAATAATTTTATATTTTCAAAGTAAACCGCTTAACGAACTTGTTCACGAGCTAACGAGCGAATACTATCATGCTCAAGCTTGGTTTGTTTAGCTAACGAGCTTCACTAAAGCGAACTCGAGCGAACTTTTATCGGTAGAGCTCGAATAGCTCACGAATAGCTTGGCTCGTTTACCCTATCTGCGTGGTGCGAGAGTTTTAGGTATGTTGTTTAATTAACGAGATGTTTACATTTTCTAATACTTTCTTCACAAGGACGTTGTGTTCCATTCTTTTCGCTTTTTTTTTCGAAGAAATGAGGGTTGTATACACGGTGGATGACAAGAAATTGTGTATTTTTAATGTTACTTTGTTTTACATGTTTGCGTATGTTTACTTAGTACACTTAAAATTGTGGTTGTATAGAGGTAGTGATCGATCTTAATTTCGTAAGGAAATAAACGCGCAAGAACACCAGGATTTACGTGGTTCGATCTATGAATAAGATCTCGTCCACGGGAGAGAGAGAGTATTAGTGTATTGAATGTGTGAAGCGATTACAAAGAGTGTGAATGAATCTATTTCGCTCACTCTAGCCTCTATTTATACACAAATGTATTGACCTAGATCTTGAATCAAGTCTTTCTAACTAGGATTCGAGATCCTATCCCTCTTGAATTAGGATTCTTTTAGATATGGTGAGCTTCTGCGTTCCCACCGATTTTAGGAGTCTTCATGGGCGAACTTGTCGGCCGGGCGATGTCGTGGTTACTTGTATTGGGCACGATGCTTGGGCACAGTAGTTGGGCGTATCCTATCACAACCCCCCAAAAAGACGCAAACGAGGTCATCTTGGAATGGGGTTGTTTATGACGAGCGGGGTTTGGACGATCTTTGACATTCTTTTCTTAAATCGACTTTGTGTGTCAATAATTCTGACGTCGTATATCGTATGCTGTGCTCGCAGAGGTGTCTGCCGAGGTCATGTTTGTTGTTTGTATCTCTGGCGAGGTGTCCTGGCTTCTCGCGACGAGGCGTTATGCCGAGGTCTTCTAACTGGCCTCACCTGTCGAGGCGTTTAGCCGAGGTCTTGTAGGCGTTAAGTCGAAGTCTTCTGACAGACTTCACTTGGCGAGGCGTAAAGCCGAGGTCTCATGACTGGCTTCACCCGACGAGGCGTTAAGCCGAAGTCTTCGATCGACTTCATTTGGCGGCGTTAGTCGAGGTCTCTCGACCGCTTCACCCGAGGCGTTAAGCGAAGTCTTCGACCGACTTCGTTTGGCGGCGTTCTGCCGAGGTCTCTGACCCTTCACCCGACGAGGCGTTAAACCGAAGTCTCGACCGGCTTCGCCGACGAGGCGCGTTAAGCAAGTCTTCGACCGACTTCACTGGGCGGCGTTAGGCGAGGTCTCTGACCGCTTCACCCGACGAGGCGTTAAGCCGAGGTCTTCTGACTGGTTTCACCCGACGAGGCGTTAAGCCGAGGTCTTCTGACAGGCTTCACCTGTCGAGGCGTTAAGCCGAGGCCGAACACGGGATTTTTCTGCCGTCATTGAGTACAGGACGCAGGATACGCATTTAATGCGCATTTAATGTGGCAACGGTTGGATTCCCGATAAAGCGTATAATAGGGAATATCTTCCTGATCGCCATTTTCATATCACTTTTGCGATTTCAAAATTTGGACTTCAAAACTTCGAAAAACGATAAATCGCCATTGTTGTCTCGGAGTTCATCACCATCATCTTGAAAAACCAAAAGTAAGTTATGGCTTCTTCTAAATCTTGAGCTTCAGTATCGTGTCCGTCTTGCCGTCGGATTCGCGGCGGTGTTGTTGTTCCCCTTTCGGGATTTTGGTAAAGTGTCTTCCTTTTCTTCCATTTAACAACCTCAATATAAAGGAGATTGTCTCTCAATCCGTATTTCTAATATAATTTATGTTGCCCCGTCCAGGAGCATAGGGCTTGTTCTCCTCCAGGAAGGGTTTGTCATCGCTCACGAAGACGGCCTCCGGCTGGTCTTAGTATTCCGTATCCTCGTGTATATGTCGAACTTCAAGAGATGTTCGGCATATCACTGGCCTCAACTTACGCCAAATTCTTTTCGGCATTTGGTGGGCTAGGTGTCTATGCTATGGCATAATTTTCCTTTCACTTTGGGGCTTGTTCTAGTTTTTTCAAATGAAGGGTGGTTCGGGTGGTATTATTTATCACCCGTCGTAACTTCAAAGCCAAGATAAAGTCGAAGATCTCGAACTGGCGAAGAAGTTTTCTTTTGTCGATTCGATGGATCTCTTGAGTTTATATGGCGATCGGAGAAAGATCGCCGATGTGGTGGTTGACGAGATTGGCGGTGGCTGGAAGAGCCTTTGGACGAGTAGGTCTCGTGGATGAGGCCTCACCGAGGCCGAGCTCGCGGTGCGCGGGCTTAGCCTTATGATCCTGCCACCGTGGTGGAGTCGGTGAAGGTGAGGCCCTCTTTCTTCTCTTACATCTTTTGTCGCATGATTATTTGCGTGTACATGCACGACCTCTTGTATTTATTTGCGGTGAACTTGATCGGGGACAAGAGGAAGAAGAAGAAGAAGGATTGAGCCGGTGTCGAGCTCCTCCTCTCTCTTGAAGGAGGTCGAACTCTCCTCCTCGATTTTGAAAGATGTCGATTTGCGCCAAGTGGCGAGGATGCTTGAAGTCTCTGAGCCGCAGCCTCTTAGGCGCTTCAAGAGGTTAAGCGTGCTATCCCAGAGGCAGCAGTTCTTGCCGACCACAGATACATCGTCGTTGGCTCTCGTTGACTCCCCGCCTTTCCCGAGGTGGCGCACCTATCCTTCTTCTTTGTGAAGTGATATAAATAATGTATTCTTCCGATTTGTTGGGATTACGTATAGAAATTCGAGATCGTGTCGGCCGAGGTGGCTAAGATGTCGCGGGATGGCCCGGATGTCGGTTTCATGCGGACTTCTTGAAAGGGCCGTTAGCCGGTTTGTGGGGTGGCTAGTATGCTCGGGGAATGGAGGAGGAAGACTCTCCTCGTCCAAGAGATTAGCGAGGCGAGGCAAAGATCGGGACCTCGTCAAGCGAAGCGGCGGATCTGTGGTGTTGAGGCGGCGGCGGTGGAGGCGGGCGGCGCGGCGAGGCGATGGGCGTCGAGGCTAGGGGGCGGCTGCCGGCGGAGGCAGTCGCCTTAATGAAGGCGAGTTGGAGAGTCTCGGCGTCGGGAGGCCGAGGTGGCGAGGTCGCAGGCGAGATGCTTTGGGCGTTCTTGGAGGCTATTCCTCTGGGGCTTCTCGGGATGGTGGGCGTCGGCCGAGGTCCTCGATAAGCGCCGTCTCGGGCGCTTGCAATCGAAGAAGTCGCCGAGGACTACCAGGTGGATAAATCAGTATGGGTATGAGGTGATAGAGGGCGATGTCTGAGGAGGGCTATTTTGATGTCCTTGTTCGCGGCTGAAGGAGCTTCCGTCTTTGCGGCCTTGACTTCATCTCCGGTTACTGGCGACCATGAGTCATTCGCCATTGCCACAATGGACCGAGATCCCGGCCGACGCTTTAATGGCCAATCTTCAAAGGGTCGGGGATGCTGCGGTGGGGTTCTAAGGGCGGCGAGGCCCCGGCAGTTCCTGAGGAGGCTGAAGCCGGGCTTGGCGAAGTTAGGGCGGAGGAGGCCGAGGCTTTCCATGCTCCGGAGGTGGCTGTGGTGGACAAGCCCGAGGCATCTGGAGGGGTCAGTTGATCCTTTTTTTTTTTTTTGAATGTAAATGTACACTTGTTTTCTGCCTAAGGGCATATTAATAGAATCACAAGTTTATATGAAAACACTTATCTTTTTATTCAGTTGTCGCCTGAAATGTTTGATGCTTCTCCTTGGTTGAATCGAATCGAAGACCTGTCGCGGGCTCTTGAGTTGAAAGAGGTCGAACTCCTCCATATAAAGGCGGCTTAGTCATGTACAAAGTGAGTCTAATGTCACACGAGCCGCTCGGGAGGCGTGATGAGCTCGAGCTCGCCTTTTGGAATTGGAGGGCGTTCGAGGTCGCGAGGAGGAGGCAGGTGATAGGCGAGAGCATGCCGAGTACGAGGAGGTTATCCACGAAATGGTGGGATGACGATCCGGAAGTTGAAGCAAGGTTGTCGAGGCTGCCGCCGTTGTCAGGCGAGGTACCGCCGAATATGGTCGGACCTCACGGCAATTCACGGGCGATCAAGGCTGAATTAAAAAGGCTCGGGAGCATATACAAAGCGTCATCGCTCGACAACCACGACTCGACGAAATGCTTGACGGGATGCAGAGGCCTCTTCTTCTTGCTGGAGCTTCTCGATCTAGAATAAATGAACCGAATTATGACGATCCGGTGGCGGCGCAAGAGAGGCGTGCTATGCCCTTGAGCGGCGTGGATCCTCAAGGGGTCAGAACTTTGGCGTCCTCGAGTGTCCGAGGTCGAGGCTCGCAGGCGGCGTCTTCAAGTGACCGAGGTCGTTGGCGGGGCCCGTGGTGTAGACAGGGGACGAGGTAGAGGTAGGATTAGTATAGATGAGTCTTTGAATCCCGATTTTTCTAGGGATTGGCTCGACTTTTCGATCCGCCTCCGTCCTTGTAAAATGTAACTGTCATCTTTTATTTAATAAGAATGATTTCTTATTGACTTTGTATTGAACAAGAGTAATATGCGAAGGTAGTTTGTCTTCGTAGAGAGTTCCGCTTCGAAGGAATCCGTTCCCGTACGAAGGTAGGGGTTCCTGTTTTTTGCCGAGGTCATCGGGAAGGGTGGTCCCCTTATTCGTCTACATAGAGAGAACCGTCTTCGAAATAAACGAAGGAAATCTGATCTCGTATATAGGAATGGTTCTGTTTTTTTTGCCGAGGTTATCGGGAGGGTGGTCCTTATTCGCTCACATAGAGAGAACCGTCTTGAAATAAACGAAGGTGTCGATCTCGTATGTAGGAATGGTTCTGTTTTTTGCCGAGGTTATCGGGAGGGTGGTCACTTATTCGTCTACATAGAGAGAATCGTCTTGAAATAAGCGAAGGTGTCGATCTCGTATGTAGGAATGGTTCTTGTTTTTGCGAAGTCATCGGAGGGTGGTCCTTATCATCTACATAAGTCTTGTCTTGATATAAACGAAGGAAATCGATCTCGTATGTAGGCATGCTGCGTTTAAATTTACCTTCGTATGAAACAGTGTCGACCTCCGTCGAGGGAATTAGTCCTCGTAGAGGGTAAATAATAATGTGAAGATTAATTATGCATTAGTGATGAGTAGAACTTGCAAAAATAATATTTTATTGATAAAGATGACGCGACCACCAAATAAGACTCGGACTCTAAGCAGGACTTTAAAGACACGGCCAACAAGACCGACCATGACACTTATGCATAATATCTCTTGAGATGAATGATGTGCCATGCGTTGGGTAATTGCTCACCGGACAATTGAGCGAGCTTATAGGCCCCTTTGCTTGAGGACTTCGTCGACCGGTAAGGTCCTTCCCATGTGGCTTCCGACTTGCCGAGTACTGCGGCTTTCTTGACTTCATTATTCAGAGTGCAGGTCGCCCACTTGGAATTGTCGGGTTTTAACACGGCTGGTTGTAATCTGAGAGCTACTTGTTGCTTGTCTGAAGCTTCCTTGATGTGGCGAGGTCTCTTTCTTCGAGTAGGTCTAGATCAGCTCGTAGATTTTCCCCATTTGCTTGACGGAGAAGTCGATAATGCGGGACTCGGTACTCGATCTGCGAGGATCCTTGCTTCGGTTCCATACACCAAAGCGTAGGGTGTTTCTCCGATTCGAGGTCAGGGTGTTGTTGATGCGACCATAAGACACTGTGGTAAATTTTCCACCAGAGGCCTTTAGCTCGGTCGAGGCGAGTTTTAGACCACTTTACGATGGTCTGTTGGTAACGGTCGACCATTTGCTTGAGGATGGGCCAGGGTGAACTTTGTTGGATCCAAGCTCTTGACACCAATCTTTGAATGTCTTATCCGTGAATTGTGTTAGATTATCAGAAAGGAGGATATGAGGGATGCCAAGACGACACACTATGTTCTTCCGCACGAAGTTGAGGCGTTCTTGCTTGTGATTTTCGCCGAGGGCTCGCCCACCGCCTTCGTGAAATAGTCGATCGCAACATTTAAAATTGGGCTGTCCCGGTGCTTTACAAAGGGCCCACAATGTCGATCCCCATTGCATAAGCGGCCGAGGGCTCTGTATGGAGGTGAGGTCGATCATGCGGTAGCCTTGGTATGCGTTCCCATGGATTTGACACTTGGGCACTTTTTACGAGGTCCATCGAGTCTTGGAATATTGTTGTGATAGTATCCCCATCGCATGACTTTCTTTGACAAGGCTCGGGGTCCGATGTGGCTTCCATACGATCCTTCGTGTATTTCTCAGAAACGTAATTAGCTCGGTTCGGACCCAAGCACCTTAAGAGAGGTGGAGATATGGCGTTCATATAGGACCCCCGCTTTCAATTGTATATCGCAGAGATTTGTTCAGGATCCTCCTAGCTTCCGACTTGTCGTGGGGGCGCCGCCCTTCCCGGTACTCTCGAATGGGAGTCATCCAATTGGGTTATTCATCCGAGACTACGTTGACCTCGGCTCCGTTATCGGCATCGTCTATGCTACGCTTGGACTTACTCTCTTGGCGGGCTCGTTGATGGCGAGGCAATTTACTTAAGATGTCATTTCGGCTATTTTGCTCCCTTGGGATGCGAACTATCTGGAAGTGTGAGAAAGTCCGTTCGGGCTTTTTGCTTTTCAAGATACTTCTTCGTTCATCGCGCTTTTGCCTCGTATTTTCCCAACATTTGGCTCACGACGACTTGAGTCGTTGTGAACTTCTGCACGGCTCGTATCTCGAGACTTTGAGCGAGGCGAAGTCCTGCGATCGATGCTTCATACTCCACCGTTGTTCGTATTTTTGAATGTGAACCGAAGTGAGTAAGCGATCTCTTGGCCGTCCGGGCCTAGGAGTAAGATTCTGCTCCGCTACCCGCTTTTTCGAAGGCGTCAGCGTAGAGTTGCAAGCACTCGCTTTGGTATTTCTTCCATTGGTTCGGCTTGGTATTGTTTGATCTGGACTCGGTGGGCGGTTTCTCGTGAAGTTAGCCTCGCAAGGAAATCCGCTGGGGCTTGTCCTTTGATGGCTGGCGGGCGAAGGATATATCGTGCTCGCCCGGTTCGATTGCCCATTTCGCGATTCTCCACGAGGCTTGGGTTTTGTCAATACTGCGAAGTGGGTAGTCGGTGAGGACTTGTATGGGATGTGCAAGGAACTATGGGCGTAGTCTCCTGCGGCGTTTACCAATGCTAAAGCAAGCTTCTCCGGTGATACCTCGTTTAGGGCCTTTTAGTGCTCGGTGATAAAATACACAGGAGTCGACGTCCTTCTTCTCGTGCAAGGCGACTTATAGACTCGTCCGGCGGCGAGGTAGAGAAAAGGACCTCTCCTCTTCGGGACGGATAGAGTGGGAGTTTGGCGAGGTAGCTCTTGAGATCTTCAAAGCGGACTTGTGTACATCATCCCATGAGAATTTGGGGCTTTTGAGTATCTTGAAGAAGGGTAGGCTGCTTGTCATGACTTTTGAAAGAAAGCGGCTCGATCTTGACTATCGACTGTCGACTTTGTACGTCATGGAGGGTCTTTGGCATCTTCATTTCCGAATGGTTTGGACCTTGGACGGGTTGGCTTTTAGCCGCTTCTTGTGAAACCCAAAGACCCTAAGAACTTTCGGACCGGATCGCAAACGTGCACTTTTGGGGTTCGACTTTAGGTTGATTTTTGAAGAAGGCCGAGGACGATCGAGGTCGGCAACACATGCGACTTCTTCCTTGCTCTTGACGACGATGTCGTCTCGTATACCTCCACATTCGACCTATGTAGGGTGAAATATTTTGTCCACCATCCTTTGATAGGTAGCCCCTTGATTCTTAAGGCGAATGGCATCTTTTATACGTAAAGACCCGAAGTCGGTAATGAATTTGTCTTGGCAGCGTCTTCGTCGTCCATTAGGACTTGGTGATATCCTTTGTATAAGTCCAAGCGAAGACTTCAGTATCCGACCGGTAGCGTCGACCTTCTTGTCGATGTTGGGAAGGGATAGCAATCCTTTGGGCAATGCTTATTGAGGTCGGTGTAGTCGATACACATTCGCCATCCCTCCTCCTTTCTTTACCATCACCGGGTTGGCTATCCGGTCGGATATTTGACCTCGAACAAGATGCGTGCTTTTAACGGTGATTCACCTCGTCATGAATGACTTGGTCCGCTTCGGCCGCAAAAATTCTTTATACATCGAACCGGCTTTATGTTCGGGTCGATGTTGGGCGGTGGTGATGATACTCGGCGAGACTCGGTCATGTCGGGGAGACCAAGCAAACACGTCCGGAATTCCCTTAGGAGTTGGATGATCGATCCTTCACTTTAGGTGCCTTGGTGAAACCAACCTCGACGACCTTTAATGGCTCGTCTTTGTACAATGTGACATCTTCCACCGACCGCCGTGGAGTGGCGATGTCTTCCGACTCAGACTCCTCGGGTTTCTTTAATTGCTATGCACGTGGGTCTTTGGACCGAGGTCCCGGCACTCGTAAAAGGCAACTTGCATACATTCCTTGGCTTGCTTCGATCACCTCGGATCACGGCTGTTCCCCGTGGTGGGTATCTTCATTGTTAGGTGGTACGTTGAACACACCGCCTTACGCTGCTCACCAATCTCACCCTAGTATGATGTTATATGGCGAGTGGGCCTTCACTACTAAGAATTGCACCACCTTGGTGGAGCTCGTTGGTGACTTCCCACCGTGACGGGTAGCTCAATTATCCCCTAGCGTCTCTTCTTGGGACGAAGCTTCGAGTGGCGGCGGCGCTTGTGCGAGGCGCCTTCTTCATCCCTAGCTTGTCAAAACATTCCTTGAAAATGATGCTCACCGACGCCGCTATCAATGTACACGCTTCACCAACTTATTCGCGACCACTACACGAATCACCGGTAAGATCTGGTGGGGTATTATTATGGCACGGGGTCGTCTTGGAGAAGGTAATCACCTCGTCCTTTCTCGAACCTCTTGTTGTTAGGCTCACGGGTTCTAGGACTTGAGCTTGGCCTTGAGGAAGACTTCGTGACTCCACGGGGAGCCCGTAATAGTGGAGACCACCCGTCATATTGGGGCTCGTCGTCTCCTTCTTCTTCGGTGTCGTGCGCGCTTTTTAGTGGGGTGCGTAATTTCCCTCTTCCTTTGCTTTTTTCTTTTGACTACGGTCGGCTGGCGACCACATCCCTGGTACTTTCTCGAGGTCCATCTTGAACCAACATCTCTATTTCTCCCATGAGTTCCTTGCACTCTTGATGTCGTGCCCATAGTCTCAGTGGAATGGCGATGTTATCCACAGTTGGCGCCTCTTTCCTCCCCATCATCGGTCGAGGCTTCTCGAGCGAGGTTCATATGGGCGCGTAGATTTACGCCCTCGGCCGTCAGCGGGGTGTATTGAGGTCGCTCCGGGCGCCACGCGGACGAGCTGGACCTTATCGGGCGATGTAATCTTTCAAGGCTTCACGCCTTGGTTCCGATCTTCCTTCCTTCGTCTCTTCGCTTTTCCGAGGGTCTGCTTGTGCGCTTGGCGCTTTCTTGTCGGCCTCGTCCGCTTTGGCGAACGGTTGGCTATGCGCCCAGCTACTGTCGCGAGACGGGTTCGTGCCAGCGATCTCGGTATAAGGCCCCGGCAAAATGCCGTTTTGGAAGGCGAGATGACTAATGTGTCGTTCACATCTTGACCTTCAAACACTCCTTGCTAAACCTCGTCATGAAGTCACCGATGGACTCGTTCACGGCTTTGCCTTATGGTGAGGAGGTGTCTGGCGATGTTTTGACTCCGCTTTTGGAAGAACCTTGATGGAAGGCGCCATCGGTCGCGATAGGGCCGATGCTTCCGTGGGTAGGCGTCGAACCACTGCGGGCGTTGTCGACGAGTAACTCGGGAAGAGTTTACATATGAAGCGGTGAGGCGTTGGTTGATCATGTTGTATTGAAGCTGCGAGAGGAAGTTTCGTGGATCCCTCGACCCGTCATAGGGGCGATGCTTGGTACCCGTATTTATCAGGGAGAAGTGTTGAGTATCCTATTTGAGAGCGGGTGACTATTTTCCGTATCCATCGAAGCCGTCCTCACGGAGATTGGGACGGAGTTCGACGATCGAACTCGTTTAGGTGACTCGGACCGACTTCACGGCGGGCACGATGCCTTTCTGCTGCGCCGCGTCCCGGAGATCGGGCTGAGTTCGCTGGATGGATTCATTCAGCGATCGAGGCCGGCCGCGGCGGTCACGGCGTCCTCTCCCATGTTGCTCGTTCGCTTGCGCGGTCGGTTTGGGCCCCGACCTCTCGTTGTGATGCCTCGTATCTAGATGAGGCTTGACGTTCCGTTCTTCGGGCGTGGCCGACCACGTGCTTGTTGAGGTCTTGGAGAAAGCTCTCCTTATTTTCTCGACAAACCCCGACGGCGTCGTCGAGGTTTACTTATGAGCCGGATGTTCCCCGGATTATTGCTGCGATTTCTTCGCTATGGTAACCCGCCTCCTGCAGGCGGGGTGTCCGTGCTCGTCGAGACTTTGGACATGTCCTTCGGGGTTTCTTCTCGATTGGGCTCTTCCGAGCCGAGCTCGGCGTTCCCTTCGCCGTCGGCGTTGTTGTTAAAGAACGGTCTGGATGCATAACTTCGGTGTACCGGTCGTGATTATTTCCACATAAGCGGTGATTGATCGAAAACACAAAATTTCGTTTCCACGACGGCGCCCGATGATCGATCTTAATTTCGTAAGGGAAATAAATGCGTAAGAACACAAGGATTTACGTGGTTCGATCTATGAATAAGATCTCGTCCACGGGGAGAGAGAGTATTCGTGTATTGAATGTGTAAAGCGATTACAAAGAGTGTGAATGAATCTATTTCGCCTACTCTAGCCTCTATTTATACACAAATGTATTGACCTAGATCTTGAATCCAAGTCTTCTCTAACTAGGATTCGAGATCCTATCCCTCTTGAATTAGGATTCTTTTAGATATGGGTGAGCTTTCTGCGTTCCCACCGATTTTAGGAGTCTTCATGGGCGAACTTGTTCGGGCCGAACCGATGTCGGGGTTACTTGTATTAGGCACGATGCTTGGGCCCAGTAGTTGGCCGTATCTGTCGGTAGTTTGAATAGTTGTTCTTCACACCAAATTACAAATTGGAAAAATGATTGATCCATGGAACCCGTGAGATGCGTCTTTGGAGTGTGGTGCGTGAGACAAAAACAATCATACGAATATGAATAAATAAAAACAACAAAACAACACAAGAAATTGGTTACCCGGTTCGGTGTATCACCTACATTTGGAGGGCCTCGTCTTTGAAGATCTTCATAAAGGTTGGAAATCTCGTGGAAGATCTGCTAAAGAAGCTTCCACTCTCGCGCACAATTTATAAGGAAATTACTATATATAGTTCATGCTCGATCTTATAGCACTCTAGAAGAAACTCATATCCCTGTAAATGCCGTGGAATAAAAGAACGTTTGTCCATTTAATTAACTATTTTCTCCGACACAAATCGTTAGAGCCTTTTTCAAAAGCTAGCAATCAAGAAATAACGAAACATAACATGTCATCAAAACCAACAATTGTTACGCATAACAGAAACAGAGAGCCAAAAACTTGAGATTTTCCTTCATCTTAATTGGATGGGAAACACTCATATAAATTCTTCATAACATGCTCTCAACGGACTGTAAATGGAAGCCCAAGAGATGCTAGTTTTTCAGTAATCGATTTATACGAATTGTTAACCATCCTTTCATGGAGTTTTCCTGTTCAAACTGGAGTTTGAAACCAAACCAATCCTCGCATAGACTTTACGCATCAGCTACAGCACTGCACAACGCCTAGCACCCATAAATGGCTGGGAATTTCAGAATGGTGGATATGAGAATAGCATATTTAGCTGCCCCAATTCTTGACTGGAAGGTACACACTGAATTTCACCATATTTTCTGATGTTACTCAAGCGAGAAGGATCATCCGAGATATCATATTGATAATTCATCACGTATTCATATCCTTTTCTTTCCAGTTATTGCACCAATAAATTCGCTCATGGATGAAATAAGGAGTGCACAACACGCTGAATTTCCTCCGATTCTCTTCTAGATATCAAGCTTCATAATGGGATTTTGCAATTGTAATGTACTAGGAAATACAATAATATATATATATTACAATTTCAATCAACAAAAATTGGGCTGCCTGTTTGTTACATAGGCATACAAGTCTTATTCGCAAATATTTAGAAAAACAAAATATAAGTTCCAATTGCCCAAGTGATGGGCAGGAAGGCGAGAAGGCTACCGGCGATTTAATTAATATGCGAAAAAACACGAACAATCAATCTTTCTCTTTCTCAGGCTAACCAGTCACCATCCATCCCTTCAATTTCTTCAATATCCATGCTGCAAAATTTGAAAAAACGAAAGAAAAGAACATAAAACACATAATCGTCAGTGATATGGGAATGTGGCTCTGAAGTCCAAGATTCAAAAATCACCTTCCATTTCATATTCAAGGAAAAGGATCATAATTCGACGAGACATGCAAGATATTATACGATAATAAAAGAATACGCGTCTTAAGATTAGTAGCAGAACGCATATCACAACAGATGCAAAGCCAAGTAACAGAAACAAACAAATTCTTACCATGGCAAATCAGGATCTTCAAAGTAATTATCCGAGCAAAAACCGTTCACATGCTGCAAACAGCCGTCATTCCCGTTGAGCCAGGCTGGGAACTCCACGATTTCACCAAACGGGAAGTTCACGAAATCCCCACCACTCTGATTCTCAGGTGAGATTTCCATTGCCTTCAAAATTTGAACCACCAAGCCGAATTCACCAAATTCAAAGTATCATCCCACTCCATCTGGTATTGGTCCCCAATTGACCTGATCTCAGCAATCTCCTTGTCGTCCATTGCAGGATGCAACTCGGAATCTCCAAACTCTGCCACCGAAGCTGGCGCTCCCATGCACAGAGTTTCCTCGGTGGTGGCTGAAAGAGGAGAGGAAGAGTTTGATGGGGATGAGGATGAATAAACTGATGAAGGATTTGTGCTGCAGTGGAAAGTGGAGTCCAAGATGTTAAAATCTTGGAGATTTAGATTGAGGCCAAGTGTTTGGCTAGGCAGTTTGAAGTTAAAATTTTCTTGGACAGCAGGTGGTGGTGGTGCAATAGGAGAAATAGGCCAAGAATAAGGAGAACAGAACCCCGGTGAGTAGGAGAAATTATCAAGATAGGTACTTGGAAATTTATCAGGAATTGAGGAATTCGAAGCATAAACTCTTGGATTTCTCCTCAACTTAAATTTTTCTTCTTGTTGTAAAGAAAATTGATGAGATGAAGACTCAAACAGCTGAGTTTCGGACCTTATTTCCATTTGCTGCTGCTGCTGCTGTCTTTCACTGGCTTGTTTCATAGCTGCTCTATGAAACTTAAGGGCGGTAACAATTTCTCTCCGTGCTTCAGCCATATTTAGCAGCCTTTCTTGGTAAGGTCTGCTGGTATGCAGCCGTCTCCTTACTTGCTTCTTGTGTGGTTGAGGTGGCGGAGGGATTTTCCTGTTTCTGATCAGAAAATCCATCACAACTAGTTCCAAACAAGATTTCGTTGCTCGAATTCCCATCTCCTCTAAGCTGGAATTGGATGAATCTTTGGTTCTTGAAGAGGATAACTGTTTAACAAGGCTGCGAATGTAAGCACCTGACAAATGAGGCTCATTCAGTTTCTCAAGCTTCTCAGTTTCCACTCCACCATTTCTAGACTTTGATAAAGAAGATTTACCCCTCATATTTCTCTAACTCACAAGATTTTCAATTATGGAGCTTGAGCTTTCAGTATGTTAGAAAGAAAAATGGAAGGACGGAAAGAGGGTTGGGGGGGTTCTAGAAAATCATGCTTTACGCTTTTCTGGGGGCGAAGCACAGAATGCAGATAACAGGTAGGATGAAGAGGTGCTCGTGGGTGTTATAAATAGCTGGCAGCACAGTCTCTAGGCCTTTAAATTCTCTTGGAATTTTCCCTATTTTGGCAAACAACTAGGTTTCTTTTTTTTCCTTTTTTTATCCGAGGGAAGAAACTATGCAGTATTAGAGGAAGTTTCACATTTGATTTTGCCCTCTTGTTGCAGCAAGTCATCTTCAATTTGCTTTTACCAGATTCCTGACAACTACCGAATTTCACTGTCCAATTTTAATTTAATCCTAGAAAATGCTTAAGACCTATTTTTATTTTTACTTTTATTTTATCAAGTAACAATTCATTAATATACTTCGCAATTCATAGTGCGGTGATGGGATATACCAACCAATGGCCCACTATTATGCCCAAGCAATTTGGCTAACGTTAACAGATTGTGCCCGGCCTGTCAGCCCCAATCATCGCCCAAAACGCCATTTCAACCGCCACCTCCGCCATGATGGAGAAGATGAACCAGGTCGCGCCACCTCCACGTGGCGTAGCAGAAGCGAGAGGTCCCCGCCCGCCAATGGAGGCACGCCAGAGGAAGAGTCACGCAACGACCAATGGAGAGGTGGGCGCCGAGACGCAGTGTTGTATAAATAGAAGGAAGCGATGTTAGAAGGGTTAGCAATTTCTTGAATACAAAGGCAGAATCAATACTCTGCATTTAAAAGCTCTAGTAAAAGTATTGAGGAACCATTCCTCAGTGGACGTAGATCTCATTAACGATCGAACCACGTAAAAAGCACAGGTGTTCTTTATTGCTTTATAAATCTCGCACATTCACATAGCTAGATTCATCATTGGCGCGTCTGTGGGAATCTGAACAAGAAAGCTTCGTTTCCTCTACAACTAAATGGCAAGAACACGCACAACCGCCGCCCACGCCGGCAACAACCGGCCGAGGACAACGGTGGTCACTCGTCGCGGAAAGGAGATCGCGGACGCCACGGCGCCCACACTCACGAGGCAACATGGTAAACTCTTCCATACACCTCGGGACCGCGCCCCAACGTAGGGAAGATGTCGACCTCAACGAGGACGAGCAAGCAACTCATTCGTCCCACGAGGTCCTCGGCCGAGCTGTGAGCGAGTTCCTCCACGCCCAATCTTGGCGATTCCAAAGCTTCCTCAACGAGAGGACCAAAGGCGGGTCCTCTAGGGCCCCTTGATCGAACACCACGGCCTCCCGAGGCCGCCTCCGTTCTAAATCGGCCTCACCTCGGCGTGATAGCCGAGAGCGCGATCGCGCCCGACGCGGAGCAGCTCACCGCGGCCGAGCCGCCGACCTCATTCAAGAGCTGCCCCGCGTGGCGAGCCGCCTGTGATCGCCCACTCGCCATTCGCGGCACCGCCTCCACTCGTCATGCCGACCGGAGGGTCGGCGAAGCAGAAGGAAGAAAGGCGGTCGAACTCACCGGAGGACGATGGCGTCGCTATCGATCCCCACCCTCCGAAAGAGGCGGCAGCGACCTCCGGGGTTCGACCACACGGAGAATCATCTCCCTTTCTCGGGAGATTCTAGACACGCCCCCCTCGCGGTATCGGGGCACCCAACATAGCGGCCACGATGGCCCCGGAGACCCTCCCACTTCTTTTCGCCACACCACCAACATGGCGAATCGAGGATGGAAGATTTTCACATGTGCAAAATCTTCCCGAGTCTTGATCTCCAACGCACGGCGTTGGTTCACTTCGCTCATGAGCAAAGATCCATCGCTTTTCGGGACCTCGTGGATCGATTCAGTGGCGCTTATCGAAGACGCCGCCAAAGACCTTCCTCCGACTGCTCACAATCCGCCAGGCGGACGAGAGGCGATGTCAAACTTCGCCTCGAGGTTCATCAAAGAGTCGCTCAAAATCGGCGACAAGAACGATCTCTACATCATCAACGCGTTCAAAACGGATCCGCCGTGCCACGAACAAAGAAATCACCGAGGGAGAAACCGAAGACGGCGAGTAAGCTTTGGAACTCGGTGGATAACTTCGTCGAGGGGCGAGTCGGATCGGAAGAAGCGGGAGATCCGGGACGGCAGTCAGAGAAAAAGCGGACGACCAGAAGTCGAGTGCAGACCATGAGCGCGCTTGACAGAATCAAAAGAGGGGCACGGAGTCCGGACTGGGACCTCGCCCAACCCAGCCGGCAGAGCGCCCCGCCAAATCGAGGCGGAAATATTGAGCTCCACGCCGAGCTCTTCCCAAGCTCGCCCCATGAAAGGGGATCGAAGAGGTCCTGAGGCAGTATTGCGACTACCACCAAGGGTATGGTCACGATACCGAGGGGCTGCAGTAAACACAGGCTCACGGATCGACGAGCTCTCAAAGGTGGAGCCTCAAAAATACCTCGGACGAGTGGTCCAAGAAGCGAAGCGAGAAGGAATGGGCGGCAACAAGCTGGGCCGACCCAGTGGCGGCCACCAACCCAAGACAGCGAGGACGAAGGTCCCAACGCCATGGAGCAGTCTATGTTGTTACCGGACGCCCATCGGGACGACGAGGTCGTCCATCAAGAACGACGCCCGAGGCCGGCCGGAAGAGCGAAGAACAAGCGACTCGGGATGGCGAGAACATAACGTTCTCGAGGAGGACCCGTGCTGGGATCATGCCGCACTGGGACGCCATCACCATACAGTGCGGTGGCAACAAAACGCCCACCGGGTCTATATCGACATTGGAGCCTCGTCAACATCATCTTCCGTAGCTGTCTGGATAAGCTTGAGGTCGGAGGCATTGTGTTCTTCCGCGCCTCCCGCCTACGGAGCTTCGCTCAAAGCGGTCCGGCCAGGGGTCATTACCCTTCCGGTCACCGTAGGCGGGCTCCTGTGTCGGTCGCTAAGGCCATCCGATTCTTCCCGGTCCGGAACCCTCCGTACAACATTATCCTCGGGAGAGATTGGGTCAGACGCCACCAAGGCCGTCTGTTCGGTCTACCACCACCGTAAAGATTCCCCCGCTGGAGTGCTCAAGCGTCAGGGGACCAAGCGGCGAAAAGAATGCTACGGCTCTCAACTCGTGACGCGGCCTCGCCCTGCATAGCAATTACTGGGCCCCTGAGGCCGACACACCGGGATGACCCGAGGGCGACCTCCAACTATCGACGGCGATCCTCGAGGTCATCCAGTCGGCACCTGGGGCGGCGGACGTCCCGTGACACGTCAAACGACTTCGAAAGAATATAGGACGTGTTTGCTTGGTCCCCGCTCGATATGACCGGGGTGTCGCCCGAGCTCATAACTCACCGCCTCAACATCGACCCGGCCACCAAGCGGTCCGCAGAAGAAAAGGATATTCGCATGGGCGCGGCCGGTCATTAGGACGAGGTGACTCAACTTCGAAAGCCAAGATCTTGTTCGAGGTCGAATACCCGACACGGATGGCTAATCGATCGTGGTCGAAACCGGCGGAGGGTGGCGCATGTAAGGCCGATTATACCGACCTCAACAAGCACCGCCTAAAAGATTGCTACCCCTCCGCGATATTGACAAGAAGGTGGAGGCTTTGGTGGGCCACGAGATGTTCGAACTTCACGGATCTATCTGAGGGTACCACCAAATCTAACGAGCGGAGGATGCACCAAAGACTGCATTCATCACCGACTTCGCGTCTGCGCGTCGAAAGATGCCATTCGGCCTCAAGAACGCCGGGCTACCTACGGAGGATGGTGGATGCAACATTCAAAGACCACATCGGGAGATCGTCGAGGTCTCGTCGGCGACATAGTAGTCAAAGTCGAAAGCGGAGGCTGCTACCGACGACCTCGGCACCATCCTCCAACCGCCAGTCGGCCAACCTCAAACTTAACCCCAAAAATGCACGCTCATGGTAAAACGGGAAATTCTTGGGGTCTTTGGGTTTCCCAAGAAGGCTTCAAGGCGAACCCCACCAAGGTAAAGACGGTGCTCGAAATGCAAGTGCCAAAACCATTCGCGAGGTCCACAAACTTACGGTGCTGGCCGCCCAAGATGGGTTCTCTCCCGCCGCAGGTTAGCCCCATTCTTTAAAATCTTGAGGAGGGCCCTGACTTCGCATGGCGGGAAGAGCATCACCGCCTCACACGCCTCAGCGAGTACTCGCCGACCGCCACCTGACCGCCGCCCAAAAGAGGCGAACTCTCTCTCCTTGACTTGGCACCTCGGACGAGGCAATCGGTCTTGATCTTGGTGCGAGGACGGTCGGACGGCTTCCTATTTACTTCATCACCGAGAGCACTCGGCCTGAGACAAGGCACGCTGTGGGCGCGAAAAGGTAGCACCGGTGAATGCTAGCGGCGGCTCAGACCCTACTTTCGTGCTCACTCCATCCAGTATCGACCGACCGCCACGAGGCAAGTCTTATCAAAACCCGAGTCATCGGGACGAATAGCAAGTGGGCCTCGAGCTTGGCGAGCACGATATCTCACTCTCCCGCACCGCCATAAAAGTGGCAAGCTCGCCGATTTCTGGTAGAAGCAAGTTCATCGAGCTCGGTCGGACCGCTAAGATTAGCTCCTCTAACGCCTCCCTCGGTCATCCCACCCCGCTGCGGAGAACCGGACCTCATCCACCGGATGGTTGTTGGCGGATGACGTGGGATCGAGCCGTGCAAAGCGGGCAATGAGCGGCATCCTTCTCCTCGGCCCAGATATGCAGGAAGTCACCCACGACTCCGGTTTACCTTCCCGACCACCAACAACGAGGTGGAGTATGAGGCCCTAATCTCGGGACTCAGCCGCCATGAGGCGGGGTGGGGAGATCCAAATTTTCGGCGATTCCCGGTCGTCGTGAACGGTGTTAAGCGAATCTGAGGCGAGGAGGACCGAATGAAACAATACCTCGACAAAGCGAAAGAGATGTTGACCTCGTTCGGATTCAAGATCCACCGAATCCCCGAGGAAAGCAGTGGTGGCGACGTCCTCAACAAGCTAGTGCGTCATCAACAAGTCCACCATGGAGGAGATCCGTTCGAAGCATAAGCGAGTCAGCGTCGGCATCATCACCGAGATAGAGCCGAATCGATGTCTCCCAAAGCTACACCGAACACGGCGACTACCTTCGGATCGGCTCGAAGCCAAAAGATGATGGCAAAGTCCCGTAAGTATCTCATGCGTGAGGCGTTTTCACTGGGAAGTCTTACCTTCAACCCTCCCGAGATGCCCGGGCCGGAAGAAGCCGACTATGTGCTCAACGAAATACACCGGTGTCTTGTGGAAGCCACATCGGTCGCGAGCACTTTCAAAGAAGACCGAGGTCGGGATACCACCGCCCACCGTGAAAGATTCGGCCGAGCTCGTCGAGAAGTGCCCAAGTGCCGATCCACTCCACGGTCAGGCGCCTCAGACGGTTTGAGCGACTGCGAGTCCGTGGCCTTTCATGCGGTGGGGATCGACATTGTTGTCTGCTCGACCGAGCACCGTGTCGACTCCGATATTTAGTCGTGGCCATGACTACTTCACAAAACGGGTCGAGGCCGAGCCACTTTCGAGCATCACGAGCGAAGGATTCAAACCTTTGTGGAGAAATATACCGCCGCTCGGCATACCGCATCGTCGGTCTCGGACAACGGCACTCAATTCGTCGACAAAAACTTGAGGGTGGTGCGAAGAGCTTCACATCGATCAACGCTTCACTTGGTCGCACACCCGCAAGCAAATGGTCGGACCGGGTGACGAACCGCACGATCGCACAAGGATTGAAGAAGAGGATCGACTGCTAAGGGCGATCGGGCTGAAAATCTCCTCAAGTCCTCGGGTCCCACAGACCACACCTCGGACGGCGCGGGAGACCGGCCTTTAGCCCGGTCTACGGACCGAGGCCATCATACCGGCCGAGATCGGCGCGCCAAGCCCTCGACTCTCCACTTCAACCAGCCGGGAACGAGGAAGACCGGGCCAACCTCGACGCCCTCGAGGAGAAGCGCGAGCTCGCTTCATAAACGAAGCTAAGCACAAGAGCCGGTCGCTACTACAACAAAAGAGTAAAGGCCTCCACACTCAGAGTGGGCGACCTCGTCTGCGGAATAATGAAGCAAGCCGAGCCGGCGTCTTAACAAGCTTGATCCGACATGGGAAGGACCTACGCGTTCATGAGGACCTCGGCAAAGGGCCTATAAGCTCGCCCACCGTCCGGGCACTTATTCCCTAACCGCACATAACTCATCTAAGGAGGTATTTTACATAGCTTTGATTTTAGATCGGCGACATGTTAGCCCTTCTATTGTTTTGGTGATGTGCGATCTTGTTTACTTGTTTAATAAAACATCCGCTTTTCTAATGAGTATTTCACTGTTCGTCTTACATTTATGTGAACATCCATTCGGATATACCACATCTAAACCTTCCGAGGGGACGCCTTACGAAGATGAAAATCCCACTAAGTAGGGAACGACACGACTACCCATTAAGTTGGACGTCTACATGCAAAGCATACTGATTACCCATTAAGTTGGACGTCTACATGCAAAGCATCTGATTACCCATTAAGTTGATCGTCTACATGCAAGCGACATCCAAACCGATCTCGCCACCTCATACCCCTTTATTTGGGAAGATATGCACTCGGTACAAAGTCTAAAATGCATCAACGACTACAAACAAAGTACCAAGCCATATCTGAGACAACCGTGCTTGAGCTCGTTTATACCCCTTTATTTGGGAAAATACGTTGTATACTGAGATGAATACATTTATGACCAAAACGAAGTCCTAAGCTATGTTTGTACCTCTCGAAGGGAAAACGACACTTCAAACGAGTCTAAATACATTTATACCTACATACAAGGTCCTATACTATACATGGCCTCATTCGGCCTCAAGACTCCGCCCGCCAGACCGGCCAAGCTGCACCAATTCTCACAAAATCCCAGTGCCGACGATGTATGCTCGAACGAACTCGGTGCCTTCGACCCACCGATGAGGCCGAATCACCACGGCTCGCTCCCCGCGCCGGCGCGGACTCGGAGGCAGCCCGGACGGAAGATCGACTCGGGATCACCTTCACCCGCCTCAGGGACACCCAAGTGGCGGCGGCGCAGACAGGCATCCGGGCGGGGACGCCGAGGTCACACCCGACCCCCGACCGGACAGGGCCGTGTGTGCGACCCGCCTGAAGCTCTCCGCCGACCGAGGACCTCGGTCGTCGCCCGGTCCCGAGGATCCTCGATAATCCGCCCCTGCGGACCCATCAACCTCAAAGACTACGGCGTGATCGAGTATCCGCCTCCTCCGCCGGTTCTTCTATGATCGGGTCGGCAGAGCCCGCCGTTGCCTCGCCACCGCCGGGCATGCGACGTTTCGGACGATGTCGTACATCTCCATAAACTTCACCACGGAGTCGACGCGAGCTTTGAACTTCTTTTGTTGGGCCTTCCTCATCCTCAAGACCATGCCTCCGCCAAAGAAGCTCTGGACTCGGTCGTCGGCCGGATATGGTAGTCCCACCGGTAGCGACCGCGCCTCTCGTACTCTGATGCTCCTCGACAACCGAGCGAGCCTCCGCGGTCGATTCGAGTTGTTCCTCGACCGCATCAAACGTCCGTGGATTGCGTCGGCAGATATGTCCGCCGCGGACTCCGCCTGCGCGACCTTCAACTTCAATGCCTCGTTCTCGGCGAGGCGGGCCACCTCCCGATCAGCCTCGGTCAACTTCTTCTTCGGAAGAAGACACCGAGCTTCGATCCATGGCGGCCAAAACTGGGTCACTCGGCGGACCGACTCTCTCCAAAATACGCACCTCCCGTCCTACCGGTCGTGGCGCCTCGCACTCTTTCGGTTTGGCGACAATTCATGGTCGAGTCCCAGTATTGAGACGCGGAATGCTATAAATAAAAAGACAACACAAGTCTCGAAGTGATAAACATTCTTTATTGCATACAAAGAATTTTATTACAAGGGCTCGAGTCCTATCGACCCCCGGTTCAACCTATTACAACCGCCCACTAACCTCGGCCCTCTCCGGACTCATGCGCCCCCCTCCCTGTCGTTCCTCATTTGCTCCAACTTTGGTCATGGTCGACTGAGAGCCGAGCTCGGCTCATCTCCCTCCTCCTCCTCTTGGCCGGGCCCGCACTCGGCGAAGCTCCCAAGCTCTAGATCTTCATCCACCCGGCATCGGGACACGGCCTCGGCCGTCGGGAGGCGACGTCGAGGAGGCTAAGGCCTCCACCACGGGGAAAAGCGGTGCGTCGGCAAGCACCCGGGCATACTCAAGTTGACCGCCTCGATCAATCTCACCGGCCATGCCGCCTTGTCAAAATCCGCATCGTGGCCGCCAACCCTCCGGTGGGTAGATATCACTGCGGCCTCATCACGGCGGCAGTCGGAGATAAAGCGGAGAAGGACTCGACTCGATAAGTTTCTTTGGCGAGGCCTTGACATGGGCCGCACTCCGCCAGTGAGCACTCGTCCGATCTGCCGCCTCTTCTCCGCCTCGCCACCTCCTCCCGAGCGACTCCACTCTGCGCGGGCCTCCCGTGACAAGACGGCCCTTCCCTTGTGGCGGCCTCGGCGGCCGCCTGCAACCTCCACCTCCTCCTCGCGCCCGGCCGGCGGGGACTCGCCCATGACCGCCTTTCTCTCCGGCTCCTCGTGTTTAACGCAACAACGTCGGCCATGCGGCGCGATCTCGCTCGCGATCAAGGCGGTCCCGCAAATCAAACGATTAGTAGCGCAAAAAAAAAAAAGCATGACGAGACAAGCGGCGTAAGATCGCAGGAGATCGGTGCCTGTGCGCACCATGGGCACGAGCCTCCACCTCGAGGCCCGAGCTGGAGATCGGTGCGACCCTTTGACAGATCGCCGAGGTGTTCCACCACCACGGGCTGCGGTGGGCCGCACACCTTCGCCTCTTTTAGAAGGCTCGCCGCCCGGTGGCGCAGGTCGAGACGAGGCCGGCCGCTTCACCTCCTTCGTGCTTAAGCTTCTGCATTCATGTAAGAAAATCGCGTTAGTCAAACAGGTCGAACTATAAGAAGGAAAAGAGGTGCCCTCACTGACTCGGACCCGCCCCGAACTGCGACTGTGCACACTCGGCCCGGCATCATTAAGGTTGTCCTCGGTGAATTCTATAGAAACTTCACGGCGTGTTGGCTGTTCTCTACCCACCGAGGGGCTTAAGCTTTATATCCGTCACCTTACCCATCCCCATCCGTAGATCGGATGCCCATCGACCCTCAAAAGAAAAACTTCTTTTGCCACCCCGACACCTTCGAGGGTTGACTCACCCTAAACGGCTGCCGAGGCGAAAGATAGTACAACCCTCTCGAGTACTTGACGCTAAAGAATCGCATCAAGAGCTCAAAGGAGAACTCCTCAGCTACATGATAACAGGCTAACCCCATCTCAACTACCGACCTAATGGAGTTCGGGGTAAATTGGCAGATGGGGATTCGGAAATACTCCGGAGGCTCAAAAGATGGGGCTAACGGGAACTAAGACCGCCCTAAAGGCGTCTATATACATAGTTATAAATCCTCAGGAGGGCTAACGCTTCATCGGATGGGTGCGGAACACACCACAGGCGTCGGCCGAATGCGACATTCCTTTCCTACTCTTATTACATCGTCAAAATCACAGACGATCGGCGTCCTCACATTAACCCCATCCCACGCAGATGATATTCTTTGGAACCTAGCGCTAATCTTCCCACACATACCCGAGCAAGGTATAGCAGGAATAATCCACAACCTCGATTTCACTATCGTGAGGGAGGATGAGCGGTTCGAACAAGAAACTCCCGGGAGATGATCGGGCGGACCCTAAAAAGGGCGGGGCGTACTCGTAAGCAGAGGAAGAAGACATACTTACTTTTAGTAGTAAGTGCGGCTACTTCAAATAAAAATCGGGCTCGAAAATCTCTCACAAATTCTCTCGTAATTGTTAAGCGTCGAAGAAGAAGAAAGTGAGCGATCGCCTCTTTTTCGCCTATTTATAAGACAAGGCGCGCAAATTGCCGTTTAAATTCAACACGTGCTACACGTGATTGGATGTGCGTTACACGCCAAGACGCTATTCGAGCGCCTAACTACCGCTGGCGGCGTCGACGACGCCAGATAGGACGGGCCTTGATCGACTTAGCAATCATCATACGGACCCGGCGTCCTCTAGATGGCGGCGCCTCAGTCGCACACCGCCCTCCCCACAAATGTCGAAACCGGATCGGACCTCCGCCAACCGGATCGGGCCTCGCCAACTAGATCGGACCTCGCCAACCAGCCGCAGAGTCTGCGGCCCGAGACACACCACGGCATCCCGAAAAGGCGGTCGCTGGTCGAACACCGGAGCCACCACGTGAGTAATACCACTACGCACCGCACCTCGGCATAACCAACGCAGGCGCGTTATCCGTGTCGTGCCGACTTCCATCGGTGCCACATCTTTCTCCAAGCGGCGGACAATAAACAACCCAACTCGGATCGGCACGAAGACCCTCACATCCAAGAAACAACGCCGCCCAAGCCACACCTCACCTCGGCGAGCGCTCTGCTCACTCCGCCTCGCCGCCGTGCCTCGGCTATTCGTGTGGCTATGATGGGATATGGCCCAACCAACTGGGCCCACTAACAGCCCAAGCGAGTGGGCCTAACGTTAATAGCGAGCCCACGCGGTCGAGCCCTAATCATCGCCCAAAACGCTAGCCCCCGAACCGCCACCTCATGATGAGAAGATGAACCAGGTCGCGCCACCTCCACGCGTGGCAGAAGGCGAGAGGTCCCCGCCCCGCCAATGGAGGCACGCCCGGAGTAAGAGTCACATAACGACCAATGGAGAGGTCGGGCGCCTTGAGACAGTCGAGTTGTATAAATAGAAGGAAACCGATGTTAGAAGGGTTAGCAATTTCTTTGAATACAAAGGCATAACCAATACTGCATGCTAAAAGCTCTAGTAAAGTATTGAGGAACCATTCTCCGTGGACGTAGATCTCATTAACGATCGAACCACGTAAAAGCTCGGTGTTCTTTATCGCTTTTATAAATCTCGACATTCACATAGCTAGATTCATCATGCAGCAATCATAAGATGTTCAATTACATCATTATCTACTATCTGGAGCAAAATAGCTTTTTATTTTTTTTATTTTTTGAGAGAGAGCAGAGGAAAATAAATTAGATAGCAGTTCATAGGTCAATCACGACGAAAAATGATGATGCACGGCATCCTTTGTTTATGCATGATCAGATCCTATTAAAACCTGAAAATGATTGGCATATCATAGTCTGCTACTTAGATCATTAGAATTTAATCATTCATGAATTTCTCAGTTCCTCTGGAATGATTAAAATAGACCAAGATACTAAATAAAGCTCACTCAACTTCACAAGCCAACACTCATCTATGAAGTATTGTGTCTCTTTTACGTCATCTAACGACATACAACTCTTACTAAGATTGCATATCAGTCTTGTAAGTTTAACTTTGCTTCACTCTCAGCTTAAGTAGTAGACTGAGTTTGGGGAAATCAACAACGAGGGCATGCAGTTTCACATGAATCAAGTTCACAATCAAATAAGAGATAATACATCAGAGCAATGTCAACATGTCAAAATGAAACTGTTTTGGATTTCTAGTATTTTCCATATGCAATAAGACCAGGCTCTGGAAATCTCATAATAATGGCAACACAAACTGACAGGACGACGAAAATAATGTAATTTTTACTATTGAAAAGAATTATAACAATACCAAAAGTGTTTCTTCAACTTTCAATATATTGGAATTTTTAAATTGCTCAACATGATTAAGTCAGTTGATGAAACGAACTTGGACCATTTTTAAAGTCATAAAAACAGACTGAACAGGACAGAAAAGGTCCATACCTTCCCCCTAATTGTTTCAGTTTTCGTTTGCTTTCATGCCCCTTTTCTCCCAAACAGCTTTTTTGGCTTATTGGTTTATGACTGTTTTACAATGGCTCTGTGGCAGCACCTGTAGCAAAAACATTTTAGTATCATGCTATTTCGGATAGATTTCTGAATCTAAAAGTCAATTAAAAACACATAAAGTTTTCTAAAGGAATAAATTAATAAGAATATAAGGGATTTGAAGCAGAAATAAGTGATTTACGCTGCTGTAACCCTGAAAAGCACATACTATCAGGAGTGACTTCACAATAATTTCTTTAATTCGACAATAATGCAGAGTTCAACAAGTGTGACTTAGAGACATATTTTCTTATTTCTGGTCTAATGCTAATCTAAACATCACCAAGATTTTATTAATCAAAATAGCAGATCATAGACTTGAGTTTGAATTTTGTGATACAAACAGAACAGATAGTGTTTCAGTAATTCTGTTAAAGCCAAGTACATGAACAATTCATATTGGTACACAAATAGAAATAGTAAGAAACAACATTCAGATAATTTTTCGGATACATACAATATCCAATCAACTGCATTTCTGCAGCATCCAGAAGCAACAAATGAGTTATCAGTTATCCCATTAACCATCACATATCTTTTGAAGTCCTTCCATTTTCCAATTGAATGCCTATAATTTATTTCGCTGATAAATTGGATAACTTCAAATTAATGTTAACTTTATCTCCTTGGTCCCTGTACTTACAAATTTCATGAGTTTCTCTACTAAAATATTCGATTCGCAGCGATATATGATATGAGATTTTCATATATTTTTGGAGTAGTCCATGCAACATCAACATATAGATTAAAGAGAATTTGGAATTCGAATCGATAAATTTGTAAAAGTTGTTCAGAGAAGTTTGAAAGAAAATAGCTCAGTACTATTCAACTCCAGTCATCATTTTAGATTTCAATGAAAGATCCATTTAATTATTAATAAATCTGTACAACTCAGTGGCGGAGCCAGAAAATATTCTGAAATAGATTAATAATAATTTTAAAATAATAAAATAAATTTTAAAATAAAATTTTAAATTATAATAATTTAAATAATATAATGAGTTTATTATAATGAAAAATAAAAGAAAGATATAGGAAAATAAGTATAGGAAAAGAAAAGAAAAGAAAATACGTAGCTAAGAGATATCGAACCAAGATCTCTTAAATGAGAGATTAAATCATAATCTATTAGACTATAATAGATTTAGTCATTAAATGTTAAATATCTATAGAAAGACATATGTTTAGTTAAGAGACAATTCACATATATAATGTTATTTATATACATATTTATTTTATCAATATAAAACAAATTATATAAGAAAGAAAAAGAAAAAGATCCCAAAATAAAGAAAGAAATAGAATAGAAAAAGGAAAAATCGATAAACTAAAAAGAAAGAAACAGAATAGGAAAAAAAAAAAGAAGAAGAAAGGAAGAGAGAAGAGAAAAAAAAAAAGGAAAGAAACACAAGAAACAGGAGAGAAAAAAAGAAAAAAAAAGAAAGGGAGGAAAAAGGAAGTAAAGAAAAAAAAAGAGAGGAAAACGCAAGAAAAAAGGGAAGAGAAAAGAGAAAAGAAAAAAAGAAAAGGAAAACGCAAGAAACAGAAGAGATAAAAGGGAGAGAAAAAAAAATGAAAGTTGTCACAGCTGAGTTTCGAACGCGTGACCTTCAGCAAATAAAGAAGGATTCTAACCAACAGACTAACCAAGTCTATATGAAATGTATTTACATATCTAATATATAGCTATTTACAAAAAAGTTGGGGGGCCCAAGGGTCCCCCAGGCCCAGTGTGGCTCCGCCACTGGTACAACTCAAGAAGAATATGTAAATAATTTCCCAAAGCAAAACTTCCAAAGTATTATCAAAACCTAAAATATGAGGTAACGCCAGATAAAACTAATAAAATAGCAGTAAAGAAAATGAATAAGCATGAGTGCTGCGGCGCTACTGTGGATAACTTCAAAATATGATCCAAAACATTTTTTAGAAGAAAAGGAAACGGAAAAATAACCTGCTGCAGCTTCTACCAATCCGGTTCCGCCGCAGTCGCCCCTGATCGTTTGGACGAATCGAGTGGTTCCACAACATTTTCCGCCATAACTGTATACATATCCACACCCAATAAATATTCATACGCGTATGATTCCTTTCACACCGCCGCTGCTGAAAATGTCTGTATTCAATTATTATAATGTTTGGTGATGATGATTGATGATGAGAGAAATCTGATGTGAATCAAGTTGCCAAGATGTAGGGAGAGATCACAAATTGTGATTTAATTTTTATTTGTTTTTCTGAGAAATAGTTTGGCAGAGGAGAGATAGTGAGTGGGTATCTGAACTATTAAGACCAAATTAATAACCGGATAGAGTTTCTATTTTGGAAAAAAAGTAACAGGATAAATTTAAAGGAAAATACAGATAATTTGGCTCTGAATGGAGCCGATCACATTATATGGAATTTTAAATTTTGACTAAATGCTCAAATATATTCTAAAATTTTATTCTAAATTATCGACTTGTACCAATTAACTAAATTTATTAAACATAAAGGTTTGAGTCAAATCAAGAGGTCTAAATTATCAAAATCGACAAACTTTAGAAGGTCATCTTGTATTCACCATGTAATTAACATCATGATAACATACGCATGAATAAGTAAAATTGTCAATAAAGGAATGTAAGTTACAAAATTACAATAATATGTAAAATTTAAGGATTCATATCAATTTTTTTTAAATAGATGCTATTTTTATTGCAATACTTTAGATGTTATGTTAAACATGGATTTTCATCATGCACGTGAATTTAGGTGTGCATGTGTGTGAAATAAATGTGCTCCAGTGCTCCTTCTCTAGTAGCAATATTGAATTTGAATCACCAAGCCTCTCACTAATCTATTATTATATTATTAGTAGTTACGTTTCTTTGTTTCAAATTTACTAACTTTTAATCAATTGAATTAAATTCGTGGTATGTTTCTTAAAACATGGGAGGAGGACCAGCTTCTCTCCTAATAACTAAGTTAACTTTGACACTATCGTAATAATTCTTTTATATTTTTCTTTATTTATTTATTTTTGTTAATGTCAGCACCACGCTCTTCTTGAATAAATAATGCAAAAATATGTAGTCATAACAATTTTTGGTTTTCTGGAAAATAATATGAATAATCCATTGATTATTAACATGTATGAGTAGAAGTCTAATTTCTTGCCAAGTCCATCTTGCTAAAGAATTATCCTCATATTTTGGTTACTAATTTAATTCGCGTATTTGCAGCAGGACTTTGGGACAAAGTGTTCTAATTATGAAAACAAAAGTTATAAATAAAAAAGAAAGCATCACATGGCAATTAAAATCGCATTAGTTGTACTTAAGCATCTCTATTCTTTCATTTGTCATTGTCTCAAAAATTTTAAACTAAAATGAATATGCATGTATATTGAAATATAATTATGAGATAAAAGTGAAAAGGTGGTCCCTTAATGTAATGAAATTAGTTGGCTGTAAATAAATTTGGGATGAGACAAAAGGAAAAATTGTGGTCCAGAATTTCAGACACTTTTCATAAGTCTCTCTTGTTTGTTTTTTCACAGTGAGATTTTTTTATTTTATTTTTACTTTTCTGCTTCAGTAATAATTCATAATAGGACCTAGAGCTGTCAAAGCCCTTCAAATGTCAACTCTACTTTGCATGAACTTCGACATCAACGTTATGGAATAAATTTCAATAATATCAGTGGTAATTAAGCCGAACTGTTAAAGAAATATTTCCTTAAGGTAGTGGGCTATTAGATGAATTAATATCAATAATAGTTTAAATTGCAGTCAAATATGATGGTTCATATGGTTAAATTTCAAAGATAATCACATTAATTCATGCTCAACAACGCTGTCCAAGTAGAATAATGCAATTGTTCTTGTACTAATAAAATAATCAGTGGTTATATGAAACTATTTATAATGTTCAAAATGAGTTTTAATAGGCATTTAACGGGAGTTTGCCTTTAATAATAAGACTAATTATTTGCCTACCCCTCATTTTACTAATTAGTCGCATTGTGGCCACAGGGCATTGTTTATTTTGAATAACGTTTTCTTCCAAATGTAATGCAACATATTTTGCTTAGTAAAATAAAGTGGGGCTAATGGGACTTCATTTTATTTTGCTAGGATTAGAAATTTAGAAGTATTTGGGGTTATATGGACAAAGAAGTAATTTAAGTATTATTTATGTTTTAACATTAATATAGTACACATATTCGATTATGGGCCTTTTTCAATGTGTTATTTGGATCCCAAGATTCGGCCCATGTAACATGAATCAATGATAAACATATAACCGTAATTTTGAAAGTGTTTTTAAAGATGGAGATGGTGAAAGGAGACTTAATAAGCAGAAGGATTATTGTTTATCTTGGACAATTGGTAATCTGTATATGTAGTGCTTAACACATGATTGAATATTATATATCTTTTTGACTAGGAAAAGGATACACATACAATGTCGTAGGTAGAGCCGACAAAATGAGATCGGTTTGAAAAGTACACCCGGGGTACTCGGGATTTGGGTTGGTTTGAGCTTAAAAATTAAAGGCCGAAAAAATCGAACCTAAAAGCCTGCTCGAAAAAACTCGAGCCTACTGAGCTTGGGCCAAAGAGCCTGTGGTTTTCTAAAAAAGCCGTCCGATATTCTATTAAATATATGTATTTATAATATTATTTAATATAAATATCTATAATTTTTTAATAATATTAATTATATTTTATATAATTATTTATTTTTTACAATTACAAATCTTAATTTTATATATTAAAAAATTAGAAAAATGATCTAAAAAAGTCATACCGAAAAAATTGACTGGAGCTGGTTTGAGCTTCATATTTTTAGACCCAAAATTTTTTGACCCGGCCCCAAAAATATAAAAGCCCGACTGACCCGGAGTCGGCCCGCTACTTTGCAAGCTATAGTCGTAGGGTTGGTGGCACATCAGATACAACATGCTACATGAACTTTTCAATGTCTAAATTTGAGATGTTACATTGGAAAAATATTGAAATATTAGGTACCCATTTGTTATAAAATTTAAAAGTTTGACATTATTAAACTATAGTATTTTGCAAATTCAAATATGTATTTTATAGCACATTGATAATCATTTTCAGTCTTTCGATCGTGACGAACTACAGTGAATACATTACTTTGTTGGATGAATTTATCATTTGAGTTTGAACCCCATGATATGCGAAAATTTCATTTTTTTTGAATTCATTTACTTTCATAGCGAATGCATCAACTTTCAAAACAAATTCATGGTTCATAGTTTAGTTTTTAATATTAGAGAGATTTTACAATAATCAACCCTTATAACTTTGATAAATGTGTGTGTTCTTTTGAGATAACTGTTTGATAATCAACCCCTATATATGGGTGTGTTCTTTCGAGAAAAATGTTTGATAATATCTGAGTATGAGTATTCGCTCTTCTAATAATTTTATAACTTTGATCTCTTTACAAATTGCTAATGCCCCAACAAATATAGACATGATTTAGAGAGGGGTGGGTGGGGGGCGGGGGGAGTGCATTAAATGAGGGTGTCTCTTACAAATAACGAGAAATGTAAGGTCACTTTCCGGTATAAGTGGGGGTAGCATTATAATTTTTGGGGGACCATATAATAATCAATTATCATATTTGAGTTTCCCCACTTACGCTTACACACCGCCCCTCCCCCCTTTCTCATTCACCCATCTATTTAACCAACTCAAAACGGCCTTCAAGGATGACCATAAAAGCTGATTTTATTTTTATTTTATGTTTTTTTTTTTCGAATTATCCAATTTATGATTGTTGAAACCTTTATCATATGAAATTCAGGAAATGGAAGGGTTACGTCTGGTTTAAAGTAACAATAATAATAACAATAAAAAATCTGATTCGACTTATAAATTATATTAATTCCCCAAAAGAGCCCAATAGAGTGGGTAGCAAACAAGGGTTATGAAAAGGGAAACTTAAAAAGTCTTCAATTTGTTATTTTGTTATTTTGTGTGTGTAATTTTTGTATACACATTTATACAGTTTAATTATATAAGCACTAAACAACATTTGCCTCATTAATTTAGTGGTGTTTCGAATGATTTGGTGACTGATTTCAAACTGAGATTTTTTTTTTATATTTTTGTCTTGCTTAGGCTCCATATTTTTGATTAATTATATCTTTATATTGTATTGGACGACGTAAGGTTATTTATTCTGATAAAATTTTTATCACATTACGGCCTTATACACACCCTTTTCCCACATATTCTGAAAAATATTAAATTATTAAATTTAAAATTTTCATTCGATAGATGCAAAATTGTAATTCCATAAGATGGTTTTAATGTAAAATCAATTTTTTAATAGATCAAAAATTAAATAAATGGTTTTTCATTTAATAAAGTTGATTATATCATAGTATATTATGGTAGAATAAAGCATCACTCTATTTATTAATGGTTATAAAACTATGGAGTATCAGTGAAAAATTGTAAAATAGGTATAAATTTTAGGGGGCCTTTCACTTTCTTAATTAATAATACATATGAAGAATATTTTATTATTAAGATTTGAGAAATTTTAATTTTATATGAATCACATAAGTTAGCTCAAACTGTGAAATTTATCAACGATCTTGAGATTATCAAAAATTTCAATTTATTTTAATAAATAATAAATTAATTTATATAATTTTTATTTATCTAAATTAATTTATAATAATAAATTATTTCGATTTGAATTATGAATTATGTTTATGTGAGGAGGGACAGCGGACGTGACCGATAAATTACGTAGAGCATGATGCAATTTTGAGTTACAGAAAAGAAGATAAAAAGGATAAGCAGTCACATATAAGTGATGACATCACACACGCGCTCAACAACTGAACTTTTAATTATTTTACTTTTCTTTAAAAAAAAATAGGGTGTATTAATTTGGTGCACGCACGCAGCTCTGGATTCACTGCAGATGATACAGCAAGAAAAAGGAAACATCACGTCTCATTAATCTAGTGCTCCTCAATTTAATTTTATTGGACGATGAAGCTTCTAGTACATTTACGAGAGTAGAAAATTATCTAATGCACCAAATTTGCTAAGTGACCGGACACATAGCAAATTTAAATGTAAAATATTTTTCTCAAAAAAAAAAAAAAACGTAAAACGTTAGAAAAAACTTTGAACTTGGCATAATTTTTTAGCAAACAATTTAAAAGGTATCATGCATACTTGAAATGTAAAAAGAATTAATTATTTTATTTTTATTTAAAAGCATAAAGTAAATTTTATTTTTCATTTACATATCACATCACGCATGAAAATTGTGGGTTCAATAATTTTATCGAATAAAAGGCCAAATTGGAATAAAAAATAAAATAAAATAAAATGATGTGTGTGATTAATCAAAATGCAAGACTATATGATGTTATTCGCCTTTTCCAAACTTGTCTGTCTCCAATCGCAACTATTAATTATATATGTGCTTTATTTCTTTAAAAACTACTTTTAAAATATTTAATGATTTTAGTAGTAGCTGTCCGTAAAATAAAATCGTAAAATTACTTGGGTTATGCATTCGCCGACATAATGGGCCAAAAAGTAGCATGAAGTTGATCTTGGACTGGATCGATGAGAAATTGGGGCGACAAAGTAATAAGGCCCATTAGTTTAGGAGATTCGGTTTTTATTTTTATTTTTATCTTCTATTTTACTTTTTAAAGCTTCCTCCCCAACTCAAATTTATTTAATATTTGAATTTCAGTTTAATTTTAGATCTTTCTTATTTTTATTGTTGACAAATTGTTATTTGAGCGGTGTCAAAAATGTTGAGACATTAAAAGACTTAATAAGAACTGAGACAAGAGTTTGATTCTTCTTGTGCAAGATAAAATAATCTCGTATAGTATACACGATTCCATAACATATGTTTCCACCATTAGAACAATTAAAAATCGGTAATTTAAGTTGAACTACTCGACATCAGGGGTCGAGTAATGCGTATATACTATTCTAGTATGACAGATTAATTAATTATCTAGAATTGAATGATTAAATCGTCAAGTGCAGGGCAAAAATGTTCGAAAGCCAACTATAGGCCCGAATAGACGTGTCGGTCTATGGCACAACAGTGCGGCCCGAACTGGGACGATGGTTCAGTCCATGTGTGAGCTAGCCACACGCCTAAACTATCTGATATGTGGTCTGGTCCGTCCTTCTGCATGGGTCCGTGTGTGCAACACATGCCCAAGCCATTGAACCACCTCCACGATTTGTGTTGTCAAAACCAAATGCAAAATGCGCCTCTAAAGCGCCTAATGCGACAAGTGCGGCATGCACATTCTTTGATGGTCGACGGCACTTAGGTTTAGCCATAAAATGACTAACTAAAAATCCACTAGGGTACACTATAGTGGAGCACACCAAATTTTTTCTTAATCGTGTGGATGCATTTATTAATAACTTCGTTTTTCTTTATTTTTCAATAAAATATATTTGCCTTTCTCAACTATTTAAGTGGTCAACTTTATGCATTAATTGTTCATTAATCCAAAATTGAATTTGAACAAATAAACACAGTAAATTAATCTTTACGAATTATAGAATTTCGAATCTACGATTCAATTAAATTCAAAGATATAATTCAAATATAATTCAAAAGAGAAAGTGTGAAGAGTTTTGATTTTTGGGTTTTAACCTTTCTAATATTTTATTGTGTATTGTGCACCTGTCCAAAGGGATATAATCTAAGAGTTGTTCGAGCAATGTTTACGTGCTCTTAAGTAGCCATGCCATGCACCAGCGAGGCGAATAGAATCATACACAAATTTTGGTCTCACAAAATATCACTTCTCACTCTCCTATTGTATTTTATAATCACAATAAATAACATAAGTTATAAAATTTGTCAGTCATAAATGGCTGGCCACACAAGGGCCTTGTTGCAAATTTAATGGAAAAGAATTAATAAAACAACAATGCCGAACACAAAATATGATGACGAAGTACAACTTATTGCTAAGACGTTTCTTTTCCAACCAATAGATCATGGATTCGAATCAACTAGAGGATTAGTGTATAATTTTTTTTTCGAGAAAAAATGTTCAACACAAAATACTTATATTTGATGCTTGTATGTTAATAATATTAAATACTAGATAAATTGTGTGAGTGTATTTTTTTTCTTTAGTAATAAAAAATACCTAACACAAAATACTTATATGTGATGCTTGTGTATTAAACTGTTAATAATAATAATTAAATATTAGAAAAATTGTGTTAGTGTATTTTTATTTCTTTAGTATTAAAAAAATGCCAAACACAAAATACTTATATTTGATGCTTCTGTATATACCAGATAAATTGGGATACTTATATTTGATATTAATAATAATTAAGTATCAGATAAACTGGGATTAAGTTTTGACAAATGTATACTAGGGCAGAACTTTTCCATATCCTCTGTTTCTATTTCACTTGCAATGACGCTTCCACTTACCCAAAGCTCTTGAATTTTCATTTTCAACTCCCCATATAAAAATTCCGCTCAAATCAAATAATTTTCCTATTTCAGCACAAACTAACATAACAAAAAACTACAGAAATACGACACAAAATCAAAACTACAAAAAAAAAAAGAAGAAGCAATCCGCTACAAATTTCTGCACATTGAATCAGCTTCAATCCTGGGCTCAAAAGCGAAAGCAGAGACAAACTCTCTCCGGTGGCCGTCGATGCAGCATTGCGGCAGCTCCACCCACTCATTATCACCCAAATCACACATCACATACCTACAAATCTCCCAGAATTCACACACCAACACCTTCCCGCCTCCCCGTGCAGTTCACATCCGCCTTCTTACCATACAGCTTGTGGGACATCCACGGCGGCATCGCCGCCTTCTGCGTCAACGCTCTCCAATTTCATCCCAGACCCACACTCTCAGGCTAGCCGTCTCCAGAAACTCCGACAGCAAAACCACGTACATCTTCCCCCCAGACTCCACCAGATCGATCGAGTACTCTGAGAAGACCGGCAGCAACCGCGGATACTCGGAGAAGGACCCGCGCGCCAGATCGCACGCCACCACCGTGCCGGCGGAGCTCAGGAAATATAGGGTTTCGCCGCCATCGTCGTTCTCAATGAGTATCGAGGAATACTGCTTCGACGGACTCCTCTGTATGTTCGTCGACACCACGTTGCCGCATTTGCTTAAAAAATACGGCGGGCATTCGTCGCCATCGTTCGATTCGGCGGCGCCGCAGCAGGCGTTTCTAGTGAGAGAGATTTCGTCTCCCCATTGCTGCGTGACGGAGCAAAATTGTCTGAATTTAAGGCGGGGGAGCTCGCCGGAAACTAAAACGAGCTTGAAACCTTCGGTTTTCGACATCATCGCGATGGCGCGCATCGGCGAGGCGGGTGAGGGCGGCTGGAGGTGGCGGCACGAGCCGGTGATAGGGTTTGTGATGATGAAGCCGCCGTTGGGGCGGAGGAAGCAGAGGAGGCCGGCGGCGGCGGCGACGGGGGTGATGGGGTCGGAGCAAGGGTTTTGGTGGCGGAGCAGCGGCGGCGGAGTGTTGAGTTTCTTCCAGTTGGCCTCCTCGGAGTCGAAGACGAGTTGTTGGTGGTGGCTGTGATGGGAATTGGAATCGACCATGAGGAACCAAGGGCGGCGCGCCGGAACTTGAGAACAGGCGAGCATGAAGGCGGCGGAGTCGGCCACGGAGTTCCATCTTTTGCAGACGGAGGTTAGGCGGAAAAAGGAGGACGTCGGCAGCCATGAAAGGACTCTTTCGAGGAGGTCTTGATTGAGGTCGTTGAGTGGGAATCTTGGAGTCTCGTCTCGTTCACACATTTGGGATATCTTTCTCTTTGTAGAGCACATTTTGTGGAGAGAGAAGTGGTGGGAATGGATGAAGGTGAGCGTGCGGTTTTTATAGTAGAAGATAAAATGGGGTTGACAAAGAGTAAAGTGAGCAAGGAAAATGATTAAGAATGAGTCACGGTCACGGGTGGAGATGAGTGTGAGAGAGTCCTTCCAAAATAATCTTAAATTTAATTTCTATTTTATGGTTTGAATAAGGAGAATTGAATGAGATGATGAAGGAAATAAAGAATGTCTTTCATCACAGCTCAGTCATGACTTGTGTGACAGAAAAGAGGGACCATGTGCGCTCCAATTAATTATGATTAACTAAATTTATTACATATCATCATTCTCTTATCATTCTTGATTAAGATACAATGCAATGTGATGAGATGAATTGTGCCTTTTTAGTTTCTGTGTGAAGAGGAGAAGACTACAAAGTACATAACGAGATTTGGTGTACTGATGAATGGGATGTGGCGACTTTTTGAAATATTTGCACATTTGAATCCTTCGCAAGATGTGATCCCGATTCTACTATATATCATATTAGCGAGCACATTTGCTTGAGCTATGAATAAACTGCTTCCCCATTTTGAATAGTATCATTCTGGACACGTTAGATGAGCTAATTTGAAAAAAATTGAGAACGTCCAATTTTGAAATAAATAAAAGATGATACGCTTCTAGAAAGAACACTTTAAAATTGAAAATTTGATTAAGTATTGTCTTAATTCTTACAATCAACGCCAATTAAATTAGATATTTTAAAGGTAAATGATGTTGCATTTATTCAATCAAATTATCATTTACAATATTTCATTCAACCAAGAAAAAAATTTACCGGTATTACAAAATGACCGATTACAATCCACAACAAATTGTGCTAGAGAATGAACTGTTTTATTCGCCGATAGACATATGTGACCCCCCTCCCTGGTATATTCGTGTATAAAAACCTATACAATATAAATCATGCCCATAGAAATGTATATAGTATACTTGAGGCCGAGAAACAAAAAATAGATTACTACCTCTCGTTATATAGAATCCAAAAAAGAAGAAGACAGAACAAACATTCAGCCCTCACACTTGGAGAATAATGGTTGCCAAGATTTTAGCTAGGGACTCTAATTTGGTGTTTTCATGTGCTTAAGCTTTTATTGAGCGAAAACTTGATAATTAACTTCCTTTGTTATGCTTACTATCTACTTGTACTTTTTCTTGTTCTTTGGTTTTATACACTTGTTTCTATCACAAACTCGATCCCACATTGATTTGAAAAGTATACGGCAAAAATCATGAGAGCCCTCATGATTTCACAATTTCTTTTCCTTTGCAGAAATCATGGAAAACAAACGTCAAAGGGGAAGGGCTCGTGGCTGACCTCTGTAAAGTAAAAGGTCATAATTCCCATCTCTGTAATTTATTAAATAAAAAAACGGAAAGGAAAGGAAAGAAATCTCATCCAAAACGTCAAAAAGAAAAAAAGAAAAAGAAAAGTTGACAATGTACAAGTATTTATGCTGCTGCTGCTCCAAAGAGGAATCTTAGTCACCCTCGTGTACACACATATTTCTTTGGAGTATTTTAGTGTTGCAAGTCAAATGCAAGAATCCAAAGCTCTGACTTTGTCTTCATCAATACTAAAATGGGGCTTTGGATGCTCCTCCTCTGAAATATTTTGATTTAATAAAGAGTGATGCTATTCTACCAGCATTGTGGTACCACAATCAACTTTATTAAATGAAAAACTCATTTATTTAATTTTTGATCTATTAAAAAATTAGTTTTACATGAATTACAATTTTGCATTTATCGAATGAAAATTTTAAACTTAAATTTAAATTTAATAATTTAATATTTTTCAAAATATGTGGAAAAAGGTGTGTGGTACCACAATGCTACTACAAAGATTTACTGTTTAATAAAATAGGAAAAGCCATCAATTACGGCCTCCTCTTTTCTCGTGTGGGGTGGACTGGGGAAAGTAGGTTTTGGCTGTTATGTCTAATTATTTAATTTTTCCCTTTTAATTAAAGCAACTCCCAAGATTGAAATTGGGGCCTAACCTACTGGGCTTCTGCCTTTATTAGGTCAGAATTTGGACTGTCTTATTTGGAATATATAATTAAAAAGGGGTGGTCTTCGCGGTGCGCACAGGCACAGTGAGTTGAATGAGACCACCTAATTAATTTTTTAATGTTTTAATTAATCATTATTAAACTAATTTTAGTTAAAATTAATTAATTTATAAATAATAATTTTGAATTGATAAATCTTAATCGTAAATTAATAAATCTTAATTTTAAATTAATAAAGTCTAATTGAAATTAATAAACTTTAATTATGAATTAATAAACTCTAATTGTGAATTAATAAATCCTAATTTTGAATTAATATCCTAATTATGAATTAATAAATCCTAATTTGAATAATAAACCCTAATTTTGAATTAATAAACCCCAATTGTGAATTAATAAATCTTAATTATAAATTAATAAACCATAATTATGAATGAAAATCTAATTTTAAATTAATAAATTATAATTAAAAATTAATAAATTTAATTATAAACTAATAAATTCTCATTATCCTTACTCACCATAATTAATATATAATTATTTTTCATCGTATGTTTGCGAGATGTGTGGAGATCTTTCTTTAAGCTACTCAAAACAAGTATTTGTTTATTATATTGAATATTTCATTTTATATACACTACTTTTTCGCTTGCATTTAACTTGAATTATGGTTAGTGGTTTTGATTAAGAGTTTATAATTAAGATATAGAGTTTGAGTTAAATTTATTTTCATATCAATGGTAATGATGGGATATGCCCAACTGCTCGAGCACACCGACAGCCCAAACAGTGGGCCCGACTTAATAGCGCCCACGCGGTAGGCCAAAGGCCCACCTCTAAACCCTAAACCCTAATCCGCCCTACCCCACCTGCAGGCGAGGATCCCTACATGGGCGAGGACCCTACAGTGAGAGGAAGAGTCCCTACATGGGAGGATCAGGTCCGCCAATCGGGAGGATTGGGCACGTCTTTAGGGGTTCTCGGATATGTATAAATAAGAGTTAGATCGAAGGTAGAAAGGTTGACAACTTATGAATACTAAGAGCTTTTAGCTGCACTCACCGTAATCAAATCATAGTGAAAGTATTGAGGAATCACTCATCCAGTGGACGTAGATCTTATTCTCGATCGAACCACGTAAAAGCCTTGGTGTTCTTCTTTGCTTTACACAAATCTCAGTATATTAACATACACTAGATTTATCATTGGCGCCGTCGTGGGAAAAGCGAACAAAAAGCCGTTTTCTAATTTAATGGTAAAGAACACTGCAACGCTAGCAACGCCGCCGATGTCAAGAACAAGCTGCATTGAAGCGACTAGGTGGTCACTCGGTGCAGTAGGAGATTGCGAGACTCCAAGCGGTCGCACACATGAGGGCTACATAGAAAACATTCCCATACACCCTCGGGATCGCCGCCCGGCGAGGAAGAAGATGCCGACCTCAGCGCTTGGTGAGCAGGCGGTTCACCGATCTCACGAAATCTTGGTCGAGTGTATGCAGAGTTCCTCATTGCCAACCTCGGCCAATTCCAAAATTTCCTTCACCGGATGACGAATGGGCGGCACCTCTCGAGTGCCCGAATCTGGGCGCCGAGGTCGCTCGCCCACCGCGGTCGGCAACGCCACCTTAGCACAATAGCCGAAACGCGTACATCAACCCGCCAAGTCAATCACCGCCGAGATGGTCGCAACCTTCACCACCACGTCGCCCGTGAAGTCGCTCTCCACCTCGGCATGCCGCCCAGAGCCGAACAAAGCGAGAGAGGAGGCGGGCGAACTCCTCGAAGAGGCGGCAGACGCCGTCATTGGTCTCCCACCCTCCAGAGAGAGATGGCAACGATCTCACGGGGTTCGACCGCATGGAAGAATCATCTCCTTTCTCCGGAGAGATTACGGACACGCCCTTGCCCAGTGATGCAGGCACCCAACATCGCCAGCTACGATGGTCTTGGGGACCCTCCGACTTCCTTTTCGCCACACTACCAACATGGCGAATCGAGGAATGGAAGATTTTCACATGTGCAAAATCTTCCCCGAGTCTTGATCTCCAACGCCCGGCGTTGGTTCACTTTCGCCCGCCAAAACGAGATACACCGCCTGGGATCTCATGGATCGGTTTAACCGCGCTTCATCGGAAGATGCCACCCGCCAGCCTTCGTCCGACCGCTCACTATCCGCTAAAGGCGGGGACGAGGCGATGTCGAACTTCGCCTCGAGATTCATCATGGAGTCTCTCAAAATTGATGAGAGTAACGATCTCTACATCATCAATGCGTTCAAGAACGGATCCGACCCGTATGCGAATAAAGAGATCACCCGAGAAAAGCCAAGGCGGCTAGTCGCCTGGACCTGGTTGACAACCGTCAAAGGAGGCGAGTCGGACCGGAAGAAGAGAGATGCGGGATGAGCGGAGGGTGAAAGAAAGAAAGCGGATGACCGAGGTCGAGGGCCGATCGCCGAAGTGCCTTCGAGAGAATCAAGAAGGGCCGGTGGAGTCAGGCTCGGACCTCGGCCAAACCAGTGAACGCGCCCGATTGCTCAAATCGAGGGGAGATATTTGAGCTCACGCCGAGCTCTTCCAAGCCCTTCCTATGAAATGAGGATCTAAGAAGAGATCAACAGAGAAGTATTGTGACTATCACCAAGGGTATGGTCACGATATCAAGATTGCAGAAACACAGGCTCGCAGATTGACGAGCTCGTCAAAGGAGGAGCCTCAAGAAATACCTCGACCAGTGGGTCGGGGAACAAAAGCGCAGAGGAAAGAATAATGGTGGCAACAAGCTGCGGGCCGACCCTCGGCGACCCAAACTGAAGATAGCGAGGACGAAGGTCCCAACGCTATGGGCAGTCTATGCCATTACCGAATCGTTTATAGGAACGACGAGGTCGTCGTTAAAGAATGAAGCTTCGGAGGTCGGCCCGAGGAGCCGAAAACAAGAGACTCGGGATGGTAAGAACATTGTGTTCTCCAAAGATGATCCGGTGCCCAAAATCATGCCCACCAAGACGCCATCACGATCAAGCCGTGGTGGGCAACAAGAACGCCCACCGGGTCTACATCGACATCGGTGCCTCCGTCGGCATTATCTTCCGTAGCTGTCGGATAACTTGAGGTCGGAGGATTCAAATCGCCCGCACCATCGATTGCGGAGCTTCACTCGAGGCGGTTCAACGAAGGTGTCATTACCCTTCCGGTTACCGCGGGGCGTGCTCCCAGTCGGTCACAAAGTCCATTCAATTTTTCCCGAACGAGCTCCTCTCCATTACAACATCATCTCGGCGGAGATTGGCTACTCGCCACCAAGGCCGTCGCTCGGTGTACCACCACGGTCGAGATACCACCCGGTGGGGTGCTAAGCATCGGGGTGACCAAGCTGCGGCTAAAGAATGCCTACAAGTCTCAACCTGGGATGTAGCCTTGCCACGGGCATAGAAATTACAGAATCCCTGTAAGCGACCACCACCCGGGACGACACGACCGAGAACCTCCCGGCTATCGACGACGACCCTCCAAAGTCGTCAAGGTCGGCGTCGAGGCCCGGTGATATTCGGCAAGCATGTCATGCGACACGAAGGAATCTGAGGGCGTGTTCGCATGGTCCCGCTCGACATGACCGAGTGTCACCCGAGCTCATAACTCATCGCCTCAACATTGACCCGGCTACTAAGCGGTTCAGCAGAAGAAAAGAATGTTTGCAACAGGCGGCCAGTCATAAGAGGCGAAGTGACTCAACTCGGAAGGCCCGGATCTTGTTCGAGGTTAAGTACGGCACGGATGGCTAATCCGATCGTGGTCCAAAGCCGAGGAGGAGTGGCGCATGTGTGTCGACTACACCGACCTCAACAAACACTGCCCAAAAGATTGTTACCCCCTCCCCGACATTGACAAGAAGGTGGAGGCACTGGTAGGCCACGAAGTCTTCAGCTTCCTAGATCTGTACAAAGGGTACCACCAAATCTTGATGAGCCCGGAGGATGCCCCAAAGACAGCGTTCATCACCGACTTCGGCGTCTTTGCGTACCGGAAGATGCCTTTCGGCCTGAAGAACGCCGGAGCTACCTACCAGAGGATGGTGGACGCAATATTCAAAGACCACATAGGGAAGATTGTCGAGGTTTACGTCGACGACATCGTAGTCAAAAGTCAAAAACAGAGAGTCGCAGGCGACCTCGGAACTATCCTCCAGCTCCTTAGGTCGGCCAACCTCAAGCTCAACCCCAGTGCACATTCATGGTGAAGGCGGGTAAATTCACGGGATCTTTGGGTTTCTCGAAGGCTCAAGGCAAATCCCACTAAGGTGAAAACAGCTTCTCGACATGCGGTGCAAAGATCATCCGTGAGATCCACAAACTCACCGGGTGCTAGCCGCCTCGCAGATTCTTATCTCGAGCCACCGAGAAGCGACTTCCTTCTTCAAGATCTTGAGAGAGCTCGACTCCGCTGGCGGGAGGAACACCAGTCGCCTTCACAAGAATTGAAAGAGTATCTCGCCGACCGCCGACCGTCCGCCCGAAAGAAGGTGAGCTCCTTTCTTTATATCTGGCCTTCTCGGACGAGGCAATCAGTGCGGTATTGGTACGAGATGAGTGATCGCTAATATTCCTACCAAATAAATTGATAGTAAAACAGCAAGTATATATATCGTATCCACAGGGACTGCGACTCGAGAACACAGCAAATAATCCACATAAAATCTTTATTATTATCCAGGCAACAAAATCAAGAGAGGATATTATAAAACTAGACTCAGAAAATAAATAAGGAATAAACCAGATATGAAAGACTGACCATAGGGATGTACTTAACCTAACCAGATTCACACAATCAACCTATTAATCTGTTTACCAATTTAATCCACATTCATATGAAGGATCACTAATGTAACTATAGTTTCCGCCAGACGCCTTATAGTAGTAGGCTAGCCTAAACTCTATCTCCGTCGGGTCTCAAGAGAAGTAAGCTAATTACCAAAAGCACACAAAGATTTAGCCTCCTGGATCACCTATCTCCGTCGGTCTCAAGGCAGCGTATTATGAATTCAAGATATCGATTATGCAATTAATTCACGAGACATCAATCACATAACTAGCATGCATTAATATTGATCGGTACCAACACATGAGAATTAAAGCCAAGAATCATAAATAATGAATGGGACGGCAAAACAATATCAACAGATCAACCATGTAAATCTAGTCAGACATACAAACCCTAGGATCAATACGAAAATTAGCTACGCATAATTAAATTCTCAAAGCAATAAATAAATAAATAAAGCATAAATTGAGATAGATAGATAAAACCGTAGGAATCCACGATGAACAATTGTAGCACTTGAATCTGGAAGACACAAAAACTGAAATCTCGAATTTAAACTGAACTAAGAACACTAATAAAACTGGAATTAAATTACTGGAAGAAAAAGGAATTCTAAAAGCTATCCTAAAGCACGAGTAAAATAAAGGAAAATAAGCAAATTGTGTTCTGTCCAGTGTCAAGTGGTGTGTCGCCCCTCTTCTTCTCTCGCGTAATGTGCGTATATACGCAAACCTAGACTTCACGCCTCGCGACACGCCTCTTCTTTCTACCTCGCGAGCTTCGGTCGCGATGCCTAGTCGCGACAGCCTTCCGTGTCTCTTCGCGAGTGTCCATCGCGAGCGTAGGTCGCGATAGCGGGTCGCGAACTCTCCAGTCTTTGCGCTCTTTGTATCTCCTCGCGAACGACCATCGCGACCATTGGTCGCGATAGCGTGTCGCGAGGTAATCTTGCCTCTTCGTCGGCGTCCGTCCTTGTGAGTCTTCTTCATGAGGCGTTATCTCTCGTGACCGACTTTTGAAAATGCTAGTTAATTCCTCTTTAATTGTGATTCACCTTTTTGGCATCAAAACCTGTGCTAAAATAACACAAAATACACAAGGCATCATATCTTTCAAAGGGCGTAAAATATATCAAAAGGCCGTTCAAACAATCGTTTATCAATTAGAAACCAGATAAATATAACCTATAAAAATAGGTAAAGCGGGGCTTATCAACTCCCCAAACTTACCCTTTGTTTGTCCTCAAACAAATTAAAACAGAGAGAGGCGGCTCAACAATAGGCAAAGAGTTGAGCGACAAAACAATAAGCCTCGAGCTATGAGCCATTCAAATGAATCAAATTACAACATCTTCCATTAAACTTAACACATCATAAACATCATAAGCACAAGCCTTCTTAAACTTGAATCCTCACGACAAGGATATATATATAAGAAATCTCAAACACTCAAGTGTATCAAGGAGGATGTGTATACTCTCAAAGTTCAAAAATACATGGAATCTACCATAAGCTTGCAAATCGTCTAATTCTCCATTGCTCAAATATGTGCTCAAAAACTAAGATCAAAAAGGTCTTATAACAGGTTATAATGTAGGCTCTTTGGTAAGGTAGGATATATTTAGGCTAAGTGACTCATAATCCCATAATGACAAACACCATAAGTATCATAAGACACAATTCCCAAACTTTCACAATTCATTTCAAATCTCTACACCAAAAGTCATTTTCTATTAAGAACCTCACACTTATCATATAAGTGATATACTAAATCTCAAAGCACTAGCTACTTACCCATTTATGTTCTCTTCACACACTTGTGTCATTTTATTTTATTTTATTTTATTTGAACTTATATGGGTAAGCAACTATTTTAATAAATCACTTTCTCATCATCTATTTTCTTTCCTTCTTTTCTCAACCCTCAATTTCAAGCAACCAAAAATCACACTAACAACATAACTCGACCCACGGCTATATGAAAGAATTAGGTAGGCTCAAAGCGGGCTCATCAAAGGATAATAAATGAGCAGGTTAGTGTTTGGATAGTGTATAGGTTAAGAAAAGAATGCCTAATATCATCTCATAATTCTTAAGCACGTCTAATGCAACCTCGAAAAGAACCGAGCAAGTTCTAGAGAAACACATGCTATTTCAAACTATTCACACGAAAGAAACAAGGCGAAAAGATATGACGATCAAAAGCTCAACTCTCACGGGTTTCAAAAGTGTGATCAAGTTCTCAAAGGCTCAATACTCACAACAATCATAACATGCTTCGTCTCACAAAATCAATTGCAATAGATTTTCTAATAAAACAATTCTCATCATGGTGCTTTCGTCATTCAACTCGACCCACAAAATGACACCAAACCCAAACACGAAAAACAAAATGAAAGCAGACACAAAGAAAACAAAACAAAAGCGAAAACAAAACAAAACAAAACAAAAGAAACATTGGGTTACCTCCCAACAAGTGCTAAATTTAAATGTCTTTAGCTCGACCAATACTAACCTCGATCAATCGGCGTTTTGGCGCAGACTTCTTACCAAATCTTTGCTTGCTCCATATTTTGCGTGATTGCAGACCACCACGCGAGTGTGGAAGTGGCCTCCCAAACTTGAATGAATCACTCGGAGTTCCATGCCGAGTCCATCTCTTTGTAGCACCATTGTCAGTCGGCGGTTGACATCCAAGCTCGAGATTTGGCTAGTCGCCACAGTAGTGATTGCTCGACACTCTTCCCCGCCTCGGATTATCGTGTTGCTTGAGGAGTCATAGATTGAAATTTTTAACTCCTCATCGTTGACACGAAATGTCAAATCGCCTTCCCCGCACATCAATTAAAGCACGACCGGTTGCTAGAAAAGGCCGACCAAGATTAGTGGTTGATGTTTAAATTGGGAATGTCAGAATAACAAAATCGGCGGGAAAAACAAAATCCCGAATCCTTACCAACACATATTCAACTATGCCCTTAGGATATGCAAGCGACACATCGTCACCATCATTAATGAAATTGAGGTCTTCTTTAGTTTGCCCAGCTCAGCGATTGAACACATTTAACGGCATCGATTTATGCTCGCCCCCAGATCACATAAAACATTGGGGAAGGTGTTCGGCGATCTCGCACTCCAAAGTGAAGCTCCGGATCCTTTTGCTTCGGCGACAACTTCTCTGCAAGATATGCGCATTCTTCGAGAGGTTGATCTTGTCAAATTTTCCCAACTTTTTCTTATTCGCCGATGCATCCTTGAGAAATTTGACGTATCCGGGCATATTCCTAAGCACATCAAAAAGAGGAAGATTAATGTTCACTTTCTGGAAAATCTCTTTGAAGCGAGCGTACTCCTCATCATATTTCGTTTTCCTAAAACGCTCAGGAAACGGGGCTGTAGGCTTTGGCAGCATCTGATCATTCGCTACTCTCTCTCGCGAATCCTCTCTAATCATGCCTCGCGAGGCGCTCTCTCTATCTTGGCTCGCGAATCGCTCGCTGGCAGACTTCGCGACCTTCTGTCGCGATGATTCCTCGCGAAGGCTTGTCGCGAGGTGCTCTCTGTCATCTTGGCGTCGGGCCCTCGCGATCCTTGGTCGCGATCTTGGGTCACGAGGAAATCATTCTTCTCGGCGAGGCTTCCTCGCGTCTTGGGCTCGCGACATTAGCTCGCGACTCGCGCTCTCTTCCGTGTCGCGAGGCGTGATTTCTTCTCCTCATGCGTATGATCCTCTTCTTCCCTTTCGTACTCCGGATAATTTATGTAGGCTCTTCCACTTCTCGTATGAATAGCATTGCACCGATTCGGAGGTATATGATTCTTAGGATTACATTCGGTGTTGCTTGGGAATTGCCTGCACATGCGTTCGGCTCTCATTGGCCATCGCCCCACTTGGTTCTCCAACATCTTTACTTGTTTTCCAAGGGCTATCAACGTATTGTTGATGGCGTTGACCGTACTCTCCGGGCGTTCATTCTATTCCCAAGTCTTTGGATCCGAATATTCACGAGTCACCATTTGTTGGTGACTCGTTGCTATCTGGCGATTGCTCGCCAACAATTGTTGCATCATATCCTCAATGCTTGGCTTCTTGGGCTCCACATTCATTCCATTATTAACACAAAACGGTGGTAATTCTTTGAGCATTCAGCGTTAGCATAGGAAAAATTGGGATGATTCCTATTGTTGGGATGATAGGCGATTCCACTCGATTCCCTGGCCATTACTCCTTTGGTTCAAAATTGAACCTCCTCGATATCTGCGCCATGGCCACAAATCATACGCCCTTTCCTCTCGACCGTACTCTTCCGCAGAGTTGTGAACTTCTAACAAGTCATCATACTTGTCATCCAACTCTACGTGAGCCCACTCTTCCGATCGGCTATCTCTCCATCGACCATTGATAGCTATTGGATGCCATCTCCTCAATAATTCTCAACGCCGTCTATTCCATGATTGAGCGTGCATCCTCCGGTACCGACGATCTACAATGCTTGGTGTTAGCACCGAGTCCACTATAAAATTGCGTTACTTCGCTCAGGTGAAAACCCATGTTGTGGACATTTGCGGAGCAGGTTTCTGAATCGCTCCCAGGCTTCAAACAATGACTCATCTCCCAATTGTGAAAAGTGGGAGATCTCTGCTATGATCTTCTGAGCCTTGGCAGGTGGGAAATATTTAGACAGAAATTTTTCACAGAGTTGCTCCCACGTGATAATCCTTGATCTGTCCAAGCTCTTGAACCAGTCTTTCGCTTGACTCCTCAACGAAAATCCGAACATCCGCATCCGGATGGCATCAGCTGGCACTCCGTTCTGCTTGATAGTATCGCAGATATCCAAGAACGCTTCCAAATGAGCATTGGGGTCTTCAGTAACCCCTCCCCCAAACTGCTCTGCTTGTATCATGCTGATGAGGGCAGGCTTTAACTCAAAATTATTCGCGTTGACATTCGGCCCCCATCCTCCACCTTGGAACTGATCCGTAGGTGGTCTGTACATGTGGTTGAGCGGTAAGGGCTGTGCTCGACCACCCATCTGGCCCATCTGATTATTCAACGCCAGTTGGCGTTGCATTCGCTAACATCTCCTCTATTTCGCCATCCGATCGTGCCCTGGGGTCGTCTTATCTGCCATTGCTTGTCTCGCTTTCTCTCTCTCTTATGAGATCTCTCAATCTCAAGATCCAAAGGAATAATTTCTCTCCTTTGAGATCTCGTAATCATGCACTGCACAGAGAGATAAAAACCAAGTCAGATCTGAGAAGCAACACATAAATAAATAATTTTTATTTTAATTTTTTTTTAAATTTTAAACTTTTTTTAAGCGCTTTGAATTAATAACTACAATTCAGAAAATTATCACTATCGCAATCTAAGCAGGTCCCGACACGGCGCCAAAATTTGATCGCTAATATTCCTACCAAATAAATTGATAGTAAAGCGACAAGTATATATATATCGTATCCACGGGGATGCGACTCGAGAACCTGACAAATAATCCGCATGAATCTTTATTATTATCCGAGCAACAAAATCAAGAGAGGATATTATAAAACTAGACTCGGAAAATAAATAAGGAATAAACCGGATATGAAAAGTGACCACAGGGATGTACTTAACCTAACCGATTCACACAATCAACCTATTAACTGCTGTTTACCAATTTAATCCACATTCATATGAAGGATCACTAATGTAACTATAGTTTCCGCGGAGATGACTTTATAGTAGTAGGTTAGCCTAAACTCTATCTCCGTCGGGTCTCAAGAGAAGTAAGCTAATTACCAAAGCACACAAAGATTTAGCCTCCTACAGATCACCTATCTCCGTCGGGTCTCAAGGCAAAAACTGTATTATGAATTCAAGATATCGATTATGCAATTAATTCCGCCGAGATATCAATCATGCAATTAATTCCGCCGAGACATCAATCACATAACTAGCATGCATTAATATTGATCAGGTACCAACACATGAGAATTAAAGCCAAGAATCATAAATAATGAATGGGACGGCAAAACAATATCAACAGATCAACCATGTAAATCTAGTCAGACATACAAACCCTAGGATCAATACAAAAATTAGCTACGCATAATTAAATTCTCAAAGCAATAAATAAATAAATAAAGCATAAATTGAGATAGATAGATAAAACCGTAGGAATCCACGATGAACAATTGTAGCACTTGAATCCGGAAGACACAAAAACTGAAATCTCGAATTTAAACTGAACTAAGAACACTAATAAAACTGGAATTAAATTACTAGAAGAAAAAGGAATTCTAAAAGCTATCCTAAAGCACAAGTAAAAGAAATGAAAATAAGCAAATTGTGTCCTGTCCAGTGTCAAGTGGTGTGCCGCCCCTCTTCTACTCCCGCAGCGTAATGCGTATATCATAAACCAGACTTCACGCCTCGCGACACGCCTCTTCTTTCTACCTCGCGAGCTTGGTCGCGATGCTAGTCATGACGACCTTCCGTGTCTCTTCGCGAGTGTCCATCGCGAGCGTAGGTCGCGATAGCGGGTCGCGAACTCTCCAGTCTTTGCGCGCTTTGATCTCTCATGACGACCATCGCGACCATTGGTCGCGATAGCGTGTCGCGAGGTAATCTTGCCTCTTCGTCGCGCGTCCGCGCGCTGAGTCTTCTTCATGAGGCGCTATCCTGACCGACTTTTGAAAATGCTAGTTAATTCCTCTTTAATTGTGATTCACCTTTTGGCATCAAAACCTGTGCTAAAATAACACAAAATACACAAGGCATCATATCTTTCAAAGGATGTAAAATATATCAAAAAGGCCGTTCAAACAACCGTTTATCAATTCGAAACCAGATAAATATAACCTATAAAAATAGGTAAACTGCGAGGCTTATCAATGAGGTGGGACGTCGACTCCCATCTACTTTATTAGTAGGGCTCTCAAGGACCAGGAGGCAGGTACACCACCTCGAAAAGGTAGCACTTGCTCTAGTGAGCGCCAAGCGACACCTCCGACCTTACTTCCAAGCCCATTCCGTCCGGTCTTGGTGACTTACCTTGAGACAAGTCTTGTCGAAGCCGAGTCATCCGGACGTATAGCAGTGGGCCTTTGGAGCTCGGCGAGCACGACATTTCATACTCCCGTGCCACCATAAAAGGGCAAGCTCACCGACTTCTGGTGGAGGCCAAATTCACAAGTCGGTCCCACCGCGAGGTCACTCCAACTCCCGCCCCCATCTGCGGAGGAATCATCATCAACCCACCGATGGTTCTTTGGCGGATGACGTGGGCTGAGCTTCATGCAAGGCGGGCAGCGGAGCAGGCATCCTCCTCCTCGGTCCAGACAAACAAGAAGTGACCTATGCACTCCGGTTTACCTTCCCGACCACAAACAACGAGGTGGAGTACGAGGCGCTGATCTCAGGACTCCGCCGCGCAAAGGAATTGAAAGTGGACAAGATCCGGATCTTTGGAGATTCCTGTGTCATGGTAAACCGGTCTTAGGCAATCTGAGGCCAAGGAGGATTGAATGAAGCAATACCTTGAGAAGGCAAAGGAGATGCTGACCTCATTCAGGTACTTTAGTATTCATCGTATCCCACGGGGAAAACAAACAGGTGACATCCTCGAGAAGTTAGGACGCGTCATCAACAAATCCACCGGTGGAGGAAGTTCATTCCGTAGCATCGCGAGTCCCATATCGGCATCATCACCGAAATAGAGCCGAGCGGATGTCTCCCATAAAGGCCTATCTCGGAAGATGGCGCCTTGCCTCAAGATCGGCTCGAAGCCAAAAGATGATGGTGAAATCCCAAAGTACCTCACACATGAAGGCGTTCTCTGAGAAGTCTTATCTTGACCCTCACGAGGTGCCTCGGGCGAAGAAGCCGACCACGTACTCAATGAGATTCACGGAGGGTCTTGTGGAAGTCACATCGGTCGTGAGCTCTCTCAAAGAAGGCGAGGTCGGGATATTCTTGGCCCACCCTCGTCAAGATTCGCCGAGCTCGTCAAAAGTGTCAAAGTGCCGACTTCACTCCACGGTCATAAAGCTACCCCGCACCGACCTAAGCGACCTCTGAGTCCGTGGCCTTTCATGCGGTGGGGATCGACATCGTTGGTCCGTTTGACCGAGCACCGGTCGGCCGATACTTAGTCGTAGTGTAGACTACTTCACAAAATGGGTCGGCCGAGCCGCCGAGCTTCTGGCGGGAGGATTCGGACGCCGTGTGGAAAAACATAGTTTGCCGCTTGGCATACCGCATATTTTGGTCTCGGACAACGGCACCCGGTTAAATCGACAAGACTTTCAAGGAATGGTGTGAAGAGCTCCGGATCGAGCAACGTTTCACCTCGGTCGCACACCCGCGGACAAATGGTCAGACCGAGGTGACGAACCACACGATTGTACAAGGATTGATAAAGAGGCTGACCGAGCTAAGGGTGATTGGGTTGAAAATCTCCTCAAGTCCTCTGGTCCCACAGACAACACCCGGACTTCGCACGGAGAAACCCCTTGACTTGGTCCACGGGACCGAGGCATACCGGCGGAGATCGGCGCACTGAGCCCGCACACTCTTCACTTCGACCAGAGGGAGCGAGGAAGACCGCTTGTCAACCTTGACACTCTCGAGGAGAACGCGAGCTCGCCTTCATAAACGAAGCCAAATCTGAGTGCCGTGTCGCATGCGGTACTACAACAAAAGGGTAAAAGCCTCCACACTCCAAGTAGGCGACCTCATCCTACGAAATAATGAAGCCAAGAGAGCCGAGCGTCTTAACAAGCTAGATCCGACATGGGAAGGTCCATACGCGTTCACGAGGACCTCGGCAAAGGGGCTATAAGGTGGCTCACCTATCAGGTGCACTTATTCCCCGAACACGGCATATCACTCATTTGAGAGGTACTTTACATAGCTTTGATTTCGGATCGACATCATGTTAGTCCTCTTATTGCTTTGTCAAGTGTGATGTTATTTCTTCTCAATAAAACATTTGTTTTTCTCGAATAAGTATTTCACTGCCTCATCTTATATTTACGTGAACATCCATTCGGATTAAACACAATTAACCTTCACGAGGGGCATACTTACGAAGATGACAAGCCCACTAAGTATGGTACTCGACTAGCGCGCGACTCGCAGATTACTCATTGAATTGAGCGTCTCGGTGCAAGGCATACAGACTACTCATTAAATTGAGCGTCTACATGCACGCATCTGATTACTCATTAAGTTGAAACATCTACATGCAAACGGCGTCTACATCGGATCTCGTCAAATTATGCCCTTTATTTGGGAAGATATACATACGTATACGATCTAAATACATTTCGACTAAAACCAAGTCCTAAGCTATATTTGTACCTCTCGGGGAAATATACACTTGGTACAAAGTCTAAATACATTTACGACTAAATACAAAGTCTAAGCTATATACAACTCATTCGGGCTTAGGGCCCACCCCACTGGGACTCACTAAAGCTGCACGATTCGAACAAAATCTCGGGTCGGCGGTGAATACCGGAACGAACTCGGTGCCTCCACCTAATCGATGAGGTCGGCACCACCACGACATTCTGGTGCACTTTGAGCCACAGATGGGTCCCGACCGAGGAGGCATTCACGAAACGAGGCTGCACCCGAGGTCACACCTCGGCCCCTTGAGCTCGACGCCTGGCCAGGGTTACGACCTCGCCCCCGACCTGCCGCTCTTCCTCGCCGACCTGAGGTCCTCGGGCGCCTTCCACTCGCCGAGGACCGCCCTCTAAATGCTCCCCTCTCAGTCGGACCCAGCAACCGAAGCACTTCGGCATGATCGGCATAGCCGCCCTCCTCCTCGGGTTCTTCTATCCTCACATCAGTGGAGCCAGCTACGGACTCGCTGTGGGGCTGAGGCATGCGTCGCTTGCGGACGAGCTCGTATATCTGAATGTACTTCACGATGGAGTCGAGGCAGTCTTTAAACTTTTTACTGTTGGGCCCCTCCTCATCCCTCAGCACCATGCCCTCGGCAAGCAAGCTCTGAACTCGATCATCGGCTTCTGATATGGTAACTCCACCGGATCGGTGGATTACCTTCTCATACTCTGCATGCTCCTCCGAGATTCGCTCCAGCTTCTCCTGAGCCAACTCGAGCTGCTCCTCGCACTGCATTAAGCGCCCTTGGATCACGTCGCCAGATGGGTCCGCCCCCTGGACTTCGAGATGCGCAATACTTAGCTTGAGAGTCTCGTTCTCAGCCAGGAGGTGAGCCACTCGCGATCGGCCTCGTCTGACTTCTCCCTCACTCGGGAAGCGATGCGGCCGACATCCAAACCGACCAAAACACGAGTCGATTCGCCGGCGGCTCCTCCAAACAAAGACCTCATCGTTCTACTCGGCTAAGGCACCTCGGGCCTCTTTCGGTTTAGTCAACAGATCATGATCGAGCCCGAGATATTGAGAAGCGGAATTCTAAAAGCAAAAAAAAAAGGAGAAAGGACAAACACGTTCAAAAAGGGCATCTTATATTGATAACAGGCCAAAGTACAAAGGCTTAGGATCCTAATGATCCAAACAATATTTAACCTATTACATTAGGGTCGCTGACCTCGGCTGCCTTGTCGAGTCGCCGACCACCTGCTCCTCGCTCTCGGCCTTCACTCGGCCCCACCTCCGACCTCGGCTCGCCTCGCCGAGGAGTTCACGAAGCTCCGGTCTTCATCCTCCTCAGACTTTGGGCCACGGCCTCGGCCGTCGGAAGAGGCGGAGGATGATGAGCCTCTACCACGGAAGGGGCGCCGGCGATCACTCGGGCGTAATCCTTTGCACCGCCGAGGTGCGACTCAACCCAACCGTGCTCGACCTTGTCAAAGCCGTGCATCGAGGCCGCCAATCCCACGGTGTAGGAGGACACCACCGGGCCCGAGATCTGCGCGGATCGGAGATAAGGAGGAGAAGGTCTCGGACTCAATGAGCTTGCGGGCGAGGCCTTGAGATCGGTCCTTGCCCGCCAAGCCAAGGCACTCGTGCAGTCGGCGAGTTTCTTCTCGCCTCGACCACCTCCTCGCGGGCACCTCCACTGCACGGGCCACTGCAGGCCCGGTTCCGCTTCTTGATGGCGGCCTCGGCGGCCCTCGCAGCCTCCGCCTCCGCCTCGCGGCCCAATGCAGACTCGGCGGCGGCCGCTCCCTCCAGGCGCCTCGTCAGGGCGCTCCACCACGAACCCGCCACGAGGTGCGGCACCAAGAACCGATGCCACATCCCGCATACCCAACAACAAGATCACATAACACAAAAGTACAAGGAATATGGCGGGCTTATACCTTGGGAAGGATATAGGAGAGTTGGAGGTCGGCACCTCGAAGGCGTGTCTGGTGCGAGTCCCTCCCCATGGCCGGACTCGTGGTCGGTGGTGGACCACCACCGGTGGTTCAGTCGTCCACGACCTCAGGCGGCTGAGCAGGCTCGGTCCTCGCCTTCTTTTTTGGTGGCGCCTGGCCCGGAGATGGCGTGTGGGATGACGAGGCCGGCGCCTTGGTCTTCTTCTCATGATCGAGCTTCACTGCGACAAAGAGAAAATTTTTGTTCAGCACAACGAGGTCGGACATGTGAGCAAGATATGAAAAATATATATATATATATATATATATATATATACGGGATGCCTCACCCCGATCGGACCCAGCCGACGCCTCGACCTATAAGCGTTGACCCGGCATTGTTCAGTCATCCTCGGTGAAATTAATAGATAATATCTCACCGAGGTTGTTGAGCTCTTTCTCCATGTAGCCGTGGGCTTGACCTTCACGTCCATCATCTTACCAAGGCCCCACTCATACCTCGGATGCCCATCACCCAAGAAGAAATACTATTTTGCCAATGGGACACCTTAGGGGGTCACACCTTAAATTTCACCGAGGAGACAGATAATACACTCCTCCCATAGTCTTCACGCTAAAAAATGCATCAAGACCTCGAGGAGAACTCCTCGGCAACGCCATGGCGGGAGAGCCCCACCCACCACCGACCTAATGGAATTGAGGTCGGTGACATATGGAATCTGGAAATATTCTTGGTTACTAAGAAAATTGGGGCGAGGAAATCTAAGGCCACTCTCAGGCATCTACATATCGGTAATAAAACCCTCGGAGGCCATAGCCCTATCATCGATCATGGCGAGCACCACCACGCCTCTCCGGATCCGGTATTCCTTCGCCATTTCAAAAGGTCCTCGCCCGTTAAACTCGACCTCGCTAAACCCACTTGTATCCATCCCATCTCGATGATACCGGCGGGACCCTAGCACTAATTCCTATCGACCTACCCAAAAGATTATAGCACATATAATCCTTAATATCGGTGGCACTATCGGGGGAGGAAGACGGACGGCCAGAGGAGGAAGGCGCACGGAGTCTCAAGCAAACTCGAGAATGTTGAGCGAGAAGGCGAAGGAGAAGATGAAGAATACATACTTACTTTTCAAGCGAGATATCCGCTTCTTCAACAAGTTTGGAAAAAGTTGGGAAATTTCTGAAACTGTATTCTCTGAAACAAAGTGCGGAAGAAGAAAGTGAACAGTTGCCTTACTTGGGCCTATTTATGGAACAAATGGCGCCTAAAAACTGCCGTTTCAACTTCACACGTGCCTATCCACGATTTGATGTGGAGTTGGCAAGACACGATTTGGCGTAACCACCGTCGACGCGTATGACGTACTCTAGGGTAAGATGCAGACCGCCCGATCGGCGTGCAATCATCACTCGAGTCACACCTCGGCGTCCTCCAGAAGGCGGCGCCACTCAGGTCGGACCTCGGCATCCTCCGAGGCGGCGCCACTCAGGTCACACCTCGGCATTCTCCAGGAGGCGGCGCCACTCAGGTCGGACCTCGGCATCCTTCAGATAGGCGTCAGACCTCCGGAAGGGTGGTGGCACTCAGGTCGGACCTCGGCGTCCTACCAACGGACATCGCCCCCACCATCGTGGGAATTGTGTCCGACCTCGGCATCCTTCCAACGGATATTCCTGACAAAGCAACGGACGGCTCTAGTCCATGTGTTCCAACCAGGAAAGACAGGTCGCCTCGCCAAGTTCAGACCTTGGGAAAACAATCAGACGTCTCAAGTCGGACCTCGGTATCATCCCGAAGGATATCTCTACCCAGATCGGACCTCGGTACTACCTACGCAGGTGTCGCTATCCAGGTCGGACTTTGACATCCTTCTGATGGACATCTTTGTCCAACGACAGGCGACTCCAGGTCGGTCTTCGACAAGTGGTGCATGCCCAGAACGGCTGATTGCCCAACTCAGTTCGAACCGAGATCGTCAGATCAAACCCTGACGTCAGAGAGATCTAAAAACCTTCGACAACAACCTCAGCCGAGCAACATCCCACCTCGACGAAGCGCATTCTTCACTTCACCTCGGCATGGTTGTTACTCGACTATTCGGGGGGGCTATGATGGGATATGGCCCAACCGCCAGCCCACCGACAGCCAAAACGAGTTGGGCACGACTTAATAATGCCCACGCGGTTAGGCCAAAGGCCCACCTCTAAACCCTAAACCCCAAGGCGGGGATCCCTACACATGGGCGAGGGATCCCTACGCGCGGAAGGAAGAGTCCCACATGGGAGGATCAGTCCCGCCAATCGGGGATTGGGCACGTCTTTAGGGGTCCTCGGATATGTATAAATAGGAATTAGATCGAAGGTAGAAAAGTTGGCAACTTATTGAATACTAAGAGCTTTTAGCTGCACTCACTGTAATAAAATCATAGTGAAAGTATTGAGGAATCACTCCTCCGTGGACGTAGATCTTATTCTCGATCGAACCACGTAAAAGCCTTGGTGTTCTTTACTGCTTTACACAAATCTCGTATATTAACATACACTTGATTTATCAGGTAAGTAGTTCTCCGTAACAGATTTAGGGTTGGAAACTTCTAAACTCGATTGTAGATTGTTATATGCAATATTTAATAGATTTGAGAAATTGGCTTTTACAGTAAAATTTAAAATGTAACTTTTTGAGTAAAACACTTTTGAATTCTTCAACAGCAGCAACCTTTTATGCAAAACTAGTATAATTAGGCCTATTCAATTAAGTCTGTGTAACACCCAAGCCCAATAAAGGGTCTTCGTTATCTTATTTTTGCTCTACCCAACCGGCCAACCCAATATACAGTGTACACGATAAGCAGCTGGCAAAGGACAAACCATCTTCTAACTTGTGTTCGATCTCATTTCCAAAAGTAAAGTAAAAATTAATAACAGTAAGAAAATGAGATTGTTGTCAAATGCGCTATAGTTTTTCTTTAATTTTTTCTACTCATTTTTATAGCAAGCAATTAATATTATTTGTTAAAACATACGTGTGTGTGGTAGATAAAACACCATTCTAGAATAAAAGATCTCGTCGAAATACCTATTATGAAATTATTCATCTGAACCGACATTGACCCATCTCACCATAATCAGCCAATTGATCTCCCCACCCCACCCCCACCCCTATTTTGATCACCAAATTTCTTTGAGTAAATATGATAAAAATGAACTCCCGATCTTTGGCCTTTTTTAAATAAAATACTCCAACACTTCAAAAATTGTTAACATCCAACATTAGTAATTTCTAAGCTTTCCAACAACAATGAAACCGCATGAATCCTGTGGTGCATTCGAGTTGACTTCTAATATAAAATTTGCTTAACAAACAAAGGTTATGTGTACTAAGCTAGAAAAACAAAAATTAAGCTAGAAACATAATAAAGTAAGATTCAAAAATCCAAAATAAATTATTATAAAATAGAGTATAATATATATTAATATATGTATGATGCAGCATCAAACTAATTATGATACTATGTATGATGCAGCATCAAACTAATTATGATACTATATATCTTTTATGTATCGTTCAACATTATTATCATATTTAAATGCCGAGATTCACTACTATAGTTGCGTGAACTAGGGATGTCAATCGGCAAATCTGCTCGGTTCGGGCCAACTCATTTGGGTTGTCGGGTTATTCGTTCGGACTATTCGAGGTTGATATTTTTGTCGGGTTAGAAATATTCAACCCTAACTCTAAACTCTCATATTTCGATTAACCCATCGGATCTATCGAGCGTAAAGCTTAAAGGAAAAAATAAACTATGCATTTTTATTGATAATGATATCTTTATAACAAATATTTTATATAAATCGTTAGAGAAACATAAACTATATATATATATATATATTATTGATAATGATATATATATAAAAATATTTTAAATTAAGCTACTGGAGTACAAAGAAGTGAAAATAAGTATAACTTTTGAATATTAAACCATAATAAATTCCACTATTTTTATTTTTAAAATCTTATTATACTAACTTTCAAGAGCAAATAATGAAAGTTGAAAATAATGCTCATAACTAAATGACCTTTAATAATATAATACAATTATAACAGAGTTAAAAATTATATCTTGAAATTTTTAATAAGTTAATTGAATATAGTACCATTAAAATTATATTATAATATAAAAATATTAAATAATGCTCACAACTAATTTTTTAATATGTCGAATATTCATATTCCATAATAGTTAATTCACTATTTAGTAAGTTAATTCACTATAATACCAATTAAAATTTATAACTTGAAAAAATTAATAAGTTAATTCATCACTATAAATAACTAAATATACAATCTATAATAGCTACAAAGATTAAAATAACTGAACATGAAAAGTAAATTATATCAGTGAAAATAATAATAACATATATATCTAAAAAAGAATATTAACATATAAAAGTCAGATATTGATTCTCAATACAAATCCATCATGAACTTCAAATCTAAATTCAACCTAAATTGAAAAATAAATACAAAATCTCAAATAAGATTAACAACAAGACTTAAATTGTTGAAATGAAAGTTTTTGAATTTCTAACTATTAGACAAAGGAAAAAACAAATAAAAAACAAAGAAAAAAAATGGTACATGGTTATCAAATTTCATTATTTGCTCTTGAAAGTTATAATAAGATTTAAAAAAAAATTACTTGTGGAATGTATGATGGTTTAATATTCAAAAGTTAGACTTATTTTTCAATTCTTTCTCTTTTTAATAGCTAATTCATTATTTAATAAATATTTAATAAGTTAATTCACTATGATACCAATTAAAATTTATAACTTGAAAAAAATTAATAAGTTATTTCACTATAAAAACTAAATAAATAATATATAATAGCTACAAAATTAAAATAATTCAACATGAAAAGTAAATAGTGTCAATGTAAATAATATTAACATATATATCGAAAAAAAGCATATTAGCATATAAAGTCAAATATTTATTCTCAATACAAATTCATCATGAACTCGATCAAATCTAAATTCAACCTAAATTGAAAAATAAATATATAATCTCAAACAATATTAACAACAAGACTTAAATTTTTGAAATGTAGAATTTTGAATTTCTAACTATTAGACAAAGGAAAAAAATAAAAAAATAAAATGAGATTTTTTTTATATGTCATCTTCTGGCTAATCCAGTAACCCGATCGGGCCGACCAGATTAGCCGGCCGAATGGGATGGCCTAAAAGCCTAATTTTATATTGGAGTTACGATTTTATAGCTCAACCATATAATTTTATCGATTATTCAATTCGGACCAGTCTGTGAGTTTCAACCGTATTTATGTCCTTAGCGTGAACAATATTGGGACATCAATTTTCAACGTTATTACAGATATAAAAAATTATAGCTAGTACACGTCATTACAGATCACCAAATAAGTCTGTTGTCAGAATTTAATATTAAAAATAAACATATGAAATAATATACGGACTTGATCAATTACATATACATTACGCCACAAAGCACGCGTTTCTTTGAATATAATATTTTAAATTAAACTAAAATAGTATAACCATATTTAACAAAAGAAAGCTAAATGACGTCATGATGGACTCGAACCCGAGATTCGATGCATAAATCACTTTACCACTAGGCAAACACGCACACACGAAAGGCCTCATTTTTTTATTTTATTAATTTAATACTGAAATTTAAAGTCCATGTCACAATGGACTCGAACTCGAACCTGAACCTTTGACCTCAGATATTAATCACTCTACCACTAAGCTAACATATGCACACAGAAAGGCCTCATTTTCGTTAACCAGATACGAAACTTAATAATATATCTTTAAACTTGATAAAAACAAAAATGTAACAGCTGTGTCAAAAATTGGTAGAGGGAAAAGTCTGCCATACAGCATCGAATGAATATTACGAACTTGATAAACATGATTTCATCTTAGTCGTATCATAAATATTTCGTTATAACAAAAACGTGTTGGGCTATTATTTCAACTTTTTGGAGGGATATATTTTATATATTTTTTGCAGTTCTATGGTTTTTGGTCAAACAGTGTGACTCAGATTGATGTCAGCTCCAGTATTTCCATCTAGGATTATCCAATCACAAATTAAAAGTGATTAATATATGTAATATACTTTATAGTTGACAAACAAAGGAAAAATATTGATTAGTCAAAGCAGCATCCAGATATCATGTTAAAATAAAACTAATTGTACAGATTAAAAAATTCAGATTATAAGCCAAATCTCAATAATATCTCATGTATCCTTCCTAATTATTCAGTTTGAGGACTAAAGTATATCCGTATTTCAGTGTAATTTAATACTGTCTATATACATATATGGTGATGGTGTCCCACTAATCCAAATGGTCTACCAGTAATGTATTAAAATCGTGTGTGTGCCGGGGGGGTGGGGAGGGGGGGTAGTGCTTATGCCAAATGCAAATAATATATATCTTAATATAATAATCTTGAGTTATAATCCAATATTTTATTCAAAAACCGCTTCTACAAATATTCACGAAACACTACAAACTTATAACATAACTCGGATTCTTAGATCATCCAAGGAAGAAATAATTAGCATATTCTGCCTTAATAACTGTTGATTAATCTCGAAATTCTGTTAAAAGAACTCTTGCATCATGGCAGAAAACAAGAAAATACTGTTGGGAAAATACGAAATGGGAAGGCTTCTAGGCCGAGGAACCTTCGCGAAGGTTTACCTCGGCCGACATCTGGCTACGGAGGAATGCGTGGCGATTAAGGTAATCAAGAAAGACGAGGTGATCAAGAGCGAGAAAATGACGGAGCAGTTCAAGCGCGAGATGGCCGTGATGCGCCTAGTCCGCCACCCCAACATCGTCGATCTCAAGGAGGTGATGGCCACAAAATCCAAGATCTTCGTGGTCATGGAGTACGTCCGCGGCGGCGAGCTCTTCGCCAGGTGGAGCGCGGCCGCCTCCGCGGTGCCGCCCGCCGCTACTTCCAGCAGCTCGTCAGCGCCCTCGACTTCTGCCACAGCCGCGGAGTCTTCCACCGCGACATCAAGCCGGAGAATCTCCTCCTCGATGAGAATGAGGATTTGAAAATCTCCGACTTCGGCCTCTCCGCCCTCCACGACGCCGGCCTACGTGGCGCCGGAGGTTTTGAAGATGAAGGGCTACGACGGCGCCACCGCGGATGTTTGGTCATGCGGCGTCGTTTTGTATGTCTTGTTGGCGGGGTTTTTGCCGTTTCAAGATGAGAGCCTACATGGCATGTATAAAAAGATTTTTATGGCTGACTATGAAATTCCTCCTTGGTTTTCAAGCGAATCGAAACGATTGGTTTCTAAATTGTTGGTGGTGGACCCGCGTAAACGGATCTCGATCCCGGGTATAATGCGGGTCACGTGGTTTCGAAAAGGGTTCAAAAGACCTAATGCATTCTCGATGCAGGAGGACATGTTCGAGAATTTTGAGGAGGAGGAGAAGGAAAAACTGGTCGTGCACGACGCGATCAGGAAATCACCGTCGTCGCCGGCATTCCTGAACGCGTTCCAGTTCATCTCGTCGGTGTCGACGGGGTTCGATCTCTCGAACATGGTCGAGGACCGGAGAAAGAAGGGGTCGACATTCACGTCAAGGTGCTCAGCCAGGGTGATCATGGGAAGATCGAGGTGGTCGCGAAGAAGCTAGGGTTTAGGGTTGCGAGGACCAAGGACTTCAAGTTGAGGATGGTGGGGCCCGCCGAGGGGCGTAAGGGGCGGCTCTCTGTCACCGCGGAGGTGTTCAAGGTGGCGCCGGAGGTGACGGTGGTGGAGCTCTCGAAGTTCTCCGGCGACACGTTGGAGTATGTGAAGTTCCGCGAGGAGGATGTTAGGCCGGCTCTGAAGGATGTGGTTTGGACATGGTAAGGTGACAATGTCTTCGATTGTGATGATCAAATTTGTGTTGAAGAATAAAGTTGGTTTGCTTATTTATGTTTTAATTCTATCATAATTTTTTACTAGTAACCAAAAATTAAAGGTTGCACGACTTTGCTGGGGTTTTATGTCCTTTATTTAATTATTTTTATTTGGGGGTGGGGTGGGGGTGGGGGTATAGTTCACTTGCTCACTTGTTTGGAGATTTGTCAACATACAACATAATGTGTATGTGTGTGTACATAATTCTTCATATATGAATTGAAATTGATCCATCCCTGGACGTGCAGAAATATATCTAAATTGTGTTTTATGTTCCAATTTTTCATTTATTTGATTTTTCCCTCAAATTCTAAACCCATATATTCAACTATCTTAAGTAGGGCTTGGAAAACAGTTTTTGGTTAATACCGAATCGAACCAAAATCATATCGTGTTCAGTTAATCGAACATTACATATTAGATTTGTGGTTCGGCTTGTGGTAAAATATTTTTTTCTCGGTTTTTGGTTAACCATAATCGAAAAATCGAATAATCCATTTCTAATTTTATTTTTACAATTATATTTGACGAAATGAAAAAAGTCATATTTATTTGTAGGTAAAATTTAATAGAATTACCAAAAAATAAAATAATAAGTTTGTTTATAGTGAGCATGTGATTTTTTCATTTTAGTGGTTAGAAAATTTGTAATTAATCGTAGTTGTAGAGTATCAAAACTTTAAATCCTATGCATGATATATTGAGTAATTAATTGATATCTGTAAGTAATTAAATAAATTATTTGAAGTCAACCGTATAAAATTTAAAATAAAGCAATAGTTAATTTATTGTAAATTTAGTTTGATCGCAATCATCTAATATTTAAACTGTTTAATATAGTTGAGTAAAAAAATATAAAAAAGTTATACATTCTTTTTCGATTAACTGAAAATCGAACCGTATTAACCAATACAATTTTTGAATAACCAAAGTTAATAAATGATTCAATTTCAATTTCAAAATTTACAGAAATTTTGATTTGATTAACCAAATCGAACTCGAACCATTCTCCACCCCTAATGTCAGTGAAGATCACTTGAGCCTTAACTCAAGGCCTATTATTTGGGGCCTCCTCTACATGGGCCTCGTGTATTAGATTCGGCTACGAACAGAATATTGGGAAGTTCGTTTGCTTTTTCTTAAAGATACAAGGAGTTTATCTAATCCTAGTGGCAAAATTTCAACTAATAGATGAGATAAATTAATTAGTACGAAAATTGATTTTAAAAATTATTTCATGATAATGATTAATTCATTCATCCAATAGGAATGCATCTCCAAAATATATTATTGTGGAGAGGGGAAGGGGTAAGGGGAGAGAGGAGAGATGAGAAAGGAGATATAGTATTACCTCTCAAGCGGCATTCGAAAATGTTGATTTCATTTAATATTTTATTTTACTTTTTTTCTTTTCTGCATGTTGCTTGCATGTGTTTATCTTTTTTCTTTATATTTTTTTCCCTCTTTCCATTCTTTTCCTCTGATTAATAATTTTAATATCTATATTATTTGTTAATTTTATATTATATAATATTTGTATAATATAAAATTAATTTATTTTATATTAATTGAAAGTAATTATCAAACTAACTTATATTAAATTAAAAATAAAAAATATGAAATTTAAATAAAAATATTAATAAATATTAAAGGAGCTGAAAATGACGTGTATAATGATATCAACAAAATCGAAATTTAAGAAAATATAAGTAAGGATGAAAAAAAAGAGAAATATAATGATATATCTACTCAGTAAAAAAGTTGGGATTGTGAGGTATGGCAAAGCCAAGAGCTTGGCCCTCCTTGACCTTAATTGAGGTCTACATGATTACAAATAATATTCTTTATTGAATTTTCTAGGCTTACGTCCTCTTGGCGACGTAGCACCTCCTACGTCATATGATGATATAATTGCTTCAATCATGAATTTACCTTAGAATTTCAAGGGTTTGTATAAATCTTTGTACTTTGTAGAACAAGACATTTTATACAAGACTCAAGTCTTCTTAATTAGTCTTTCAATCACAACTTCCACTTTTTTATTTTTCCTTGAATTTCTTATTTGATATTGTAGATATAGTGTTAAAGAGATAAATGCAATTTAAATTTCAAAATTTAAACCTTTGCAAATTATATTCAATTTTATATTATTTCAATAAGATCGCAATCTTTCGATTTGTGGCAAATCTGTTACTAGCTTCTATTTGTTTGCACAGAGTTTAAAGTTAATTTAGACATTCATCCATAACAAAACTCAAAATTGATTTTGATGACTTTTGAAATCAATTGCAATACTGAAATGGTTAAGTTGTATCTAATTTACAACAAAGTCCAATATCGAAATGTAAATTACAATTATCTCATTTTAAATTGTATAAGAGTTGAATATCATAGAACTTTTCATTTCATTCATTTGTTTCATTGTATTTTACTTAGTATTCAGTTTCTTCTTTTCAAAAATTTGATGTGTAATGTTAGCGATAGGAATATAAATGAAAAAACATATACTCATTCAGTCTCATCCAAGATGAATTGTATTTCGTTTTAGGTTGTCCCACCAAAGATAATGTGTTTTATTTTTAGGAAATAATTATATATTCAAAAATTATGAGACCTACCTACTTTCTATCACTTTATCAATTTTAAATCATTTTCCTAAATAACCGAATCGAAAAGAAATGAACCGTTTTGGATAGGATGGTGGGAGTATTTCTTAACTAGAAATTTGTTGGTTTAAGTTCTCCTTTCTAAAATTTCTCCACCACTTTCCTAATACGACAACCAAGTAATAATCAAACACGAAGAATTCACACATATTTACAACATTTTTTGTGAATCTGATGTCTTACGTCACAAAAACTACGTCAATAATCCCTCCAAACAAAAAAATATACGTCAATAATTGTCGTAATTTAAGTCTATGCCAATTAGTTGTTACGAAAAAAGAGAGAAGAAAAAAATGACATAAATATTAGATATTGGGCTTAGGTTTTCCAAAGCACACAAGAGTACGTAGTTGGTAACCCAAAAATTAGGTTAAGCGTGTTGTTGGTCACGGTGAAGATTTACACGTAGAGAGATAATGAATAAAACAAATTCAATTTCATTTTCACTTTAAATATAAAATTTGTTTTCCTCTTAATTAAAAATCCCTGCTATTCTTTTTTTAATCACATATTTCGGAAGAGAATAGTGTGACACGTTGATCGATCTTAAATTCGTAAGGGAAATAAATCTTAAGAACACTGAAGATTTACGTGGTTCGATCGTGAATAAGATCTACGTCCAGGCAAGAGAGAGAGAATGTATATTGAGAGTGTAAGAAACGATTACAAAGAGAGTGAATGAATCTATGTCGTCTAATCTAGCCTCTATTTATACACAACGATTGACTAGATCTCGAATCAAGTCTTCTCTACTAGGATTCGAGATCCTATCCTCTTGAATTAGGATTCTTTAGATATGGTGAGCTTTCTGCCCCACCGACTTTAGGAGTCTTCATGGGCCGAACTTGTCGGGCCGAGCTTGATGTCGGGTTTACTTGTATTGGGCCCGATGCTTGGGCACAGTAGTTGGGCGATCCTATCACAACCCCCAAAAAGACGCAGAAAACGAGGTCATGCTTGGATTGGGGTTGTTGTGACGAAGCGGGTTTGGACGATCTTACATGCTTTCATTGTTTGACTCAATGCTTCGACGTCAGATGTAGTGCTCGCAGAGGCGCCTCACGAGGTCTTTTTGTTGTTTGTATTTACGGCGAGGTGTCACGGCTTGCTTGCGAGGCGTCATGCCGAGGTCTTCGATCGCTTCCGCTAACGAGGTGTTATCCGAGGTCTTCCGACCGCTTCACCGACGGGCGTTATGCGAAGTCTTCGACCAACCGCACCGACGAGGTGTTATGCCGAGGTCTTTGGCTTCATCCGACGAGGCGTTATGCCGAGGTCTTTCGACCGCTTCACCGACGGGCCTTATGCCGAGGTCTTCCGACCGCTTCACCGACGAGGCGTAACACCGAGGTCTCCGGTGGCTTCACCGCCGAGGCTCTATGCCGAGGTCAAGACGGATTTTCTCGATTCTTGAGTCATCGACGCGGATACGCATTTAATGCGTATTAAATTGGCGCGGTTGGATTCCGATAAAGTACATATTAGGGAATGTCTTCCTTGATACGCAATATCTCTTATCACTGCCTTCTACATTTCTCTCAATTTCAAAAACTCTACGCCTGCGAGAAACAACTATTCTGCGCCGTCGATGACGAAGCTCCTTGTCTTCTTCATCGATAAACAAAAGTAAGTAATGGCTACCTCTTCCATTAACGAGTCGTCTGAGCGTCAAATCATGTCTGTTCCCCCGTCTGGTTTAGTGTCTCTGCCTGTTTTTACCCGTATTCATATGCCTCTTTCTGAGTGTAGTCTGCGTTTCCCCTCAGTGGGGGATTGCGGCAAAGTGTCTTCTTTTTCTTCAATCCTAGGTATTTCTGATATTAGGGATATAAGTTTTCAATATAGTATTCCCTCTAGTATTGAGTTCGTCGCCCCCCGTCCGGAGGATAGGGCTTGTGCCCCTCCGGATGGTTTTATTACCGTGTACGAGGACAGCCTCAAGGCTGGTCTTCGTCTTCCTTTCCCTTACGTATACGTTGAGTTCCAAGAGATGTTTGGCATATCCCTTGCCCAACTCTCGCCGAACTCATTCCGGCATATGACTGCCCTAGGTGTCTATGCCTATAGGCATAATTTTCCTTTGACCTTGGGGCTGGTCCTTCGCTTTTTGCAACTGAAGGGCGGCTCGGGGTGGTATTATCTATCACCCCGTAGGAAATTCAAAGCCAAGATTAAGTCGAAGATCTCCAACTGGCAGAAGAAGTTCTTCTTCTGTCGGTTTGAGGGACATATGGAGTTCCCATGGCGATCTGATAAGATCGCCGATGTGTTCGTTGACAAAGACTTCGGTGACCTGGAGGAGATTGGACAAAATAGGCACTTGTTGACGAGGTCTTCTCCGAGGCCGAGCTTGCAGAGGCGGGGCTTAGCCTTATGATCCTACCTCCGTGGTGGGTCGGTGAAGGGTGAGGCCCTACTTCTTTTTCTTTATTGCATGATTATACGTGTTGATCTTGACCTATGTATTTCTTGGTAGTGAACTGCTGAAGAAAGAAAGAAGAAAGGAAGAAGCCGATCTCGTGGCGAACCGATCTCGTGTGGAGCCGAGGTCTCCGACCTGAAGGATTTCGAGGACATGCCGAAATGACCGTGGGGACGCCGAGATCCCTTCGCCGCAGCCACTCAAGCGCTTGAAGAGGCGGAAGGATGTAGTCCCGAGTCCTCGGTTCTTTGCCGAGGCCGAAAAGTAGATCGGTTGCCCAAGTCGTGCCTCGTCTCTTTCACGAGGTTTTGTACTTGTCCTTATACTTTGTGTTGCGAAGATAAAAGCGTGTTTCGACCGATGTATATAATGTATAGGGGTCGAGGACGGGGCCGAGGTGTCAAAATATCCGATCTTGTATCGGATTACTTGAAGCGGCGATTCTGCAGCTTTGACGGGTGGCGGTATGCTCGGGAGGTGGAGGAGGTGAATACCTCCTTACTCAAGAAATATCCGAGGCCGAGGCTAAGATCCGAGACTCGTCAAACAAAGCGGCGGATGCTACGGCCATTGAGGCGGCGGCGAGGGCCGGTCGTGGAGGCGACTTTGGCGGAGGAGGCGGCAAGGCCGAGGCGGCGAAATCGAGGTTGCCTTGATGAAGGCCGGGTGGAACAGTTCGCCGTCGGGAGGCGGACATGGCGAGCTCGCGGGGAGAGACGCCGTGCGCTGCGGAGAGGTCTGTTCATGTCGGCGAAGCCCGGGATGGTCTCGGACGCGTCAAGTGCTTAATAAGCGCCGCCTCGGATGCAATCGAAGATGTCGCCGAGGACTACCGGACACAGGACAAAGCCAAGTATGGGTGCGAGGAGACCGAGGACAATGTCTGAGGCGGGCCTATTTTGATGTGATCGTCCGCGGCTGAAGGAGCTTCCGTCTTTGCGAACCTCGCCTCCTCCTCGGTTCTTTCATCGCTGAGTCCGTTCGCGCTTGTCCGTGGATCGGGATCCCCGACCGAAGCTTTACTATCCGATTATGCAAAGGGGTCGGTGCAGTGGTCTTCAAGGCGTCGAGACTCAAGTGGTTCCCGAGAGGCCGTCATGACGGGCGAGCCAGGCGGAAGAGGCTGCGGCTATCGAGGCGTCGAGGCGGCGTATGTGGGCGTGGCGAAGCTTGGGAGGTCCGTTGATCCCATCTTTTTACCCTTTTTTTGAATGTAAATGTACATTGATTTTACTAAGGGCATGTTAATAAAATGACAAGTTTATGTTAAGAAACTTATCTTTTTATTCGGTTGTCTCGAAATGCTTGATGCTTCTCCTTGGTTGAACCGAATCGAAGACCTATCGCGGGCTCTTGAGTTGAAAGAGGTCGAACTCCTCCATATAAAGGCAGCTTGGCCACGTCAGCGGAGTTTGATGTCAACATAGGGCCGCTCGGGAGGCGCGACGAGCTCCGTGCTCGCCTTTTGAATTGGAGGGGCGCTCGAGGTCGCGAGGAGAAGGCCAAGGTGATAGCCGAGGAGCATGCCGAGTCGAGGAGGTTATCCACCAAATGGTGGGATAGCGATCCGGAGGTTGAAGGAGGTCGTCGGTGCTGCCCGTTGTTCGAGGTACAGCGCCGAATATGGTCGGACCTCCGGCATTCACGGGCGAAGACTGAATTGAAAAGGCTCGGGGAGCATATACTGAGGCAATATCGCTCGACAACCACAGCTCGACGAAATACTTCGACGGGATGCAGAGGCCTCTTCTTCTGCCGGAGCTTCTCAGTCTAGAATAAATGAACCTAATTATGACGATCCGGAGTGGCGCGCACAAGAGAGGCGTGCTATTGCCCTTGAACGTCGTGGACCCTCCATGCGTCGAGACCGGGCGTCATCAAGTGGTCGAGGCCGAGCCCGCAGAGCTGCATCGTCAAGTGACCGAGGTCGCGCTGGCCGGGCCCGTAATATAGACCGAGGACGAGGTAGAGGTAGGATTAGCATAGATGAGCTGCTGAATTCCGATTTTTCTAGGGATTGGCTCAGCTTTTCCCGATCCGCTCCGTCCTCGTAAAATGTAACCTGTACACCTTTTATTTAATAAGAATGGTTTCTTGTTTTGAACAAGAGTAACATACAAAAGTAGTTCGTCCTCGTAGAGAATTCCGTTTCGAAAGAAATCGTTCTCGTACGAAGGTAGGGGTTCCTGTTTTTTGCCGAGGTCGTCGGGAGGGGTGGTCCCCTTCGTCTACATAGAGAGAACACTTCGAAATAAACGAAGGTAGTCTGATCTCGTATGTAGGAATGGTTCTGTTTTTCGCCGTGGTGGAGTCGGGAGGGTGGTCCCTCGCTCACATAGAGAGAACACTTGAAATAAGCGAAGGTAGTCGATCTCGTATGTAGGAATGGTTCCTGTTTTTTGCCGAGGTCGTCGGGAGGGGTGGTCCCCTTCGTCTACATAGAGAGAACGCTTGAAATAAGCGAAGGTGAGTCGATCTCGTATGTAGGAATGGTTCCTGTTTTTTGCCGAGGTCGTCGGGAGGGGTGGTCCCCTTCGTCTACATAGAGAGAACACTTCGAAATAAACGAAGGTAGTCTGATCTCGTATGTAGGAATGGTTCCTGTTTTTTGCCGAGGTCATCGGGAGGGGTGGTCCCCTTCATCTACATAGAGAGAACGCTTCGAAATAAACGAAGGTAGTCTGATCTCGTATGTAGCATGCGTTTAGATTTACATTCAGTGAAACGAATGTAATCGACCTCCGTCGAATTTGTCCTCCGTAGAGGAAAATAATGTGAAGATTAGTTATGCATTAGTGATGAGTAGAACTCGTAAAATAAATATTTTATTGATTAAAAGGACACGCGACCACCAAATAAGACTCGGACTCTAAGCAGGACTTTAAAATATGACGAACAAGACCCGACCTTGACACTTATGCATAATATTTCTTGGATGGATGATGTGCCATGCGTTGGGTAATTGCTCACCGGACAATTGAGCGAGCTTATAGGCCCCTTTGTTGAGGGACTTCGTCGACCCGTGAAGGTCCTTCCATGTGGCTTCCGACTTGCCGAGTCAGCTGCGGCTTTGTTGACTTCATTATTTCGAGTACGAGGTCGCCCACTTGGAATTGTCGGGTTTTAACGCTGGTTGTAATCCGAGCTACTTGTTGCTTGCACCGAGCTTCCTCGATGTAGGCGAGGTCTCTTTTCTTCGAGTAAGTCTAGATCAGCTCGTAGATTTTCCCCATTTGCTTGGCAGAGAAGTCGATACGGCACGAGGACTCGGTACTCCGATCTGCAGGGATCATCGCTTGGTTCCATACACCAAAGCGTATGGTGTTTCTCAGATTCGAGGTCCGAGGTGTTGTTAAGCACGACCATAAGACACGTGGTAGATTTTCCACCAGAGGCCTTTAGCTCGGTCGAGGCGAGTTTTAGACCTTTACGATGGTCCTGTTGGTAACTTCGGTCCGACCATTTGCTTGAGGACGGGCCACCGAGGTGAACTTTGTTGGATCCGAAGCTCTCGACACCATCTTTGAATGTCTTATCCGTGAATTGTGTTAGTTATCCGAAAGGAGGATATGGGGATGCCAAGGACACACTATGTTCTTCCATACGAAGTTGAGGCGTTCTTGCTTGTGATTTTCGCGAGGGGCTCGCCTTCACCCACTTCGTGAAGTAGTCGATCGCAACAATTAAAAATGGAGTCATCACGGTGCTTTACAAAAGGGCCCACAATGTCAATCCCCATTGCATAAGCGGCCAAGGGCTCATGACGGAGGTGAGGTCGGTCAGGGTAGCCTTGTGCGTTCCCATGGATTTGACACCGGACACTTTTTACGAGGTCCATCGAGTCTTGGAACATTGTTGTGATAGTATCCCCATCGCATGACTTTCTTTGACAAGGCTCGGGGTCCGATGTGGCTTCCGCATCGAACCTTCGTGTATTTCTCGAGAACGTAATTAGCTCGGTTCCCCAAGCACCTTAAGAGGTTGGAGATATGACTTTCAGATAGGACTCCCGCTCAATTGTATATCGCAGAGATTTGTTTAGGATCCTCCTAGCCTCCAACATGTCGTGGTGATTCGCCTTCTCCAGTACTCTCGAATGGGAGTCATCCAATTGGGTTCTTCATCCGAGACTATGTTAACCTCGGCCCGTCTTCGCATCGTTTATGCTCCCGCTGACTTTCTCTCTTGGCGGGTTCGTTGATGGCGAGGCCAATTTACTTAAGATGTCGGCTCGGCTATTTTGCTCCCTGGGATGCGAACTATCTGGAAGTGTGAGAAAGTCCGTTGCAGTGCTTTTTGCTTTTTCAAGATACTTCTTCATTCATCCTTTTTGCCTCGTATTTTCCCAACATTTGGCTTACGACGACTTGAGAATCGCGTGAACTTGCACGGCTCGTGTCTGGAGACTTTGAGCGAGGCGAAGTCTGCGATCGGTGCCTCGTACTCCACCCGTTGTTCGTATTTTGAATGTGAACCAAGTGAGTGGTATTCTTGGTTGTCCGCCTGGGAGTAAGATACCGCCTCACTGCTGTTTTCCCGAAGCCCCGTCAACGTAGAGTTGCCGCCTCCTCGGTGTTTCAACCACGGGTTCGGCTTTGGCATCGTCGACACGGATTCGATGGGCTTGGTTTCGGCGAAGTTAGCCTCGCAAGGAAATCCGCTAGAGGCTCGACCTTTGATGGCTGGCGGGGCGTATGATATATCGTGCTCGCCCGATTCGATTGCCCATTTCGCGATTCTCCACGATGCTTGAGCTTCGTCAATACTTGCCAAGTGGGTAGTCGATGAGGACTTGTATGCGATGTGCATGGAAAGTACGGACGTAGTCTCCTCGCGGCATTTACCAATGCTAAGGCAAGCTTCTCCGGTCGATACCTCGTTTCCGGCCTTTTAGTGCTCGGCCGATGAAATACACCGGAGCCGACGTCCTCTTCTCGCATCAGATCAAGCACTTATGGATTCGTCCGAGGCGGCGAGGTAGAGGAAGGACCTCCCTCTTCGGGACGGATAGAGTGGGAGCTCGGCGAGGTAGCTCTTGAGGTCTTCGGCGGACTCGTGCACCTCATCCCATGAGAATTTGGGGCTTTTGAGTACCTTGAAGGTGGTAGCCGCTTATCATGGCTTTTGAAAGGAAGCGGCTTAGTGCGGCTATCTGACTGCCACCTGTGTACGTCATGGATAGTCTTGGCATCTTCATTTCAAAATGGTTTGGACCTTGGTCGGGTTTGCTTTAGCCTTCTTGTGAAACCCAACACCCTAAGAACTTTCCCACCGGACCGCAAACGTGCATTTGGGATTCAAACTTTAGGTTGATTTTCCAAGAAGCCGAGGGGCGATCCGGAGGTCGACCACACATGCGGCTTCTTCCGCTGCTTTGACGATGTCGTCACGTATACCTCCACATTCGACCTATGTAGGGCTGAAATATTTTGTCCACCATCCTTTGATAGGTAGCCCCTGCATTTTAAGGCGAATGGCATCTTTTATATGCGAAGACCCAAGTCGGTAATGAAGGCTGTCTTGGCAGCGTCTTCGTCGTCCATCGTGACTTGGTGATACCTTTGTATAAGTCCAAGAAATCAAGACTTCAGACCCGACCAACGCGTCGACCTTCTTGTCAATGTTGGGAAGGGATAGCAATCCTTTGGGCAATGCTTGTTGAGGTCGGTGTAGTCGATACACATTCGCCATCCCTCCTCCTTTCCTCACCATCACCGGTTGGCTATCTAGGTCGGATATTTGACCTAACAAGATGTCGTGCTTTTAATATTTGGTTCACCTCGTCGTGAATGACTTGGTTCCGCTCGCTGCGAAGATTCTTTGCTTCGCCGAACCGGCTTTATGTTCGGGTCGATGTTGAGCGGTGAGTGATGATACTCGCGAGACTCCGGTCATGTCGAGGGAGACCAAGCAACACGTCTCGGATTCCCTTAGGAGTTGGATGATCGATCCTTCACTTCGTGTCTCGTGGTGAAACCAACTGGACGACCTTCAATGGCTCATCCTCATAATGCGACCTCTTCAACCTTGACCGCCGTGGAGTGGCGATGTCTTCTCGACTCCAACTCCTCGGGTTTCTTTAATTGCTATGCACTGGGTCTTTGGACCGAGGTCCGGCACCTCGTAAGGCAACTTGCATACATTCCTTCGCTTGTTGATCACCCCTGATCACTACTGTTCCCCCGTGGTGGGTATTTTTATTGTCGGTGGTACGTTGAGCATACCGCCCTTAAATGCTCAGCCAATCTCGCCTAGTATGATGTTATACGGCGAGTTGGTTTCACTACGAAGAACTGCACCACCTTTGTCGAGGTCGTTGGTCTTTGCCCCACCGTGACGGTAGCTCGATTATTCCCTCGGGCGCTGTTTTCCCGGACGAAGCTTGAGTGGCGGTGCTCGTGCGAGGGTGTTCTTCTACTCCTAGCTTGTCAAAGCATTCCTTGAAGAGGATGCTCACCGCCTTGTCAATGTAAATGCGTTTACCAATTTATTTGCGACTATTACGGATCACCAACGATCACGGCGAGGTATCGTCGCAGTGCGGGTCGTCCCTGAAAAGGTGATCGCCTCGTCCTTTCTGAACCTCTTATTGGTAGGTTCGTCGGTTCTAGGACTTCGGGCATCGGCCTTCAGGGAGGACTTCGTGACTCCACGGGGGAGCCCCGTAATTGTGGAGATCACCCCGTCATATTGGGGCTCGTCATCTCCTTCTTCGGTGCTGCGCTTTGTTTTTGTGGGGGCACAATTTCCCCTCTTCCTCTGCTTTTTCGTCTTTTGACTTTGGTCGGCTTGGCGACTCTGTCCTCGGTATTTCTTCAGGGATCCGTCCTGAACTAGCATCTCTATTTCACCCATGAGCTCTTTGCACTCTTCGATGTCGTGCCCGTAATCATCATGGAATGAGCAATATTTATCCATAGGTCGGCACCTCTTCCCTCCTGTCATCGGTCGAGGCTTCTCGAACAGGTTCATATGGAGTGCGTAGATTTCTGCTCTCGGCTTCGTCAACGGGGTGTATTGAGGTCGTTCCGAGGCGTCGCGCGGACCGAGCCTGGACTTTATCGGGCGATGTAATCATCGCCCAAGGCGCTGCCGCCTTTGTTCCTATCTTCCTTCCTTCGCCTCTTCTTCTCTTCCAAGGTCTGCCTTGTCGCTTGGCGCTTTCTTTTGTCGGCCTCGCCCGCTTTGGCGAACCGGTTGGCTACATGCAGCTACTGCTTGCGACGGGTTCGTGAGCGATCGATCTCGGTATAAGGCCCCGGCAAGATGCCGTTTGGAAGGCGAGATGACTAACAGTCGTTCACGTCTTCGACCTTCAAACACTCCTTGTTAAACCTTGTCATGAAGTCGCTGATGGACTCATTACTGGCTTTGCTTTTTATGGTGAGGAGGTGTGCCGATGACGTTTTGATTCCGCCTTTTGAAGAACCTTGGTGGAAGGCAACCATCGGTCGCGATAGAGCCGATGCTTCCGTGGAGGTAGACCGTCAACCACTGCGGGCGTTGTCGACGAGTAACTCCGGAAGAGTTTACACATATGGACTAAGCCGAGCTGTTGGTTGATCATGTTGTATTGAACTGCGAGGAAGTTACGTGGATCCTCGACCCGTCATAAGGGGCGATGCTTGGTACCCGTATTTATCCGGAGAGAAGTGTTGAGTATTCTATTTGAGAACAGGGTGGCTATCTTCCCGTATCCATCGAAGCCGTCCTCCGAGATCGGGACGGAGTTCGACGATCGAACTCGTTTAGGTGACTCGGACCGACTTCGCGGCGCCACGATGCCTCTTCTGCCGCTCGTCCCACGAGATCGGGCGGAGTTCGCCGATGGATTGGCGATCGAGGCCGGCTTCGCGGCGATCTCGACGTCCTCTCCCGTTGCTCGTTCGCTTGCGCGGTCGGTTTGGGCCCCGACCTCTCGTTGTGATGCCTCGTATTCAGACGAGGCTTGATTATCTTGTTCTTCGGACGTGGCCGACCCCGTGTGCTTGAGGAACCGGAGAAAGCTCTCCTTGTTTTCTCGAAATCCTCGACGACGTCGTCAAGGTTTACTATGAGCCGGAGTTTCCGGATTATTGCTACGATTGCCTTCGCTATGGTAACCCGCCTCGCAGGCGGGTGTCCGTGCTCGTCAAGACTTTGGATATGCCCCGGGGTTTCTTCTCTCGATTGGGCTCTTCCCGAGTTGAGCTCGGCGTTCCCTTTCGCCGTCAGCGTTGTTGTTGCCGGCGACGGTCCTGGAGGCATGGCTTCTGGTGTACCTGGTAATGATTACTTCCTTGTAAACGGTGGTTGATCGAAAACACAAAATTTCGTTTCCCAGCACGGCGCCGATGATCGATCTTAAATTGTAAAGGAAATAAATGTAAGAACACCAAAGATTTACGTGGTTCGATCTGTGAATAAGATCTACGTCACGCAGGCAAGAGAGAGAGAATGTATATTGAGAGTGTGAAGCGATTACAAAGAGAGTGAATGAATCTATGTCGTCTAATCTAGCCTCTATTTATACACAACGATTGACTAGATCTCGAATCAAGTCTTCTAACTAGGATTCGAGATCCCATCCCTCTTGAATTAGGATTCTTTAGATATGGTGAGCTTTCTGCGTCCCACCGACTTTAGAGTCTTCATGGGCGAACTTGTCCGGCCGAGCTTGATGTCGTTTACTTGTATTGGGCACGATCTTTGGGCACAGTAGTTGGGCAGTATCCTATCACACGTTGTTACATAAAATTAAATTAGTGAATAGTTTATGCGTTAGGAGTGGACATTCTTATATACTACTATCGATTAAATATCAGTTTGTTTCATCTAACCATTCAAGCGACATAATATTTTATCCTAGAATATAAATCCAGCTAGAGTTCAATTTCACTGCTTTTATATTTCTAGATGGGAATAATAAATTAATTAAGAACTGAAAAAGGGACCAGGGAAGATGAATATTGATTATTGCATCATATTTACGTGGGTGTGAATATGTCATCTGTTGAGCTATCCGTCGTCATTGGATGACATATTATTGACAAAATTCTTTTCTTAGTTACTTTTGACTTTCTATCCACCTTACTAAAGTTGATTTCCACATTAAGTTTTCTTGTTCAAATCTTATTCTATCTCTTAAGTTTGTTATGTTTATATACGCTAGCAATAAGTATTTTATAATATTATAAATATTATCTTAACATGTATATTTGTGGCCATCTTTTTTATTTAGTTACTTGTACTACAAAAATACAGCCGAACAACGATGAATTAGCGACGGCCAAATTCGAGTCGTGATTCTGCGACGGATTCGCGACGGAATATAAACGAGTTTAATCTTTTTTTATTAATGACGGATTGGCGACGGCGTGCGGCGGGAATATCTCGCGCGAACTTTTAACGATGTATTAACCGTCGCTGGTCCGTCGTTAAATTAACGTTTTTTTTTTTACTTTTTTATTGTACACTTAATTTAACGACGGATTATATCCGTCGTTAAGTCATAATCGTCGCTGATCCGTCGTTAAATTAACGAAATTTTTATTTTTTACTTATTTAACGACGGATTATTTCCGTCGTTAATATTATTTTTAAATTGATTTATTCGAAATAATTATAACGACGGAATATATTCCATCGTTAATATTAGTTTTTTATTTTTTTTCACGAAGAATTTTAACGACTGAAGAATACGTCGTTAGTCCGTCGTTAAAGATTAACGACGGACCCCATCCGTCGTTAGATTAACGAATTTTTTAATTTTTTTTGTACATACTTTAACGATGGAGTTTGTCCGTCGTTAATATTAGTCCGTCGCAACATGTTTTTAAATATAATGACGGATATTTCCGTCGCTAATTCGTCGTTAAAAAGAAATATAACAGATGAGTTTCTTCCCAAATTCATAACTTTGCGCCCAACCTCGCCCCAACCCCGCATTCGCCTCGCCTCCCGCTGCCCCCGCCGCCGCCGCTGCTATTTGCCCCCATGCCCCGTGCCCCCCCAACCCCGTGCCCCTCAACCCCTCCCTCACGCCCCACCCCAGCTTGTCGTCGCCGCCCTTCCCCGCCGTCCATGTTATTTTGTTGATTTATATTTCAAATTTATATTTATATTTGTTGATTTTGTTGATTTTTTGTGAAATATTATTGTGATTGTTGTGATGTTAGGATATATTGTTATGATTGTTGTGATGCTATGATATATTCTTATGATTATTGTGATATGTTATCATAATATAGTGATATGTTGTTGTGATATATTGTTAATAATTTATCGTAAAAATATAGTGATATGTTGTTGGTCGATTGGGATTAGATGATTGAAAATAGTTGTAGATTATTGTTGGATGCTTGAGAGTATTAACTATATACTTATGTTAGATGCTTGAGACTAACTAGATTGTTGTTGGATTGAAAATAGGTGTAGATTATTGTTGGATAGTTGAGATTATTAACTATATAATTATGTTGAACTTTATCGTTTAATGCTCGATAACAAAGTAATTGAGTGGGAAACCCAAAGCATGAACTTCAAAAAGCCTTGGACACGAGTTTTAATGAAAATTGTACTTAAGAAATTTTAATTGAAAATTTGCTTAAATGTTGATTGAAGATTAATAAGTTTTACTTGAAGATTATTAAATTCAATTAAATCTTAGTTAATTCCTAATTAATAAATACGACCTCCATCCCCAAATTTCTTTCTAGGAATGTTGGACACGAGTTTTAATAAAAATTATTGAATGTATTATGAGTGGAATAATATTGTACAACTTATGTTGAATATGTTTAATTAATTATTTATAATTAGGAGCTTGAAGAATGAATGACAATCGTGAGTGGATGTATAAGATGTTTAGTTCGGTTGGTGGATTAAATATTGAATTTCGAGATGGACTTGAAAGTTTTATTGAATTCGCTAGTGCTCAGTTTTTATGAATACGACACGACATTACTAATGTCGTTGTGGATTACTAATGTCATTGGATGATGACACGATTACTAATATCGTTGTGGATGATGACACGACATTAGTTTATCCTGACGATACACTCATAGACATTGAAGAGACATCTGATGATACAGATGATGAAGTTGAATTGTCAGAATCAGAAGACAATCATACATTGGATGAAGATGATGATGATGACGACAATGAATAGGGTTTGAATTTATTATATGCAAGCTGAACAAGTTTTATTTTATAGTATGCACAAAAAACGTTATGATATGTATTATTTGTGAAATTTTAATGCAACATTTTTTACATTTGTTTGCAGATGTCTCGGGGTGGACGAGGTACCTCGTCATCGTGGTCGAGGCATCTAGGTTCATATCGCCGTCGCTATCATCTTCCGGGCTCGAAGAAGGCATGGAGGCACTGTCTTACAACCCGGTAGCTCGGCAAGAGTGCAAGGTCGTGAGGGAGGGATGAAGAAGATAACCATTGTGAATGAGTATGTTATCTATCAGATGTCTCGCTTAAAATAAATCATAATATCTCGATGTCTTTATTTCTTGTAAATTACACATTTTGTGTTCGAGCAATGATGTAGCAGCGTGATTACGAGTCATTCAGTAAATTCATGAACCACAACGGCTTCAATTGAAAAATGGTGCCTCAAGAGTTCAAGCAGATTTATTTCGATGAATTCAAGGTCCCTGTTGTTTATACGAATCATTTATGTTTTTACCCCTTTGACACCACTGATGTTGTAATCATATATTTTTTGCAGAAATTTTTTTTATTGGGATGATACGCTGGACGAGGCCATGGTCTACACATAATGGTGCGCAAAAGCCGCTGAATGCTATAAAGATCTTGTTAGAGTTGGTTAACTCTGACTAAGTCTCCTCAATATAAGGAGTTAGTTATTTTTAGTGTTTTGTCTTTTCTTCTCTTTGGTGTGCAGGTTACGAAATGTTTCACGGGATGCGATGGTAACACACCGAAGAACACAAGAAACAGATCGCTAGAGATCAGGGTGGACTAAGTCAGTTCAGTTCCTATTTATCAGGAGCAAGTCATGCAACTAACCACCACGACTTAGTCACATCCTTAGTGGGCCAGATCGTGGTCCAAGACATGCAGTCGAAGGCCTCTCAACTCCTATAAAAGGAGAGGCAAAGCGACAGCAAAAAGTGCGCAACTCTTGAAGAATCTGAAGATCTGTTTATGTTGTTGAGTTTGTTTTAGTAATATTTCCGATATCACACGAGTGTTTTAACTTCTAATGGTGTTAGAAGGTTGTTCTTTTTAGTACACGAGTGGTGTGAGGAAATCTTTAATATTTTTCATATATCTTGATAGATAGCTTCTTAGCTTTTTCATATATCTTGATAGATAGTTTTTAGTACTCAACTTTCCGACTTTATCTTGTGGTAAAGTAGTAAGTTTTTGTAACGTTCACTGTAAAAATTTATAGTGAATAATTTCGCCATATTGGCATCTACAAATTATAATTTAATCTGTAGAAAAGTTTACTTCGGTATTCTTCAAGTTTTTAATTCCGCTGTTTTACTCTATGTGTAGATAACAGTCTACAGAACAGTTTTGTGTTTAGGCGAAGCAACACTTTTAGATCTTGTTGCGGCTGAAGGACTCGCCCAACCCACCTCCATTTATCCCTGATCGAGATTGGGATAATTGAAGGCATATTGGCTCGGACGGGACGTCAGCGAAGGCGGCAAGGCCCGACAGCAACTGAATGTCTGAGCCAGATGGCGAGGGTACTGGGATAGTCAAGCATCGGGGTGGCTCACGCTGTGCATTAGAGTATGCGAGAGATATTGTAAGTACTTTGAAGTTTTAGATATAGTAAATTGATTTAAGAATCATGATACTTGTTAATTTTTTAATTTGTTTGACTTATTTATAGGCAAAAGATCATGGAGTAGACATATCATAGGTCCAATGGAAAGTATTTCAAAAGTATCATGCCACCGACGACGAGAGCTATACAGACGGGAAGGCTCGGAGTATCGCGGTAAGTATATTTGTTAGCGCAACAACGAGCATTTAATTAAATAATAATTGTACAAAATTATATTACGAGGCGAGTTGAGGAACAAGTGACACAGTTGAGCAATCGAGGCGGTGATGAGGCGACACGAAGTTGATAGGACTCAAATTCTAAAAATGTCCTTGGGAGCTCCTCAAAGAAAAGAATAGGATGTTTGAGTGGTTCTCTATCACGGACATACATGTCTTGAGCGAGCGTCGTCTCATTCGGTATAGAGTACCCAACTGCTGATTTCATAGCTTATCATCAAAGCTATTGGAGATGGAGGCCGATTGCAAGCGAGCCGCGAGCAATCGAGGTCATATTATTGGTGAGCAGCAGCAGCGGCGAGGCATCTGAGGCCGAATGCTGGCGGCGTGAGCAATCTGAGGTCGAGAAGTCGAGCCGAGAGCGCGAGATGACGTTCAAGCGCGGTTTCGAGCTCGGTTGTGCGCTCGGCATGAGGATTGGAGCGCTTAATGGCCAGCTCCGTTCCCCCACCTCGTGATATTTTGGGTGTATTATGAAGAAACAAATAAATTTTATTTGCAAAACTTATCGTATGATTTAGAATTATTTTGTTTGTTTGATATTGTACATTTTGAAATTGCTTTGTTTGGATTGTGTTTATGATTTAGAATGATAATGTTTATCATTTGGAATTGGTTTGTTTGTTTAATATTGTACTGTTTGGAATTGTTTTGTTTGGATTGTGTTTGTTTGTAATTGGTATGTTTGAAAACATGTTTGTTGTTTGTTGTAAACGGCCGTCCAAAATACAAATATGAGCTGTCCAGTTTCTACACATTTAGCGACGGAATTGGGACGAATTAACGACGGCTTCGCGACGGATTGGTGACGTGAAAGAACAGAACAAACAGAATATAACGACGAACATAGTCCGTCGTTAACTAGCGACATAATGTCGACGGATTAGCGTCGTAATAATGACGGATTGACGACGGATTGGTGACGTGAAATAACAGAAAAAAAAATTAATGACGAACATCGTCCGTCGTTAACTAGCGACGGATTAACGTCGTACTAACTACGGATTGGTGACATGAAATAAAAAAAAAAAATTTAACGACGGAAATCATCCGTCGTTAACTAGCGACGACATATCCGTAGCTAATCGGTCGTGAAAAATCAGACGATAGTTCAAAAGGTCGTCGATTAGCGACTGAAACTTCTGTCGTTATTCCGTCGTAAAAAGTTAACGACAGACAAAAATCCGTCGTTAGAAGTTTCGCAACCAGCCTTTTAATGACGGCAGATTGTCGTCGCTAATCCGTCGCTAAATGATTTTAACGACGGATCCGACATGTTTTGCGACGGAGTTTTCTGTCGCTATTCGCCTGTTTTTTTGTACTGTTGCATTCTAAAGTTTATTTTAATATTCTCAGTTCAAGTTTATCCCATGGTATAAAGTCAGCCAAACCTTTTTAAATAATTGTTTAATACTTCTTCATATAAATAATGTTGCCGACATAGTTTCTAAACACATAATTTCATAGCCACAATCATAGTTATCTCTTTGATTCTAAGATAAACTCAATTTTTCATTATTACAGTATTATCATTAAATCAAGTACTTTAAATCTTCCTTAAATGTGAACATACACCCTCTAAATAAATGTTAATGTTACCACGTTGATTGATTTGACATCACATAATAATTTAACAAATTTATTCTTGTTTCTTTTTCAATAACAGTGTGAATTAGAATTTCAATTTGTATTAGGTGGCACGTCAAAGAAACTTATCTTTATTCTTTGTGAAAACCAAAATTCATGAATAAGATCTACTTCACCAGTCTGTTATTGTAATATTTTTGAGGTATGTTGGTTAATGAAAGTATAAACATACTATATATATATATATGAGGGTTAACGTGAAAATCATTTTATCGTGAGAACGTAAAAATAAAAAAATAATGAATTCATTATGATTAATCCGTCGATAAAGTTATTGAATCCAAAAAATGAAAATTTAGTCTCTCATGGTATTCGAACTCGAGTGAAATTTTTTAAATTTTTGGATTCAGTAACTTTCACAGTGGATGTGCTAACTTTCATAGCAAATTCGTTTTGTTCATAGTAAATTTTTGTGATTCTTAGTTCTCACGTTAAAAATGGTTCTTATTTGAACCTAACTCTCTCTATATATTACTTGAACTCTTTCGATAATTATAGTTAAGTATTTTGACGACAAATTCTAAGTAGTTGCTAGCGAAATCTATTGAGTTGCGGTACACTAAGAACCCCCATACCCATGGGCGCACAAAGTGTCACACATCATTTCTCAAGAACCTAAATTTGCAACCAACTGATTCTCATTCCAACTTCTATGTCCCCCAGTAATTAGTGGGTGAATAAATCTGACTGACTGTGTTGTAAAGTTAAGTTCAAATGATAATCATTCTTATTATAAAACTACGAATTAAATGAATTCGTTGGAAAATTATTCAATTCAAAATTGAAATTTTTTCACCTGGTTCGAATTCTATGTGAGGTAAAATTCAAATTTTTTGGATTCAAGAACTTTCCCAATGATTCATCAATTTTCACAACAAATTAATCATTTTTAGTTACTCACGACTAAAATTGTCTTTACGTTAGCCCTGATTGTAAGTTCGAATATCTAATCTTGTAGGTGAAGGTGATCGAAGGGTACTCATAGATTACCCCACAACTAATAAAATATATACTAATTCGACATATAGAACTTGACTTGAATATAGTATTATTACTCAAATTAAATTAATTCGTGGATTGGCAAGATGAAGCTGATAGAAATTTACGATTTATCAAACCCAAATACCTATGGACTAGTGACATATTTTGGTGCTGAAAATTCTTCAATAGAGACGGATAAGTGACAAATCAAGCTCGGTGGATCTGGATTGTTCACAATAGTAATAGTAATAGTTATAGACTAATTAAAGTATGAAACCTCGACTTCGGGGAACTTTCCGCCCTTTAATAAAAGACTTTGACTTGATAATCAAATTCAAACTTTATAAATTCCACACTCTTCACCATTCTCTTTTCCATTCAGAGACATTGAAGCAAAACAAAGTGCCCAGATCCATCGTTGATAAATATATACATACATATATATCTTCAGCTGCTTCAAGAAAATGGAGAAAACCTCGTTGCAGTCGAATCTGCTTATTGACCTCAACTCCAAACCCATGCACAACCCTTCAGAAACTTCGGTACGCAAAGAATTTTTTTGAAAATAATTTTATTTTTCATGACAGTTTATTTAATTAATTAATCTTGATTCTGACAGATAAGTAGCGCTGATTTGAATTCTTGAGCAGCTGCGATTAACTAAAGCTCGATCAATTAATTACTCATAATTGATTGGGTTCTTATTTTAAAGTTTTAATTTGAATTTTTGTGATTACTTTGCCTGAACAGACTTGTAATGATCATGATGCAGCATGATGAGCTGATTCAGGAGTTGAGCAGGATGAAATGGGAGAACAGAAAACTCAACGAATTACTCACGATTGTTTGTAGAAACTACAATGATTTTACCAAAAAGGATTGTGTAGAAGAGCTCTTCACCTCGAGGAAAAGAAAACGCGATGAACTCGAAAACTCAGGCCACATTTTCCACAGCTGCTGCGGTGAATGCTCACCAGGCAGGCCAAGGGAGATTAAGTCAAATACCTCCAGAGTTAATGTGCGAATTGATCCATCTGATACCAGCCTGGTAAGTTCAATTGTATCATGTCATTGTTATACCATTTGACGGCTCCAGAACTGTACAATCTGATACAAGACTCCTCCTTGTAATATAATCAAGTGAATGGAGAGTTTTGTGTAAAATCGTCTGACCATGAGATGGGTCAAGATCTAAGTCATAATTAACTTCCTCTTTTGATTCTTATTAAGTTAAACCCATATTTCAATAGCATATATAATTTGTCTAATGCAAATCTTCCATTTCGCGGTCAAACGGTCTTGCCCAATTTTTTTGTATTTAGTGAAAGTCTTAAAAAAAGAATAGATTTGATAATGTTTTTTGGGGGGATTTTTGAATTGTGTAGGTTGTGAAGGATGGATATCAATGGAGAAAATATGGACAGAAAGTGACTAGGGATAATCCCTCTCCAAGAGCTTACTACAAGTGCTCCTTCTCCCCATCTTGCCCTGTCAAGAAGAAGGTGAAAATGATCATCTCTGAATATTGGAAAAAGCGATTAATTAATCAAAAAAGCTGATTCTAAAAATGGCTTTTTTTACGTGTTGGGTGTTTTCGACACAAGTATGTAAACTTACAAAAGAAAAGGGAGGATAAATGAAAATTTTATATCGCGCAAGACTCTAAAATTACAAAACACGTGCGTCGGCACAAGAAAACTTCTCCCTCGCAAAAAAAAAGCTTCGGTTCTCTCTCTATTCTCACAATCTCTACTTTTCTTTCTAATCTAATACAAAAATACATAACTAATGCATCCTATTTATAAGCTATACACACAGCCGTTATCTGTTTCTTAATCATAAAATAGATTTTTTTTACCACAATTTCCACCGACAATATGCATCGGTGATGTAGAAGCTTTGTAGGCTTTCCTTAGCGATGAAGTTTTGATTTTCATCCACAATACTAATACTACCATATTTTGGATGAAAAGATGCCACATCACCATATTTCTAGAATATTTAGATTGCTTAATATTGAAGTAAATTAATTAAGTTTAAAAATCAACACTACGAAGATAATAATAGTGATAAAAGATAATAAAATAGTATTTGAAATTTTGTGATGATGCCAATAGGTGCAAAGAAGTGCCGGCGATCCATCTCTTTTAGTTGCGATTTACGAAGGGCAGCACAACCACCACCCGTCGGGCACTGAAGTACCAGCGGTGCAGCCGCCAGTCGCGTCGGCTGCGGTGGCGCATCGGTCTCCGGTAGGAGGCTCAACCCCTGCAGCAGCAGCAAATATTGACCCAAGTGATCCGACAATTTGTAGTAGAATTCCAAATGAGGAGAGTGAAATTCAGCAGGTTTTGGTTGAGCAGATGGCTTCTTCGTTGACGAGAAATCACAACTTCACAGCAGCACTAGTAGCCGCCATTACCGGCAGAATATTAGACGAGGGATCCGAGGAGAACGATGACAGTTTCTCCATTTCAAGAGTGGTTTCTGAGTAGAAATATATTTCAGTAAATTTTACAATTGTTGAGGTTATGATTGAGATCTAAGGATTATTTTCAGTACTTGTGATTAATAATAATGATTTCTTTTCTTCTCACGTCTGCAGTCTTAATCTGTTGGAGGTTTCATTTTGTGTTTCATTAGTGACGATTAATTAAATAAATAAGAAATTTAATAATAGCTCCCAAAGACTACTTACTTTTACGTGCTTATGCACTTCCCATTTTATTTTTATTGACTTGGACTTGTCCATATTTTAATCTCTATATGCTTTGATTCTTTTTTGTATTGTATTGTATTTCTCCCAATACTTATTTGGTATGTTTTGTTTTGAAGGGGAATAGTAAAAAAATAAATAAAAGTAAAATCGAAGTACAAGAATCAAACTCTTATTCTTATTTTTTTTATTGAGTGCATATAGTCATAGCTATACAAGATAAGAATAGTTGATTTGGGCTTCTCCAAAATGGTTTGCTCTTAATTTCTTAATAATTGTTTAGGTTTTAATAAATGTGGAAGACCTCGATCCGAACAAACATTTTGGATATGTTTATCATAAAATAATAAATGTAAAATAAAACATAATAAAAGGCTAACTACTCAATTATATCTTAAATTATCATTTTATTTTTTTATATCTATCATGAACTTTTAACCAATTAATACCCAAACTACTTGAAACTATGCAAATCTATCCCCAAACAATTTTTTCAATACCTAAAGTTTAGTAGGATCACCACAACTTTAACATGGCATAAAATAGAAGTAAAGGTCAACTTCTCTGATACAATATAAGTTTAAAACGATGTTATTTTAATGCTATTTTCTTTTAAAAAAAATTGAGCGTATGAAGCATTTTTATTTTTTTTTCATTTTTAGCCATATATCCTCACATCAAATTTATGACAATCCTAACCAGCTTTTAGGTACCAAAAAACTTGTTCCGTGATATATTTACATAGTTTTCAATAGTTTGAATATTAATTGGTCAAAATCAATTGTTCAAAATAGAATTGAAAAATACATGATAGTTTGGGATAGATTTGCACATTTGGGGTCGAAAGTATCATGTTAGATTTTTTTCACACCAAGGAAGATGCCATCCTCTTACTGTAACAATTTCACAAATAATCTTTCTGACAGTGTTCAAGAATTTGCAATTACATTAGCCCTTTTACACACACAACGCGATACATAGTCTCTCAATCAAATTCAGGCCACTAGAAATCAGCAACACAAAAACAAGAGCTGTTCCAAATTCCAGATTTCTAAATAAAAATGGATTCTTGTTATATACAGAGAATCTAGCAGGTCTAGATCGCTTGACAGCATCTTCCGATCCCTGTTGATCGATCAAGCTCTCGTCGTTACGGGACACAGATTTCTTGCTGTAGTCAAGTAGGGGAATCCAAACTGGTAATACACACACTTGGGGAGATGAGATGATGATGGCTATCATCATTGATTTTCAACTTAAGCTTTTGAACAATGACTTTGGTTTTTTCTTACAGCTGAGGTTTATATAAGTCCAGGCAGTTTGGCTGCAGCTGCAGTAACACCCTCATTTCCAAGCTCCTTGCTTGAAGCATTTGCTTTGGGCTTCTGATTCTCCGCTTCTTCCTGCGCCTTCTTCTTCTTCTCAAACTCCAGCTGCTTGCAGTTCTCCTCGTGAGCCTTTCGAAACATTCTCACAAAGTTCAGCAGAGTTGACACAACTGTACATCCATCTCAAACTCTCATTTGTGTGAAGACAAAAATTGCTCTTATCTTGATGAAGAAATGAAAATATGTTCGTTAATTTGAGCTAGACATGAGTACCTTGCTCGAATGGGCAACGAGCTGGATCTTCCCCAAAATATTGAGCCAGTGAATCTGCATTCCTTCCCTAAATAAAACCTCAAAATTAATTAGATTAGCTAAGTAGGATGCAGGGAGGGGAAAATTATACTAACGAGGCTCAAAATTTACCACTCCGGAATAAAGTGCAGCCAGAGATCTTACTTCCGCTTCAGCAGTGCCCAAAAAGTTCTTTAAAATCTGAAAATTTTCATACAAATTTAGAAAAAACAAATCCGTTCAAGAAAGAAAATGACTAACTTTATAGAACGGGCGTGGATGCAATTAATGCTTTAAAGAGTTAAAATTACTGAAAGCTCGGAAAGAACGTCATGATGATTGAGTTACCGTGCAGAATATCTCTGACACGGCTCCATCATTTTCAGAAGCAGCGAGCTCCTGCACGACTTTTTCAATCCCTTTGCTGATGGCTTGCATTTCCTCTGCTAAGTACTTTAACTGAATCTGCAGCGACATAGTTAAACACCTAACAACTCCTAGCCATACAAAAGCTAACGAGGATGTATGAATACCTTTGTTGCAGCCTCTAAATGTTCTAGGTCTTCGTGAAAATCCAAGACTTCTGGCAACTTTTCAGCTAGCACCTAAACGTGATAGAAGTTAGGACTATGATAGAGGTCACATTCAACTATGAGACCTCATAATAATGCAGTCTATGTGAAACAAAAAAAATAAAATAAAAAAATGAAAGGCAGCATAGAAGTATCAGAAAATGATGATACTACCTTACACAGATAATGAATAAGCGTCAGTTTGTTGTTTCGTGCTCTAGTTTCAGCGAGTTTTGGAAGGCTATCCAAGCGAAATCCAACTGCAGAACCTGAGGAATAGAACAAATTTGCTTATGACATAATAATAGCATCATATAAATTATCAGGCACGAGAAACAATTAGTGTTCCAACTCACCTCGTGCAGTTCCCTGATTCAATGCATTACCCAGTGAAAGGATAGTTTGCATGATTCTTTTAAGTTTCACGGAATTCCTGACCTGATAAAAACATTTTTCAGCGAAATACAGTAGTTTATTGAAGCGAGAGAGGAGAAAATAGTAAAATGACTTGCCTCTTCAGTTATAGAATTCACGACGTTTAAGCTGTTTCTCAAATCTGATACCTGCACAAGTATATGGTTGAGCAAATTGAAAGATATCAACTGTTTGTTCACCAGAATACTCGGTCAAAGACCCAAAGGAAAGGGCTAATACTGCACAGAGTAAGCTATGCTATTCTCTGACCTGAGAGGAAAACTGAATTTTAAACGAGAAAACTCTTAGCTTGGCCTCAACGCGTGGAACATTCATCAACTCCATGAAAAACTGCAACACATGAACATCAATGATAATGCTGTAAGGCAATAAAATTAGCTTGATTTCAGACTTAGAAGAGATATGATACAAATGGCATCACCTGCTCGCACTTGCCAAGGTTCTCCATGTCACCTTTGTAGTTCTGTAAGAAAAGGCATAGTCATGATACACCTTGAAGTATTCTTTGTTGTACATATAAAATATTTGAAGAGAATGAAATACCTTAAGGAGCTCTATTTCCTCTTTGGTTGGACAAAATTTTATGAGATTTTCAACTTGATCAGCATCCAGTGCTGAGTCATCTAAAGCAAGGACTGAATTCTGTCAAAAAACCCGTTGATACAACAATCAGAGGAAGGAAACGAAATGCTACAAGAATGATTGCTATTCTAGACAGCATAAGCAGGGAGATTGCACGAGGATATACACACATACAAATTGTGAATACTTTTGAAATTGAACTACCATCAAATCAGACACAGGAATTTTAACTTTCGTGAGCATGATTTCACAATTGTACGCCTTCGAGCTCAATCTGCAGGAGTTACAGAAATTTCTTAAGACTTTCATTTTTACCCTTACAGAAAATGATTGCAAGTGAAAGAAAGTACTCGGGGCCAAAAGGTAAAAGGATCATCCATATTACTATTTCCACTTTACCAGATGGACTTTATCGGATTTGACAGCGAGCCACGCATGTTTGCTTTCCGACCATCTGAATTTGGAACAGTAGCTGAGAAAAGACTCTCGAGTTCAGACAAGTCCAACTCAGGAGCTCTAGAAAGACGACATAAGAGAAGACAAAATCAATACCACTTGCATAATCTGATGAGAGTAATGAAAATTATAAACAAAGACACTGTATAGTAACATACTTTGAAGCCTCCTCGGGTTTCTGTGCCTCAGCCCATAGGCTCCCCTGCATAGCCCTTGTTAGCTTCAACCAGTGATACGGCTTGAGGGACGTCTTTTTAGCTTGAGATTTCGCACCACTCCGCAGTTGCAACTTCTTTCCACCCAATATAGCAGTGGCGGATGAGAGCAGAAAAGAAGCAGCGCCGCCAGGTTTTGATGGAGCGGGCGGAGGTGGAACTCCTTGATGGTTCTTAGCTGGCACTCCCTTATGTTGAGGTGGAGGTGGTGGAGGTGGGGTCGCCCCCTGTGATGGCGTTGGAGGAGGAGGGATGGCTTTAGGAGGCGAAGACGGGGTGGAGGGGTGGGAAGGCACTGATGGCAAATGTGGAGGCTCGGCTGTTGATATAGTAGGAGGTGGCGGGAAGGAGATAAGTCGGGACTATACTGTGATGGTGGTGGTGGTGGAGGAGGAGGAGGAGCAGCAACAGTTGCTGACATTGAAGATTCCATCTCAGCATGGTCTTGTAGCAGAGCTGTAATCCCAACTGCCGGCGGCGTGCCACGGTACCTTGTGAGGCGCCAGGCGAACCTTGCGGCGAGCTAGCATCTGAAGCTTGAGTAGACGGCGGCGTTTGACAGATTCGTGGCGATATGATTTGGGACTGAGCAGGTCTCTGAACAGAAACATGCACTCCACTATTCTTGATAGAATTTTCCAAATCAAAGGATGACTTTGAAGAGGCGGCTGACAGCGCTTCACTCAGCCCCACCAGTGGAGAACTTGCATCATCAAATGCGTGAAAATCACCAGAAGAAGTAACATTCAAATGGATAAGATCATCTTTCTCACTCTGGCCTACATTCTGCCAGCTCTCTTTTCTGGCACTTGGGAAACCAGTAAAATCGAGCTTCTCTTCAAGAATGCTAGAAACCGTCATCTGTTGGATTATGTTGAGAGCATTGTCTATCTCCGTGTCCCCCCATTCGAGGTCGTTGAATATGTCGTGAACTTGAGAAAATGCCTCAATTGGAAGGCCTTCTATCTCTTGGTTGCCCGGTGAATCAAGCATCATGATTGCAGAAGTGGAGTCCATGTCGGAGAAAATAACCTAAAACCGAACAAAAAGATAAGAATCCGAAGTCAGAAAATAAGCATGCTGGACTTAGACAAAAGGGATAGCCGGATAGGCAGTTACCTCGGCTCTGAAGTCCTTGGGAAAATGATCCTTGGCGTTCCACATTGTATCAAGTTCGTCACAGGTGAGCATCAGCACGTTTGATCTGATAAACGCTGTGTTGAACATCACGCGGAACATCATCTCTTCATCTTCTAGGTTATCATCCAGAGTTATGCACTCGATCACAACGTCACCTTGTACATGGCAATTGATGTCAATTTTAACAAGTTCATAGTCTGCCTGTAAAAAAAGTTTGAAAAACATTCATTTTTGGATATGAAGGAAACATAATCACATATATGAGCATAAATCTCAGGAAGCCGCAACAATCTTTACTAAATATCACATACAAATGCAAGTTGAGGAGAAACATCTACATCTATATAATACTATATAATAATGATTAATAGCAGTAAAAGATAGTTTCAGATGACTTAGTGCCTATCAACATGTACCAAGATAGCAGCCAATGAATTTAAGCAAGTGAAGCATATCTCAAATGTGAATCAAACTATAGGATCATAAGATTTAAACCTATGTGAAAAAACCTCAAATCACGACAAAATACCTGTTTAAAATAACCCACAGCTTTGCTACTTTTAGGCATAGAGAAAAGCAGCTTAGTTTTGGGATCAGAAGCCATCAACGGATCCGGTCCATAAACCCTAAATATTGGCCGGCAGCCCCCCTTTCCGACCATATGAGGGATGGCTCGAAGGATAACACAATCTAACGTCAGCGCCCTATCCAAGGGGGGCCAACGCGACCCAATATTCCTCCTTGACACATACTGCAGATACCTCAGCTGTGAGGGCAACGGGTCTATAGGCGATAGCAAGTGCATAGCCGTGAGGCGCCTGCTTGTACACCATATCCAAAGTCTTCTTCTCCCCACTGTATTGCTTCCTGTATATCAAGAACGCTGACAACATGAAGGCGAGCACAGGAAAGCCCGTTCTGGCAATGCATCAAGAGCACATTCCTCTGCCCGATGCAAAGCCAGCTCGCTGACCTAAGGAAGTGGTGGATCATCTCCACCGTGAGCACCGGGCAGCTTTCGTTCTGGCTGGGGTAATCCACCACGGTTATGCCGTGCTTAGCTAGAACACTTGTGATCTCTCTTGGTAATCTCCATCTCCGAAACTAAACACGATGAACGAGGAACCGGGAAGTATTCATGAGCTGATCCACGATACGCCCTATGTAGACTTCATATTCATCACCACCCAAAACATTTGTAGTGAAGCAGCAATCGAAGACTACATGAATCACGCAATTTACTCATTACTTATCAGCCAGTCTACAGTGAATTCACCTTATATAAGTGCAATAACTAAATTCAACCCTTAAATTTGTACATTTCACTTAATAATCATGTGAAACTTCTATTGTTTGCGGACATATTCTAATACTGATAATGAGTTGGATACATCCACAGATAGCCCCAAATCAACAATTTTTTTAAGTACTCATTTAAAAATCAAGAAAATTTGACAATTCCAAACGAAAACAGAAAACACACACAAAAATCACGTACCATAAACCCTTTCGGAGATCTCCAAGAGGCCCTCCGGCGGCTTCCGGTAGAAAAATTTGCGGAAAAGAGCCATCTTTCCACGAAGATCTTACCACAATCACGAAACCTAAACCACCCACATTTCGCTCAGACAGCCCAGAAATTTACGTGTCATAATTATCTTTTTTCCCCAGATTACAAAATCTTGTAAACAGAAATCAGAAACAGAGCTAGATATGCATGCGTAAAAGACGTTTACAATCACACTTAGTCTGTGTTGTGTGTGGGTGAGCTTGGCTTCGAAAGAGAGGAATCAAATTAAGGATGCGAAGAGCGTGTGGGGAAAGAGGGTATCTCCCATTTAATTTCTTGTTAGATTTTCGACAAGATTACATGATATATTTCTTTTTGGATTAAGAGAATGTTGGGATCGCGTCGGATCTGACTGTTTTGCCTGAGTCGATCAAAATTATAACGGATGACATAAATAATAGCAGATGTGTTATTGTTCCTTTCATACTCATTCTCCCATCACTTTCATGTTGTACTAAATTCTCACGTGCACGTGTTTCCACGACAGTTAGTTTATGTAGCTTTCGACTAATCAAGGAATCGTGATTGAGTTTTATACTATGATTAATCGTTGAGATTCCAATTTTCCAACATTAATACCGCTATTCTCAAACCAAATCTTCCTTTACGAAAAATTCCTTAGTCTTTTAGTAATTTAGTGAACAATTATGAAGTTCAGTTGAATATTGGTTCTGATATCGTGCAAAAATTACAATGAAATGATTAAAATAACTATTACAAATGAGATGTCAAGAAAACAAGAACTTATCAATAAGTCGTAGAAGTTGAACTTCGCCCGCAAGACGAGAAACACCTCGGTAGTGCTCACGATTGGCGGCTCGTCCCCAAAGGTAACGACTTTCGTCTCATTGTAGTAGCACCACAAACAAGTCGAGCCCGTGAACCTGGACGGAAACGAGAACCGAACTCGAAAACTAAGAACTATGAGCTAAGAATGCAAGTAGAATGCTTTGCTTTTGCTAGAGAGAATAGAATGTTTTTGCTTATCTTTAACTCAGAATGATCGACTATATATAAGACTCCAAGAGGGATGTTCTAAGGTCACAATTGATGACAAACATCAATATTCCATTAACTCTTAACATCAAGAGTTGGAAATGAAAGGCCAAAGGCCATGAACCTCATTACTAGCAATTCTCACTCACAACCCATTAACTTCCAACAATCCTCCACATGGTGAAAATGCCATATAAATGCAAACGCAAAGTTCGGTCCTCAAGAGACGATATTGCATTTGGAAAGGTAGCTTGTGGCCTTGAACCTTCCATAGTCGAAATTATCGAGCATACCGCGGCATAGTGGTTATTTCACCTGAACTAGTCCTCCATGGTGTATCTTGAAACAATAATATTGACACAATATCATCTCAATTTCCATCCGTTCTTACGTTTGTGTCCATTATGGCCTTGGAACACCCTTTGAATTCACAAGTGTACCACTTGAAGCGGCCCCACTTCACACTTGCATAGGTGACTATTACAACCAAGTATTCTGCTATACTTGACCTCCTTGAGGTATTCAAGAGTCGTTAAAAGTTAAAACTTAACCTCACCACTTGCGGACTTACAAACACTCTTTGTTCTCGGAGAATAGGCATGTTTGAGTGTTTATCACACGGATTTTTATAACTTCGTTGTCCTTTTGAACCATGTTCTCGGACAATCCAATCATCATGGTTGGGTTTCGCTATAATCATCCTTATGATGTGGATTTAACACCCATTCCTCTAACGGTTTAAACATTTGATCTCGATTAATGCTTTTGTCACGGATCCGCTAGATTATCTATTGATTTTACATAATCAATAGTGATAACCCCACTCGTGATCAAATGTCTCACGGTATTGTGTCGTCGACGAATATGTCGAGACTTACCGTTATAATATATATTTTGTGCCCTTCCTATTGCAGATTGACTATCACAGTGAATCAACACGGAAGGCGCGGACTCGGCCAAACATGAAATATCCTCGAGGAAATTTCTAAGCCATTCGGCTTCTTCACCAAACCTTATCTAAAGTTATGAATTGATTCCATGGTAGACTCGCTATACAAGATTTCTTGGACTTCAAGATCTGACTCCACCTCCAATAGTGAACACGTATCCACTTGTGGAAAACGAGTCAGTTGAGGCAGATATCCAATTAGCATCACTATACCCTTCAAGTACAGCGGGCTCACTAGAATAATGAATCGCATAATTCTGGGTAAACTTTAAGTAACCCAATACGCATTCAAGTGCTTTCCAATGTTCTCTACTTGGATTAGTGTGAAACTACTCAATTTGTTCACAGAGCAAGCTAAATCGGTCGGGTACAGGTTTGTGAGATACATCAAACTCCCTAATAATCTTAGCATATTCATCTTGACTTATAGGTTCACCCTATTTGAGTCAAATGAACACTCGAGTCCCAGGAGTCTTGGAAATAGGCTTATCCATTGCATTGAATTTCTTCAACACTTTCTCAAAGATAGTAGGACTGTGTCAAATCAATTCTATTTGGCGTTCTAAGAATTTTAATTCCAAGAATTACATCGCGCAAACCCATATCTTTCATGTGAAGTTCTTACTAAGCATTCTTTTGTTTCTCCAATCACACGAGAGTTACTTCCATTATCAACATGTCATCTACATAAAGACAAACAATAACAAAATCGTTATTCGAATTCTTTACATAGACACACTTGTCACTCGTTGATTTTGAAACCATTTGACAACATAACTTTGTCAAATTTCATATGCCATTGCAGATGACGCTTGCTTAAGTCCATACAAAGACTTTTGAAGTTTGCATACCTTGTGCTCTTGCCGTGTACTACAAAACCTTCCTACTGTTTCATATAGATCTCATCTTCTAACTCTCCATCTAAAGCTGTTTTACATCCATTTGATGAATCTCAAGATTTTGCAAAGCAAAGAATAGCGGCGGCGTTCTAATAGAAGTATGTTTAGTCACAGGCGAGTAGGTATCGAAGAAGTCATACCCAGCCTTTTGTCTAAACCCTTGAACTACAAGTCGGCCTTATATTTATCAATAGTGCCATCGGACTTGTATTTTTTTAGGATCCACTTGCGTCCTAAAGCTTTACAACAGTGGAAGATCTACTAACACCCAAGTATGATTCAACATAATAGACTCTATCTCAATGTCTATTGCTTCTCTCCACAGATCTGCATCTGGGCCTGATAAAGCTTCTTTTACGGTAACCGGTTCATCATTTAACAATAAAACGACATAATCCGTCCATAAATTTTAGCTTTTCTTACACGATTACCACGTCTAGGTTGCACATCTTCAGGTGTAGACCTAGGTCGTTTTCTATTAGCAGGGCCATAAAAAACTTGCTTAGAACTTGAGGGTTCACTTTCTTCAACAGTATGAGAATTGGTAGAATCTTCCTCAATTCTTTTACTTGAATCAGAACTATTCTTATCCTTATTAGGATAGATATTCTCAAAGAATATAGCGTTCCTTGATTCAATTGTTGTTCCCATGAACATCGGTATATCGATTTGTGCACAACAAATCTATAAGCACTACTATTAAGTGCATAACCAATAAAGATACAATCTACCGTTTTAGGTCCAATTGTAACTTGTTTTGGCAACGGTACTTCAACCTTAGCTAAACACCCCCACACTTTGAAGTATTTATATGAAGGTTTCCTTCCTTTCCAAAGTTCATAAGGAGTTACATCATTCCTTTGATAGAAATCTTGTTCAAGATATAGTTGGTCAGAAGAACGACTTCCCCCACATATTCGGGGTAATCCGAACTTATTAATAACGCATTCATCATCTCCTTAAGAGTTCGATTTTTGCGTTCAGCTACACCATTTGATTGAGGCGAATAAGAGCGGTCGTTTGATGGATTATACCACTTTCGTTGCATAATTCAAAGAAACGGAGCAACATATTCTCCACCTCGATCACTTCTTACAACCTTAATTTTGCAATTAAGTTAATTTTCACTTCATTCTTGAAGTTTGAAATGCATCAATTGCTTCATCTTTACTTCTTAATAAATAAAGATAACAATATCTTGTGCAATCGTCAATAAAAGTAATAAAATACTTTTACCACCTCTAGTTTGTACAAACTTTAAATCACAAACATCGGTGTGAATTAATTCTAGAGGTTTTGAGCTTCTTTCAACGGATTTGAAAGGCAACTTGGTCATTTTGCTTCAACACGATTTCACATTTATCTTGTGTTTTAGATACTTCTATTTTAACAAGTTCATGTTAGCGAGTTTCTTTATAGCATTAACATTAACATGACCAAGTCTACAATGCCATAAATCGAACACTCAATCAAGTAAGCGGTAGAAGCATTCTCATTAATTTTTGCAATCGCTTAGAAGGCTTACAAGTCTAACATCGAGTTTGAAAAGATCTTGGAGACATAACCTTGCCGAGAGTCTTTCCAAACTTTCTAACTATTACATATTCTCCACGAAAATCTATATCAAATTTGGCTCTAGTCAACTTGGCGCCGAGATGAGATTCTTGCGGATCGAAGGAGCATGCAAAGACATCCTTCGAGTTATTTCCACACCGAGGTAAGTTGAAGTACAACGGTACCAACTCCAAGCACCTTGGAAGTATGATCACTTGCCTCGGTCACACCACATCTTCAACCTCTTTGAGGTGTAGAACAAGTCTCGATGGACACAAATGTGAACAGAGCACTGTGTCAAGAAACCAAGTAGGGTAGGATTTGTGACTTGGTTTACCTCGCTTATCATGGCAACAAAGTCATCTTTGTCCCAGTGTCAAGTCCTTCTCAACATTGTTGTGGCCTTTGCCTTTGTCTTTTCTCTTAGGCTTTCGACGGTCTTTAGCCATGTGCCGAGCTTATCACGGTTGTAGCACGTTCGAAAACGGGTTTTCGCCTACTTTCCCTCGCCTTTGTTCATCTGGACGGGCGCTTCTGAAGGTCCTCCTCGATCGATTTTTAGCCTCCATCGGACTTTTAGCCTTCAACTCGCTCCTTAACGAGCTTCAACTTGGAGTCGAGCAACCATGCTTCGATGGTTATCTCCTTTCGCTTGTGCTTAAGGTAAGATCCGAACCCTTTCCATCCTTCCGCAATTTGTCAATTAAAATTGCAATGGAATATTGTTCAGCAGGCATACCTTCGGGCGTGAACATCGTGCAACGAGCTTGAAACTCGTGTACTTGAGGCATGATCGGTTTGAATCCACAATCTTGAACTCGGTGAGCTCGGTAACCACGAACTTCTTCGTGCTAGCCTCCTCAACCAGATACTTTTGGTTAAGTGCCTCCCACAACTCTTTGGCAGTATCCTTGACCGCAAATACATTAAATAGGCTATTATCAAGCCCATTTAACACCATATTCCGACACAGATAGTCGGAATGATACCAAGTGTCGTATTTCATACGAACTTCTACGTCCGCTTCTTCCTCGGAAGGAATAGGCGGCCGTCTTCACGCAGGAAGCTAGCAAGCCCCATTGTGGTGATGTAAAACATCATCTTATGCGCCCAGCGTTTGAAGTCGACGCCGGTGAAAATTGGCGGTTGTTGAGCCACGGGAATGCGGGGGTTCAGACTCGGAGCCATGGTGGAACCCTCATGGCTCCAACGGATTGAGTGGTGGCGAGGCGCTCATCGGATTGGTCGACATCTTCAATTTGCACGATCGGGTAACTTGCAGAGAGTTGGGCGAAATTTCTCGTCTTCGATTGTAGTTGAATATTGGTTACAATATCGTGCAAAATTACAATGAAATGATTAAAAATAACTATTACAAATGAGATGTCAAGAAAACAAGAACTTATCAATAAGTCGCCCAAGTTGAACCGCCCGCAAGACGAGAAACGCCTCGGTAGTGCTCACGATTGGCGGCTCGTCCCCAAAGGTAACGACTTTCGTCTCGACCGTAGTAGCACCACAAACAAGTCGAGCCCCGTGAACTGGACGGAAACGAGAACCGAACTCGAAAACTAAGAACTATGAGCTAAGAATGCAAGTAGAATGCTTTGCTTTTGCTAGAGAATAGAATGTTTTGCTTATGCTTCTAACTCTAGAATGATGCACTATATATAGACTCAAGAGGGATGTTCTAAGGTCACAATTGATGACAAACATCAATATTCCATTAACTCTTAACATCAAGAGTTGGAAATGAAAGGCCAAAGGCCATGAACCTCATTACTAGCAATTCCCACTCACAACCCATTAACTTCCAACAGAAGCTTGTAAAGTACATGTGAAATCGAGCAAGAGTGGTTATTTCTTTACCAAAGAACATCGTGAACAATTAATATAATCTGATTCATTATTTTATATCATGTTATAATAGCATATTTATAGACAAAGACATAGCCAATAATAATTTGTTGGGGGTTCAAGTTCAACTAATCATAATTTAAAAAAGTAATAAGTATGACTTTAGAAATAAAATTAGAAAGTGATAACAATTTCAATAAAAACAAAATATTATGGGAATTATTATGAAAAGGTTAAAACAAAATTGAAAAAATGATTACCTAATAACTGATGAAACCATCGCAATATGAGATATTTTCTTATACAAGGGAAAGAATGAAATAAAATTAAATAATGAACAATGTCTAATTCAAGCTAGCAACTATGTAAACATTTTACAATCAGCTCTCAATAGTATCATATATAATAATAACTTTCATTTAAAAAGGGGTAAATTTTCAGTACAATTTTCCCCCTTATATACTTCAATATTGATATCTTGTAAAAATAGAATAATTTAATTTACTTATAAATAATTAAATAAACAATCAAGTATAGTATAATTATTAAAATAGCTCAATATAATAAGGAATGATCCATTTCATTTATTTGACGGATGAGGACAAAAAACAATAACAATTCATATTAATTTTAAATTCATTTTTATTATAACAAATAATAATTAATTATTATAAATTAAAAAAATTATGAGTGTTAATATAAAAGATATTATCTTATAAAATTCAAATCTTGATTTTCTTATACACCATTAGTTTTAAATCTAAATTCGACACTAAGATGGGTAAGAAATATATAGATTAGAAGAAAATAAAATCAATAACAATATATTTAAAATTTACTTTTCTAAATTATGACACATATAATATTAAAACATTTTAATTGTTGATATATATATATATATATATATATATATATATATATATATGGGAGGGTTAACGTGAGAACCATTTTTATTGTGAGAACGTGAGAACAAAAAACTGATGAATTCACAGTGAAAGTTGATAAATCCGTTGGGAAAATTACTGAATTAAAAAAAATAGAATTTTCGCCCCTCATGGGATTCGAACCCGAGTGGAAAATTCTGAATTTTTAAATTCATTAACTTTCTCAACGGATTCATGAATTTTCATAACGAATTCATTTGGTTCTTAGTTTTTAGGATAAGAATGATTCTTATTTGAACCAAACTCTCTCTCTCTCTCTATATATATATATATATATAACTTTTTAAATGTTGGGTTGTTTATAGATGTACTGATAAAACGCAAGAGCTCTCATATGGACATCCGCATCCATGCGGATAGAGCTCCATGCCCAGACCCGATTGACCTGATCAGTCCGACCCACTCAACAATAAAAAAAAGAATCTCATTTATTATTATAAAAAGTCACATTTTGTGGTCAAGAAAGTCTTATTAGTTGTTTATTGTATCGCTTGTTATAAGAAAACATTTCATTTGTTTTTAAGAAAAGTCTTTATCACGATCATACTTATTGTAAATAAATATATCATTTACTTTTAAGTAAAGTTCCAATTATAAATAAATAAGGGTTTAGATTTGTAAATAAAAATTTTATTTGCTTTGTATCACTTACTCTAAAATAAAATTATTTATTATTAAAACAACTAGTCTCATTTATTTTAAGAAAAAATCATTTTCATTCGAGCAAAATATTATTTATATAATATAACTTTTTCGGTGGGTGCATAATTTCATTTGTTATTTAAAAAAAAATCTCATTGTTGAAAAGCTATGATTAAATGATTCAATCCAAGTAGTTGCATTTTACACTTATTTCTCAGAGGAGGGGCTTAAACGACAAATCTTCCCCCAAAATTCTAAAACAATTGATTAAATTGGACTTGTAAATGAGAAGATAAATCTCAATTATATGTGTATATGCTATTAATTCTCTCGATTAGTGCAGTAATGAATTGATATCATCTAATCCACAATCGGAGAGTACGATTAACGATAATCAATTCATTATACCTCAAAACGTGTAACGAAATATCGACTTCGATTTCACAAAGAAGAAGCAGAATTATAAAGATAATGAAGACTGATGCATGAAGATTGCTGCTGAAGGTTAGAAGAAGATTGCTGCTGACCGTAATTACTGAAGTCTGTTACATGATATATAAAGAAAGTTTGCTGCATGAAGATTGAAGAGCTGCCACGCGGCTTTACTCAACTTGAAAGCTGTTTAATGTTGTTACAGTTTGTTGCAAGTTGGTTACACATTTGTTAGGATGGTTGTTAGCTAGATTAGATATTTTTCTCTTATCCTCTTCTATAAATAACTCATGCATGCAGATCGATTCTGCACTCTAATGAATAAAATACAACAAAACTTTCTCATGATATTTTCTTTTGCATATTTCTTCAAGAATTAATGCAGCAAAAGTTGTGGAGCAATATGATAGATTTTATTAATTCTTCCGGCAATAGTAGAGTCAAGTTATGGTGATTGGAGTGTTGAAAGCAGAATGATGCAAATGGTAAAAAATCTTCTGTGCATACTGGGTAAAACTTATGTTTCTTTACAATAACTTGCAAACGACACGGGACGACTAAACAACACTTGAAAAATCGGATGTGACTGGCTTGAACCTATAAAGGCGATAGTGATTTTTGAACTCGTGATCTTTGGCCACATGAACTCACTTAACTATTAGACCGTCCAAGGGGTCCCTTATATTATACTTATAAAATAAATTAAATTTGTAAATTTATATAAAATTCAAGTGAGATACAAATAGAAATAGATAATAAAAAAGTATTAAAAATATATACAACTTACTTACCATCACTTATATTTCTATATCTCAACTCTTATCTACGATACGATATCATAAAAAATAATTTATTCGAGTATTTACAGATGCAAAACCATTAATAATTATATCAACATCAATATTTTCTAATATATTTTGGGACAAAATGAAAACATATATCTATAAGTAAAATATAATACTTTGGACTTTAAAATAAAATAAAATGTTTAAATGGTATAATATTTGAATCCAAATAAATCTATATATCTATAATTAAAATTAATTTTTTGAAATAATTTGGGCCCCCTGAGATGGTGGGCCCTGGGCGATCGCCCAGGGTGGCCTATGCTCAGGGGCGGCCCCGGTGGTTATCAACGAAGTCGGTTCTCCGCTGGAAGAACGTGAGCAAACCTTGGCACCTGTTATGTTTTTTAGTTGGATCAAATTTGACCCAAGCCCATTCTCCCCTTAACCCTTTTCTTTGGCAACCTCCATCTCTTTAAATAAAGAGGGTTCCTCTTTATTATGCCCTAACCCTATTAAAATGAAAAAGAAGTGTCGTTGCTCCTCAAGGATTCTCTCTCGCAGCCTTTTCTTTTTTCTCACTGCTTGGGCTGTTTCTCCTTAGTCTCTTTGTGAAACATCGGCAGTTGCGATTCTTCCTTTGTGGAAAAATCACTTTGTGGAGAGCTACCGGGGTGAGGGGATTGTCTTGGGCAGTGATCATTGGGTATCGACGAGAGTGTTTTATCCTTTTGGACACCATAAAGGCGTGTTGCAACGACAGAGAGACCGCACCTGAGCCGAGAACACGAACGACTGTCAAAAACCCAACAGTGGAACAACGGTATCAAGGCGAAAACCCAACATTGAGTTTTAGTGTGTTTTACGCGACAACAAGGAGAAATCACAACATTGGTATCAGAGCCATGGTTCTTCCTCGTCGTAGTTGATAAGTCGGGATCCTGATCTTAGGATCGCGCTCGGGTAAAGCGGCTAAATCCTCTCAGTTTTAAAATTCTAGAAAACTGCCGATTGGCGCAGTATAGGATTGAGTTTTTTGTTTCTGCTTACCAACGTGTCTCTCGTTTGTTAACCATGTGATTAAATAGAAAATCTTATTTTCCTTGAGAATATTTTGCTCTCTGGTTTGTATTCCGCTGCATTAAGGCTGGTATATTTTTTCTTGATTTATTATGTGACATTATGTCTTCTTTGGTGAATTATGGTTTGGCTCCCTTTGATGGTAAGACGGACTTTGGTTTTTAGCAGTAGAAAATGGAATGTATTTTAATTCAACAAGGTGTTTATCAAGTTATTGATGATTCTTATGATAAAGAAGTTGATGAGAAATTTTTTTTTCAAATGAATCGTCTTGCTTTGTCTGCTATTATCCTGAATTTATCTAAGTGTGTTCTTAGAAAAGTAGGAAGGATAACTTCTGCTAAAGATTTGTGGTCAAAACTAGAGGAATTGTATACTGAAACTTCTTTACCTTCTAAGATGTTTTTGATTGAAAGATTCTTCCGTTTTAAACTTGACATGTCTAAAGGTGTTAATGAAAATGTGGATGAGTTCACTAAGTTAGTTCAAGACATAAAATCGACCGGTGATAAACATATTGATGATTATGCTCTGTTTGCGCTTTTAAATGCTATTCATGATTCTTACAGTGATGTTAAATCTGCTATTAAGTATGGTAGAGATAATGTGACGCTTGACACTGTTGTGAGTGCTTTGAAAAATAAGGAATTAGATTTAAAACTTGATAACGGTGCACAAGAACTGAATAAAGTCATGCATGTTAGGGGTGAAAAAAGGTTTCATGATAAGGGGAAGTCAAAACTTAGATTTAAACCTTGTTATGGTTGTGGTGAAATGAGTCACTATATTAAGGATTGTCCTAAGAAAAATCAACATGTTGATCAAACTAATGTGGTTACTAGTGAAGAAACCAAGGGTGATTTGTTCTAAGGTGAAGTATGTGCTTAAGCTTTAAGTTTAGGGTGGATGAACTTAGGAGTTTGTTTCCTTATGTGTCTCTATTGTTGCTTTATTTGAGGTGGAGCTTCGTCCCTTGCTTTATGCTCATTTTTTTTCTTTGTGAACATACCTTTGTGGTTCATTCTATGAGGCTTTGTGGTTTGGTGGCTTTGTGCCAACTTCGTGACTTCGTGATGGCTTAGTGACTTTGTGATATGCTTTTTGTTTTATTATCTGTGTGATCTATGCTAGCTTAGTGATAACAATCTTTGTGATATACCGTCTGTGTGATGGTTGTGATGATCTTTGCGATCTTCTGTAGTTTTGTGCTAGTTATCTTTATGATGAATCTTTATGGTTGTTTTGTGGTCAACTAGCTTTGTGTTAGTTAGCTTTGTGATATTTCTTTGTGAGCTTCTAATTGTATATTAGTTGTCTTCATGTTTTTTTATTGCTTTATGAGCTTCTAACTATGTGTTAGATATCTTTGTGCTTTGTGGGTATTTTTCTGTGTGTCTGTTTTGCAGGGTATGAACATGGTTAATTTACCCTTGGTTGATCTTTGTGAGCATATATGGAATGTGTGTCTATACGTCTTGTTCCTTGCTCTGTTTGTGTGATTTTGCAGGGAACACTCGGCGATGATGATTGTGTGGTTTCTTCTATGATGCACACAACAACACGGTTGGGCCAAAGGTGGAGATTGTTATGTTTTTAGTTGTCCCAAATTTGACCCAAGCCCATTCTCCCTTAACCCTTTTCTTTGGCAACCTCCATCTCTTTAAATAAAGAGAGTTCCTCTTTATTATGCCATAACCCTATTAAAAAGAAAAAGAAGTGCCGCTGCTCCTCAAGGATTCTCTCTCGCAGCCTTTTCTTTTTCTCACTGCTTGGGGCTGTTTCTCCTTAGTCTCTTTGTGAGACATCGGTAGTTGCGATTCTTCCTTTGTGGAAGAATCACTTTGTGGAGAGCTACCGGGGTGAGGGGATTGTCTTGGGCAGTGATCGTTGGGTGTCGACGAGAGTACTTTCTCCTTTTTGGACACCGTGAAGGCGTGTTGCAACGACGGAGAGATCGCACCTGAACCGAGAACACGAACGACTGTTAGAAACCCAATAGTAAAACAGTGGTATCAAGGCGAAAACCCAACGTTAGGTTTTAGTGGGTTTTACACGACGGAAATGAGAAATCACAACAGCACCGGTAAGCCCCTATTCGCGAGAATCCATTTCTCTAGGGCTTCGGTTTCCCCTCTCCTCGTCTCGGCTTGAAATCGGTCTGCAAAATCATGCATCTGGTGGAGGGCCTGAGCGTCTCCGATCTAGATTCAGGAGCCTCCAATTCGTTCAAGGCTGATCTCCCGATTCGAAATCTCCACACGCGCCCGTCGAAGAAGATGAAGAACGTCTTCCCCCTCATGAAGACGAAAGCCACCTTGTTGGACACCGATTGAACAATTCACAGTTATTCGAATCTTGAAACAAAATTAAACGACACCTGTGTATACGTGGCCTACGTCCACGGAGAAGATGATCAGAGATTTTATTCAAAAGGTGTAGAGCGATTACAACCAGTGACGGAGCTACACTGTGGCCTGGGGGGCCCTTGGGCCCCCAACTTTTTTAAAAAATTAGCTATATATTTGATATGTAAAAATATTTTAAAGAAGTTTAATGTAGTCTGATGGACAAGACCTTTCTTTATTTGAATGTCTTGAGTTCGAAACTCAGCTTTTGCTTTCATTTCTTTTTTTTGTTTCTTATTTCCTTCTTTTTTCTTTCTTTGGCGTCTCTTCCCTTTTTTCTTTTCTTTCTTCTTTCATTCTTTTTTCTCTCTTTCTTTCCTTCTTTTTCTCTCTCTTTTTTAGCGTTTCTTTTCTTCTTCTTTTTCCCTCTTCTTTCTTCCTTTTTTTCCTCTCTTTCTTTCTTTCCTTCTTTTTTTTTTCTCTTTTGTTTCTTTCTTTTTAGTTTGTGTTTTTTCCCTCTTCTTTCTTCCTTTTTTTCCTCTCTTTCTTTATTTCCTTCTTTTTTTTTCTCTTTTGTTTCTTTCTTTTTAGTTTGTGCTTTTTTCCCCATCTCTATTCTATTTCTTCTTTTTATTTTGGGAACTTTTTTCTTTTTTCTTTCTTATATAATTTATTTCATGTTGATAAAATAAAATATGTATGTAAATAATAACACTATATATGTGAATTAACTCTTAACTAAACATCTGCTCTCTATAGATATTTAACATTTAATAACTAAATCTGTTGTAGTATAATAGGTTATGATTTTCATCTCTCATTTAGGAGATCTTGGTTCGATATCTCTAAGCTACATATTTTCCCTTTTCTTTTCCTATACTTATTTTCCTTTATCTTTTTTTTCATTTTTCTTTTTTCTATAATTTGTTTTATGTCGATAAAATATTATTTCTTTTCTTTTTCTATAATTTATTTATATTGATAAAATAAAAGATATATGCAAATAATAAAGTTTTATATATTTTTAATATTATCAATCAAATTTCTTTTAGATTATAATAAACTCATTATATTATTTAAATTATTATTTTTTTATAATTTTATTTTAAAATTTTATTTTATTATCTTTTAAAATTATTATTAATTGGGCCCCAGGAAATATTTCCTGGCTCCGCCTCTGAATACAACAATGAGCTTCGAGCTCCAAACCAAGGATACACTTAGCTCTCGTTATCTTTGCTCTCTATCTGACTCTCCATACAGAGTAAATCATGTACGTAGAAAAGAAAGAAAGAATGAACTTATGTATACAGCTAGAAGAGGATCTAAGCCGCACGATCATGCATCAGCTGAGCTGTATAACTAATTCTGTAACTTCTCAAACCAACTGCATATAACTAATTCCATGCTAACTCATCTCTCAAGCTTATACGCAAGCATATTTACACATCTGATGCGAGGGTTTGCTCTGCTGGACGGCCTACGATTACGACCGCGGCTCTGCAACAAGATCACCGACGAGTACTATGATCTCTGCTTTGCCGATGGATGAGGATGGGACTTTCGAATTCGTGGGATTGGGGCACAACTGAGCGACGAAGAGATTTGATCTTTTGGGAATGGAGGCGAGAGAGGACGAGGACGAGGAAGATCGGCTCTGGTGGGAGGAGGTCCGCGTTGTGGGCGACGGCGGGGCTTTCCGAGCTTGACGATTTTACATGTGGTTTACGTCAGTGGAGGAGTGTACTGGAGCTACGATGTGGATTCATTGATAGGTTGCTACGATTTCGATAGGGATCTGTTTCAAGTTGTGGAGTGGCCTAAAATGAGCAGTGCCTGAAAGAGCAAGATTTTGGGGGTATTGGATGGCGCCGTCTCTGGTTTGCCCCAGTGATGGCCACGTGGAGCTCTGTGATTGGAGCACGCTGGTCTCGAGGCGATTGAAGGGGGGAGTTTGTGATCTACGATCTGGTCACCACGTGTTGGAGCCTTGAGGGCGTTCTCAGGAACAACGACGATCTGCAACTCGGAAGCCCTCAAGTGCAGCTCATCAAGGCCTTGAATTGGATTTGTATGATCAAGTGCAAGTGATGGAGGAGAGGCCGCTTCGATGAATAAAAATCGGGTTCTCATAGTGTTTGGATTGGACCCAATGCTATTTCTGTTAGAATGTTAACCATTATTTATTTTCTTTACAAATTGTAGTATTCTTTTTTCCCCCCGGTGTTTTTCCACTAGATTTTCGCCTTTGAAGACTTTAATGAGGTGTTTGAGCTGTGATCTCCTATTTTTTTTCGTTAATATATAAAGTGATAATAATAAATTAAAAATACTCAATTTATAATTTCATGTAGAAAATGCCCAAACTAAAACAAATGGATAAATGTGCTTTTGGATGTGATAGTGATTAGTGAAAAAATTGATGGATGTCAATTAGTTGGGCGAGATGGCTAACACAAGTAAACATTCTTATATAAATTTTATATGCATCTCCAATAATAATTGCCTAATAATTGTTGGAATTGACGGGTGCATGAAGTTTTTGTAAGTATTTTTTGTTTTTGGTGTATCCATGTGTTAAATATTTTATTAAATTGATTTATATGCATAATAGTAGTTAATATGTCTAGAAATTTAACTTTACTATCGTCAATCACACGTATTGAAGAAAAAACTAATGTTCATGGCAAGTAACAGTGACAATTTTTACAATAGATAGTTGATTTTTTAAAATATTAATTGAATAAATATTCTAAAAATCAACCCACTATTGCAAAACTATCAAAAATTAGTCATCACAATCGTATTGTGAAATTCTAACCATGACCAGATTCCATCACTTATTTAATAGGTAGAGGTTATTAATAAAAAAAAGTAGTCAACAATCAATATATCTTGAAATTTGATTTTTTCTCTCTTTCAAAATCTTTGTTTCAAAAAGAGAAAGCTCTCACTCGGAGTCTTCACACTCCAACCCCATGAGAATATGAGGGGTAAATTATGGTGACTCAACGGTTAAGAAACTAGGAGAACTTTACATAGTGCCCACAAAGAGTCACCCTAAAGAGAGTTAAACTCACACACTGCGACTGCTAGTACTCGATCATTGGTCCTGTGAATGTGATGAGGTAAATCACGATGACTCTACGGTTAAGAAGCTATGAGAACTTTGTCTAATGTCCACAAAAAGCTATCATAAAGAGGGTGAAACTCCCATAGTACGATTATTAGAACTGGATCATTAGTTTTTGTTTCAAATCTGTTAACTCATAACCAATCAAACTAAGTGTGTGAGGACCTCTCTTTCAAAGTCTGCATTCTATTTAATGTACTTTTATAAAGATAGGTACTTTTAACATGTGAGTTCTCAAACGCGGCTATTATAATTTTTCATCTTTCTTTAGTTCGAGCAGTCATTTTAGAAGCACTTGCCATTGAAGGCTATTAATTGTTGGGATTGGCGTTAGGTACCCCAATAAATACCAAAATCCCGAAAATTGCCAGCTTTCAAAATTTCCCTCCACCTTTCAACAATTTAAAGCGTCTCACTTCAAACCCGTGATCGATATATTTGCTCATTTACCAAACGCTCTTCAATTTCTCTTCCCGCAATTAATTGAAACTGGAAATCAGATATATGTATTAATCTTAAATCTAGCCATTCAATTGAAATTCCGGATATAAGTAGGCCTACCGTAGCAGAGCTTCTTCGTATTGTTCCACAATGAGTTGCGAAGGCCAGGACAGCAACGCCGCAGCGGCGGCAAATGGCCGGAGTCCTCGGCGGAGGAGAGAAATCTGCCGGAGCTTCTCTTGTATTTCGCCATCGTTTATCTTCCGGCGTTGGTTCAATGGCGGGAAATCTAGGTCACCGAGAGCAAAATTTGCGCAGAGAAATTGGGGAAAGGGGAAAATCGATGGGGATCTAGATGTACAGCGAGAAATAGGAGTTGTACCTTCTCCTTCAACGGAAGATTTTTCAGGTAATTTTTTTAAATTTTAGCATGCAATTATATCTCATCAGATGTAGCTTCAATGGAACTGTTTGTGAATTGTAAGTTTCTTTCAGCATATCTTTGTGCAGCAGAGATTGGAAAAGAGGCTTCTTTCAACCTTGAATTTGGGTTTGATCTGATCTATCTTGTTAGAATTGAGCTCAACAAGATGGTTGAGTTGCGGAAAAGAATGGAATCGTTGCTGCAGCATCTCCAAACAGAGATCGAAAATCAAGACGACGAACATCTTTACCCGCCCTCCGCATCCAGCATTTGTTCATCTCTTCCTAAAAATCATGTCCAAGAAATCATGTATGTAGAGGAACACGATTCGGTTCAATGTTCATCTCCGACTGATGTCAAAATTGGTGTTCGTTGCGATCAATTTAGGCGGGAGAGTAGTGTGAGAATGGATCAACTCGAGGCAGAACTCGAAGCTGAACTGGGTCGTCTACAACTCGAAGAGGATGTACGATTCTCATATCCGGAGGTACAAATGTCAGATACAACTAGTTTATTTTGTATTGGAATAGTATTTTCATGAATCAATATTATACAGCAATCCATTTTGCCTCATTTTTTTGTGATTCTTCATTGAGATTTGAGTTGTGGTTGTATAGATAGTCCTGAATACTACATGAATCTGATTATTTCATCATTTTAATGATTTTGTCCATATTTTATGATGGCACAGGTAAACGTGGAGCAAAATGCACCTGTATTGAGCCTCAACATGTGCTGCGAAGAGTGCAAATTCAGCGGGGACAAGTTTCACGGCGTATCTCCGAGAGATCTTGAGAGAAAACTGTACCAAGTTTTGGAGGGAGGCAGCAGGAAAGGATAAACGAGCTTGAATCAGCTTTAGAATACGCCGTGCAGCAGCTAGAGGAGAAAGAAAGAGGTCTCGTTGTGGAGAGACGCGGCTCGCCTCATTGCTCAGCACCTTCCCGCCATCCCCACCATGTTGGCAGGTGTGAAACAAGCAATTGAACCAGATTTTGGAGTTATTGCTCTGTACAGACATGCAATATCCCAACAATGAAGGAAATGTGTTGGCGTCATTGTTAGTTTCCTGAAAGTTTTGTGCTTCTATTTTTAAATATTTTTCAGTCACTTCTTTAATTTGCAGGAATGTAAGGGCGAGACTGGGATATCCAAGTTTTAAATTTAGGTAAGCGAGGTACTATTTCTCGTTTCGTGGGCCCAAAATAAGAGTGTCTGTACTATTACTTGCAACTCCATATTTTTCAGCCCAAATCTTATTCTACTCATCTGTTCGGCTCCAATACTTTATTTTACTTTTGCCATACGAATATTTAAATTTATGCTTCCATTTGCATTAAAATTACATTTTATTTCCTTACAATATCATATGTTATTGACCAGACATACGGTACGATATATAGCTTTTATAGAAACAAAAATATGAATTGAATTTTAGAAATAAAAGTATTATAACTTAATTTTACTTTTTGTTTTATAAGAAAAGTTGAGATATATTTAGTTTCTTTTCCGATAGCTTGAATGTCATGTTTAAGATTTGTATGCTTACTAGCGTGACATCATAAATTGTAAATATTATTTATTATTTTTAGATTGATAGAGTAATTGAATGTTTGAATATATTTATTTCTAAACACAAACACACATGCATCTTATGGTACGTAATCTTTGGGAGAGGATCAAAGTACTTTTTCCATATATAAACTAAAGACCAATTTGGGAGAGGATCAAAGAAATACTTTTTTTCTTATATAAACTAAAGATCAATTTGAACCATTGAATCTTCATATAATCTACGATTGTCATATAAAAAACAATAATATGAATGTATGTATATGAAAAAGCATTAACGTATACATAAAGCAGCATGGTTAAATATTTTCTATGGTGTGGAAAGTTTTCACTATAACCATCCACTTACTATCCTCATCTTATATATATATAGAGTTTGGTTCAAATAAGAACCATTCTTATCCTAAAAACTAAGAACCAAATGAATTTGTTATGAAAGTTGATGAATCCATTGAGAAAGTTAATGAATTCAAAAATTCAGAATTTTTCACCCGGGTTCGAATCCCATGAGAGGCGAAAATTTCATTTTTTGGATTGAGAACTTTCCCAACGGATTCATCAAGAGGTTAACGTAAAACCATTTTTATTGTGAAAACGTGAAAACCAAAAAATGATGAATTCAGTGTGAAACTTGATGAATCCGTTGGGAAAGTTCAATCCAAAAATGAAATTTTCGCCTCATGGGATTCGAACCCTTGGTGAAAATTCAATTTTGGATTCGAACTTTCCAACAGATTAATTAATTTTCATAGCAAATTCATTTTGTTCGTAAAGAATTTCCGTGGTTCTTAGTTCTCACGTTAAAATTGGTTCTTATTTGAACCTCACTCTATATATATATATATGGGAGGGTTAACGTGAGAACTATTTTTATCGTGAGAACGTGAGAACTCAAAAATGATGAATTCATAGTGAAAGTTGATGAATCCGTTGAGAAAGTTATGAATCCAAAAATAGAATTTTCGCTCTCATGGGATTCGAACCCGGTGAAAATTCTAAATTTTGAATTCATTAACTTTCTCAACGGATTCATCAACTTTCATAAATAATTCATTTGGTTCTTAGTTTTAGGATAAGAATGGTTTTATTTGAACCAAACTATATATATATATATATATATATATATATATATATATAGGGAGGTTAACGTGAGAACCATTTTATTGTGAGAACACGAGAACCAAAATTGATGATTCACGGTGAAAGTTGATGAATCCACTTTGGAAAATTATCAATCCCAAAAATAGAATTTTCGCCTCATGGGATTCGAACCCGGTGAAAATTTCGAATTTTGAATTCATTAACTTTCTCAACAGATTCATCAACTTTCATAACTAATTCATTTGGTTCTTAGTTTTAGGATAAGAATGGTTCTTATTTGAACCAAACTCTATATATATATATATATATATATATATATATATATATAGAGGGTTAACGTGAGAACCATTTTATTGTGAAGCGTGAGAACCAAAAGCGATGAATTCACGGTGAAAGTTGATGAATCCGCTTAGAAAATTATCGAATCCAAAAATAGAATTTTCGCTTCATGGGATTCGAACCGGGTGAAAAATTCGAATTTTGAATTCATTAACTTTCTCAACGGATTCATCAACTTTCATAAATAATTCATTTGGTTCTTAGTTTTAGGATAAGAATGGTTTTTATTTGAACCAAACTCTATATATATATATATATATATATATATATATATATATATATATATATGATTGCAAATCCTCAAATATCTTTCTAGGGTAAATATTTTACATTTGGTCTCTAATCAGGTTCGATTTCATTTTTCTTAAAACACTAATACTAATTACTAATGGGAACATATTTTAGCAAGAACAGCCAAGTTCACTATTTTCAATTATTCATTGACTCTAAATCAACTATTTTTTCTTACTCGTTCATAATTTTTTTTTGGGGTCAATTTTAATACATAAATTTAAAGACCGCGTCACGGTGGACTCGAACTCGAGATATTTAACCTCGGGCATTAACAACTCTACCACTAGGCCAACACACACAATAATTAGTTATTTACTGTGTACTTTAGGCACTGAATATAAGCAATAGAGGACTTGAAATATTATACTTGCAAGAAAATTAACATAATCTTTTCCAAAAGTAAAAGAAAAGAGGCACCATCTAGATGCGCAATAAATTTCGCAATGGTTAAGACTTAGGAAGACTCATCTATATTCAAAAGTTGAAAAGTTGCAAACTCTAGATGCATTTGACGTTCCCTTTTATTTAATTTTTCTGTTTTACGAATTCAGGTGAATTAATTTTGTTCAATCTATCCATAAAGTCTTTGCCCTTATCGACCGTTCAAGAATGAAAGGCAGTCACTAACACACACATTTTTATTTGGAATAAAGAAATTAAGGAAGGTTAATATATTTTTCATCTATTTCTTTTCTCTTTTCATATTTTTATGAAATCCCTTGATTTTTAAATATTAAACATGATGCATTTTCAATTGTGGTCCTGTTATTAGTAATTGACGACTTTATGCAAAGATTATTTTGACGAATCTCACACAGTTCCAGGTTTAAGTCATTTGTCCAAAATCCACAGCTGTAATTTAATTTACCGTATTGAAATTAATTAAGGATTTTCTCGTCATCCCGGCCCCGTGCATGGCCTGGTTCTATATTTATGCATCTTTTCCTGTGTACAATTTAAAAAAAATATTTTTTGATTTTTTTTTTTTTTGATTTTGTGTTCTAATAAAAATTGATGGTTAAAAATTCCCAACATCTACACACGCATCATCATCCTAATTCAAACTCTACCAACTTCGGTACATACATAATCTTTCTTCAAATCACAAGAGTAAAGGTCAAAACCCTTCTAGATAGAAAGAGAATATCAAAATGAAAGAAAATAATGGTTTGTGACATTATTGTACTGGCTTTTAATATAAGTATTTCCTTTTCTTTTTAAATCTTAATACAAGTATTTTCAAAGCTTAGAAACTTCCACTCGGCATTTTCAAAACTTTATAAGGTATTCTCTACATTCATTCAAACATATGGATTTTGATATTTTTCTTCAATATAAATAATATCCGATACTTTTCTTCAATATAAATGATAATTAAAAAAATTATATTTTTTAATGTAAATAATACTTTCTTAATAACAAATGATAATGCGGACGGATGTAGAAGAATTTTTGTGTATATTTATATGTTACAAACGTCAACAGTCAGTTGCAATAATATTTGGATTAGATATCAATTGAATAAGGATTAAGTCAAAAGTCTTCATTATACACAATATATATGACGTTCATGCATTATTTAATTTGGTAGTTTGTTTTTATCAAGTCTGGACTAAATTTCTTCTTTCACTATTCATTAAAATTTCTTTTATTTCGATAGTTTCTCATTTTATACCACGTTATAAAATACCATGATATATCAAATACATAGTAGAGTAACCTGCAACAAACAACCCAATTAGGAACCTTCGTGAATTAATTTGTTTCTTTTTGACGAAAACGAATTAAAATATATCGTTATTTGGATAACTAAAAACACATATTCATGAAATTAAATAATTTGTCAAAACTTGAAGAAGGAAGTTATGGATATTTCTTGAAAAAAATTATACTTTCTTCATCCCCAAATATGTTCCTGGGAATCTTCGAATTGTATTTTAATAAAAGTTGTTAAGTATTTCTTGAGTGAAGTAAGAGTCTCATATTAGTGTAGTGTTAAATTAATTAGTAGTTAGCCATGAGTGATAAAATATGTAAATAAGTGGTAATGTTTAAAGTAATAAGTAGGGATAGTGGTGGAACATGAGTGATAAAATGTGTAAATAAAGGATATTGTTGAGTGTAATAAATATGGAGTATTTTTGTGGGATAGTTTCTGTAGTTATTAATAATTAATTTTAGTTATTGATTAATAATGTTTATTATGGTCTACTAAATCCTAATTCAACTGAGTGTAAAAAGTTAAATGACAGTCACCTTTAAGAATGTTATTACATGAAATATACATGTTGACCACATCCAATTAAAATTTATTAATTTTAATTAAGATTTTTTAGTCTCCAATTAGAGTGTATCAATCATGCGGGAGACAACCTCAATTTTAACTACAAATTCCTTCTCCCAATTTGCTTTCTATGAATCTTCAACACGAGTTTTAATAAAAGCTATTGAGTGTATTGTGAGTAGAGTAAGGATTACATGTTAGTGTAGTGCTAATTAAATTAGTGGCATAGTGATTTTTTCTGGATAGAGAAATGGAGAGCAAACAGTAGGCTGAACTTAGGGATTTCAATGAGTGAGTTTTACTCGGACCGACTCGAAATCGTTCAAAATTCATTAAATTTTAAAGCAGCGATTCAGTTCTCGGTTCCGATTCGGTTCGGACCCGCTTGAGACCCGGACTGTTTAGATCCATAGTTTGATGGTCTGATCCGGATCTGGTTTCGGTTCCAGAACCAGAACCAATATTTATTTATTTGTTCTGGTCCGAATAAAACTCGTATATTGACAAACCTAAGTTTAAATAGGCTTGTCAATGAGCTAGTATTATTCATATTGATTCGAAATCACTCATAGCCATTAAATTATAAAGCAACGATTTTGGTTCCAGTTCTGGTTCCAGATCCGCTCAGATCCGGACCGCTTAAGACCCATAGTTGATGGTCCGGGTCGGGTCTGGTCCGAATCCAGTATCTAATGAGTCGGTTCCAGAACCATAACCGTTACTTATTTATTGGTTCTGGTCCGGGTAAAACTCACCCATTGACATTCCTAGTTGAGCTCCAGCTTGAGGCAAAACAGCGTGCGTTTATGGAGGGGTACAGAAGTGTTCATCACGTGATGAAGAGGCCTTGAAAAGGGGAGGTGAAGAAATATATGTGGAACCATTTGGTTGCAACTCGACCCATTTGATCAACTACTTTGAAGCAATACAAGGCATAGCAAAGATTAAAGATGGACACAATCCAGCTACCTGGATGCTGGAAGTTATTTCTTCAGCACAAGAGCTTCAATTGGGAGCTGACTTTGCAGATTTATACAAAAAAACAGAATTATACATGTTCGTTATAAACTCCATATGCAATAATGAAAATAAATCGTATTTAGGGCCTATTTTGTTATGACAAGCTAATAATCTCGAATATACAATACTGCAGGAGGGACAAAGCCATGATCAAGTAACTAAGCGTCCCTCGCCCTGACACAAAAGATCTCTCGCAATATTCTCAACCCTTCCTCGCTCAATGCATAGCGTGCTCGTGGAAACAACAGTGGTGGTAATCGATAAATACTCCATATACAGCCGTCAGATTCAGTTTCACAACCTTCATAGCCATTACTTTCAGGACAATTTTCTGGGATCTCGGCTAAAAAACGCAAGTCACCAAAAGGAACCTCATGAACTTTTGATTCGTCAAAATACTTCTCATATACTATGGGGCATGAATTGCAGGAGTGATCAACAAGATCTCTTCAACGCCATTGGTTCTTGTATTCTTCCATCAGCTTCTTGGCGTTCTAGTATTGCTCGACAGGCCAGCTTGTAGTGTCCGTTGAACGAACTGTCTTTTACAGAGAAAAAGCAGCTGGAATGTATTCAGCTCTACCATAAGCACTCTCACAAGTGAGGACTCTCATATATGAGTTACCACATAAGTTTGTAGTTACTTAACGGGCCTTTTTCTATTACAGCTTCTCATCAAGATTCCATACGTCTTAGCTCAAAGCATTGTCTATGGTCTCATTATCTATACAATGATGGGATTGGTTGGAATGCTGAAAATATCTTCTGGTTCTTGTATCTCCTGTTCATCACATTGTTGTTCTTTGTCCTATATGACATGACCATGGCAGTCAATCCTAATCAAGATGTAGCCAGCATTATCTCGTCTTTCTTTTAAGGACTGTGGAATCTCTTCTCAGGATTCATCATCCCACAATAGTAAGTTCCAGCAATATTTTCAATTATTCTGAATATTAACAGATGACATCACCGGAAAATTAACTGCTTCTATGAACAACAGAAAATGCCTGTATATATGAGATGGTACAACTGGCTAAGTTCAACGGCTTATAGCTTGTATGGTATTATCGTCACACAATTTAGGCAAAACAAAATCGGATGAGAGTCTGGGAAATAGTTGAAGAATTCTTGAGAAACTACTTTGGGCTCAAACACAAAATGCCGGGTTTCGTGGCATCGATGCTTCTCCTGTTCATCATTGCTATCACTTTGATATTTGCATTCTCCATCAGGACACTCAACTTCCAGAGACGATAAACAAGTTCAATGTCGACGTCCCACCAACATTTTGCACTTCAGGTATAAAGAGCCAAGAAAAGTTAAAGATTCTGTATCAGAAATCTCAAAGAAGTTTGTTGTACTATTTGTAGACCATCAAAGCTTTCTTTAATTTTTGTGATTAAAGTATTTATTTAATGTTCCTCTAGATTATATTTAATAAATATTTTCTAGGTTAAATACTGCATTTCCTTTCATGTATCTTCAGTCTTCATTACCATCCACCATTGTAGTTCATTGCACACTAAGCAGTTAAGCAGCACTAGTATTTATTATATCTTATCAAAGGTCAAAAAATCTACAAGCTAGATTTTTGTCACTGTTTTAGTGACCCTTCGTTGGATCAATTTTAGACCAACATGATAACGCATTTTACAGCCATAATCTACTAAAAACGAAACCCTACTCAAACCTCATTGGTTAGAGCTGGACCCACATGCCCAAATCCCCATTGAAAAGAAATACCAATAGTTTGTCTCTTAGTGATGTAGAATGGTTAATGTAAGTTCACGTGGTAGAGAGGTCACGGTTCAACCCCACCAAACGCCTCTATGGGTTTGGCGCACACCTGTTTTCAAGTGTGGTTTTTGTCGCATGTGGTTTGCGCGCTATCAGGCGAGAACGTGGGGTTCTAACGCTTGCACTGCAGGAAGAATGCAGAGTTCATGATAAAAAAAATAAAAAATACCAGTGGTGCAGCAAAACCTAATTGGCACAAGTTAATATCAAGCCCTTTGCACTGAACAAAATTGCAAGAAACCGTAACCCCAAAATTTATGCAACAAACCTTAATTTAATCGACAATGGAGTTATGAAAAAAAAGAAGAAGCAAAACTTACTGCAATCAGCCACAGAATTTCATTATATGACGCCATCTGCTATAGGAACCGCAAAATCAAGCTCAGTTTGAGGATTGTGGACGATAATTAGGGCGTAGGAATACGATTTGGGGCTACAATTAGGGCTTGGCAAACGGCGTCGTCACCAACGAAATTTTGTTGGGTTTAGTCCCAAGATACCCAATCTATTACTACTAGTATGGGCTTTGTTCTAAGCGCAAGCATAATACAAAGAATTTGGGATTTCCTCAGTTGGGCTGGATGCCCAAAAGTAGTACTAGAGCAAAGGGCTTTTGCGGGTTGATAGAACCAAAGTTACCATAAAAACATAGAACCAATATTGATGGTTGATTTCAAAGATATAAATGGTTGTGATTGTATTAACATAGAGGACGTGTCGGTTAATATTAAGGCTTTAAATTCTAATTAAGTAATGTAAAGGTTAATAAAGTAATATTAGCACACGGTTGTAACTGATTGCCCGTTTTTGGTTGCTTAATTCATGGATATATTGCTGCAGTAATTACAACATTAATAGGATAATGAATATTTTACAAATGGCGTCCAAAATCTCCACATCTTTGATTGCCTTATTTGGTTTAGATGTATAATATATTCATCAATTATCACTCTACTTCAACATATTATGCAAATTATAGAAAACATTGATTAATGATGCACATTCCAGTAGATGGTTGGTTTTATTTTTTCGAAATCAATATGTTTTATTTTATGTATTTTATTCGTAATTTATGTACGTAATATTCAGTATTTATAAAATCATATTCATTATCATGCATATATACAACTGTTCTTTATGCAATATTTTAATATATAATGCAAATCCTTTCCTTAATTTTTGTGATTCTTTTTCTTTTAGTTTCTTCCATTCATTATTTATGTTTTCTCTCCTTAATTTTTGTGATTTGTTTTTAAATTCTTTTCTTCCATTCATCATTTTCATTTTCTCTCCATACATTGTTCAAGATTGCTGATAATAGATATTCAAGAAGAAGTTCGGAATTCACAATTGTATACTTTTAGTAAAATTCAATGAATCATTGAGTTATCATTTCTCGATGTATTTTAATATATTGTATATTGAGTAAATGCTATTATTAATATTACAAAGTTATTTTGATTATATTTATTAACATTGTTATTCATTTATATAGCTTGATTATGCATTGTGTTTAGTATCATAATTCATTTATCATATCACGAACTTAGGATTAATCATATAATTAATCATTTTTGTTGGTACTTTCTTGGGGCAAGATATCTCACAATATTAGGCTTACAGATGCATAATTTTTTAATAATCACACAATTATTCATTGTTCATCGTTATATACATAGATATTCCTAGTTTTTAACCTATCACGTTAAAGCATCAGAATAACATGGATTTTATTCATAATGTGTCAATATATCATAGTCTTGATTCAATACTAATCCTACAACATTCACAACTATGGTGATTCACAATCTTACAACATTCCATTCATTACTAAATATGGCGGATATAACATTACTACCGATTTAATTATTCATCGCCCACACATATATTCATTACTAAGCAAAATATAATGCATTCAATGGCTTAATCTATCAAATAAAATACAATGCTTCGAAATTTACAAATTAATAATTAAAAAAATATATGAATCTATCAAACAAGCGTGAATCCATATGTTTGGCTCATGAATATATGAAAACACTTCTCGAGATCTATATCGATAATACATCCATTGAATCCCGAGAATCAGAAGCTAGAAATCCAAGCGGCTTTCTCTCTCGGTTGATATGATAGCATTTATTATCGATTTATGCATTTAGCTACAAAACCAAATGAATATGATTGCATGTATACTGAATATTAAACAAATACGAAATGAATGTTTGATACTAAATACGAAATATTTAAACAAATACGATATGAATGTTTGATACTAAATACAAAATACTAAATGCATGTCATACTGAATATTAAATAAATACGAAATGAATGTTTCATACTAAATCATGAATATGATGTACATTAATACGAAGCCAATGTGTCATACTATATCGCGAAAAATGAAAATACAATTCATCTAGTGAAGACAAAACCAAATGAATATGATTTCATGTATTCTGAATATTAAATACATATAAGAAGAATTAAGCAAATACATAATTTTTAAATCAAAATCGAAACAAAATCTAGTATTATAGATCTGAGAAGTGTTTTCAACAAATACAACATTGTGATTCATCAATAGTACTTCATGATGCATTGTGTATATTGTATTAAGATGAAATATTAAACTCAATATAAACTAAAAAAATAAAATTGAACATTTTAATTAATTAAATACATGATGTATTTAATTACATTCCTTGGATTGTTGTTCTCAATCTAAAACTCCAAGTTTCAATCCGTGTTCAAGCATCCAAATTTGAAATTTAATCATATGTGAGAAATAAGAGATATACATAAATTATCTTCCTTAAAAAAAGGGATTTACCATTAATGTAAATATTCAATTTTCTAATTTACCCCTCATTAATGGACAAATGAATTGACTGGATGGCTTCACACGTCTAAACGAAATTCAACAACAAAAAAAAATTGGCCATTGATTAATATAAGATCAATGGTTACCAATAGTTCTTAGTTTTTACTCTAAGAGTGGTTCTTATGTTAACCTCCCTATATATATATAGGGGTTGGATCAGTGAGAACTCATATTTTTTGAGAAGTTGAGAACCATGCATAAGACGTTGAAGATGATGCACAAAACAGTATAAAGTTGTGCATAACGAAAACTTTCTAAAATTGTTGCACAACAAAATAATTTTAGAAAGTTTTCGTTATGCACAACTTTGTACCATCTTGTGCATCATCTTCAACGTCTTATGCATGGTTCGCAGAGTTCGCAAAAAAGATGTAGTTCTCATTTGATCCACCCTATATATATATAGGGTTGGATCCAATGAGAACTCATATTTTTGAGAACTTGAGAACCATGCATATGACGTTGAAGATGATGCATAAAGCGGTATAAAGTTGTGCATAATAAAACTTTCTAAATTTGTTGAACAACAAAATAATTTTAGAAAATTTTCGTTATGCACAACTTTATACCGCTTTGTGCATCATATTCAACGTCTTATGCATGGTTCGCAGAGTTCGCAAAAAAATGGTTCTCATTTGATCCACTCCTATATATATATATATATATATATATATATATATATATATATATATATATAGGGAGGGTTAACGTGAGAACCATTTTATCATGAGAACGTGAGAACCAAAAATGATGAATTCACGGTGAAAGTTGATGAATCTGTTGGGAAAGTTATTGAATCCAAAAAATAAAATTTTCGTCTCTCATGGGATTCGAACCCAGTGAAAAATTCAATTCTTGAATTCATTAAGTTTCTCAACGGATTCATCAACTTTCATAACGAATTCATTTGGTTCTTAGTTTTAGGATAAGAACGGTTCTCATTTGACCAACTCTCTCTCTCTCTCTCTCTATATATATATATATATATAGAGATAGAAGAGAAACATGGATATTATTTATAAGAAATAAAATAAATTCAAACCATTGATTTTAGTAAATCAATGTACAATATTAAATTATGTTATGTTATAGTACATCACTATATGTGGATTTATTTAAAATATTAGTAGTTTTATTTTATGCTAAAAACGATTATTTCCTTGATTTTATGGATTTGTTGTAATCTATCTTGTACCTTCATATTTTAGATAGATTATATTTTTTTATTGCACATGTGTAATAAATTCGTAGCATTTGTTGTGCAATAATTTTATTGCGTGATATGTAATGTGTGCTATAAATTTATTAAATATGTGCATTGTTTGTATTATATACGTGCTATAGAAAATATAGATAGTGCAACAATATATTATGATGCATGATGTGTAATGTGTGTCATATATTTATTTAATATATGCTATAGAATGATTAGTTTGTGCAACATTATACTGAACAAATGATAAAATCCCTACTTTTCAGTAAGTGGCGAATTATCGGGATTGATGAGATTTACATCTGTTTTTGTAGAGAAAATAATTTTTTTAATACCAAATTTATCCTTATTCGGATTATTTTATAAAATAAAGTCTAAAATCATTAACTAAATTTTCTTTAATCTGAACCGTTGATATGAACTAGATGTGTGGATTTGAATATTCTTATTTCAAATTTTATTATTAAGAATATTATTGTAATTTTTATTTTATGTAACCAATTTTGTGAGTGCTTTTAAGGATTTTCCTTTATATTTATGGTATTTTGATTTTGTATGTATTTTTTATACATATTTTATCCACCAAATCATCAAATAATATAATCGGTCCATCAATAATTATTTTTAAATTTGATTCTGTAATATCGATAATCTAAATAATGATAATTCTTTATTTTGTAATTGATCATCGAAAGTAATTAGATTATTACCATCGAGTTCATACGCTATGATTTAAATCACTATGTTTGTGTACACTATCTTTGAACGATACGTATATTAATCAATTTATTTGCGCAACTACTATCTTATGCACAATTCATTGTATAGTTATGTGTATTACCCAAATTACAAGAATAAATAAAGTTGTATATCTATCATTTATTTTCCTCTCACGAATTGAGAGATTTATAGTGTCAAATTCTTATCCGCGATCTTTATTTTAAGGTAATTTTATAAATTTTATTTTTACATTAATAATTATTCAAACAATAATTCTAAATTTTATAATTTTGATTTTTAGTTCATGTTTCGTTTCGCATAACTACTAGTTATCATATGCATAACTACTATTTCCGAAAGAAAATCAAATTATAGAGAGAGAATGTAAAAAATTAGGGATATGATGAATCTTTAAAATAACCTTAGTACCCCTAATACGTTTACAACCATAAAAACAGTATAAAAATAGTAAAACTTGTTCTTAAGCATGACTATATATAATCCATCAGATAAGATGAAATATAGGATAATGATTAGTTCTTAGTTCTCACCTTAGTGGTGATTCTTCATATAACCAACCCTATATATATTGTTAGGTTCAAATAAGGACCATTTTTAACATGAGAACTAAAAATCATAAATTTTTGCTATGAAAAAAATGAATTTGCTATAAAAGTTGATGCATCCGTTGGGAAAATTACTGAATCCAAAAATTCGATATTTTATGGGTTCAAATCCCGTGAGGGACGAAAATTTTATTTTTTTATTTAGTAATTTTTTCAACGGATTCATCAACTTTTAAAGCGAATTCTTTATTTTTTTAATTCTCACGATAAAAATGATTTTCATGTTAATCGTCCCCTATATATATTGGTTGTTATTTACATAGGAATGTAAATACTGGCAAGAAGTAAGAAAACTGAATTGAACGTATAAAGTTTTTACACTAAATGTATAAATTTATTACACCAAATTTATATGTTTAGTACAATAACTTTATATATTAATATTGGTAAGAAAAGATAGTTGCATTGAGCGATAAAGTTGTTGCACTAAACGTATGAATTTGTTGCTTCAAATTGATACAATAACTATATGTTCAATGTTACAATTTTATGTTGAATTTGATATAACAAATTTATATATTTAATATAAGAACTTTATATGTTCAGTATAATTTTCTATTTTTATTAATATTTATATTTCTACATGATCTATTATATATATGATGGATCATGTAGGAAAAGATAATTTGATAGGAAATGAGAATGAATCTGGACTTTTGATTCATTTGGATCAATGGTTGAGATTTAATTTCAATTATGCTACGCTTTTGTGTTTTGTGTGTTATGCGGATTACTGTGTAACACTAGAACACTTCTTGTGCTACGCTACAATGAAAGATGTGCTAAACTAATATATTTAACATACGTGTTACGAAGAGATGAAATATGTGCTAAACTAACATGTGCAACCTAGTAATTCTGATTGTGCTACATAAATATAAAAGATATGCTAGACTTATATATCTATTCCTATTTCTTACACTTATTTTCATTCTCACATGAACCATCTCCTATATATATACATGGACATTGATAAATTTACACATTATGTAATTACATAATGGGGCTTTTTGTCCTTTTACAATATTCTTGAAATTAAGTAATTAATTTTCTTTATTTTTATTCTATATTTTATTTTTATCCTTTGTTGCATTTTTTTTCCCTTTACAATATTCTTGATAAAATTTGTATTCTATATATTAGTCATTAAATTATTTAATAAAATTAATTTATTTAAAATTCGAGATATTATGTAATTAAATAATATGTAAAAACTCTTTATCATATATATATATATATATATATATATATATATATATATATATATATATATGGATTGGCTATAGGAGGAACCATTCCTAAGTTGAGAATTAGGAACCAATCCAAACCCTATATATCATCAAATCCAACAACTACTATAAATTTTGTGGTCAAAACAAGTTTTGACTCTAATTAAATTAAATTCTCCACTTTTCATATTTTCGCTACCTTAAGGGCATAATAGTAATTTTGAAATTTAATCTTCCATCAATTAACGCCCACCCACTGAATTACCGAGACCGTATCTCTCTCATCAATAATTACCGTCTATTTACTTTCCTCTGCAAATCTCAAGGATACGCATATCGATATACAAAATCTATTACTTCACTTTAGTGCATAAATACACAATTTTCAAAAAAAATATGCATAAAATAGGTAACCGTGTGAATAATGCTTTTGAAGTATTTTTTGTGCATAAGAACAGAAAACACAACTACTTGTTCATATTGTTATCATTAGGTGTTCACATATCATGGTGCACGTAATTACCTTATAGGAATATTCATATATTATGTTCATAATATGATAGATGATTGTTCACATCTATTTTGCATGTTTGTTAAATTATGTTAGTTATATAATAAACACACAATCAATAAAATATGTATGTACAAAATGGGTACCCATGTGAATAATGTGTTTATGTTTTGGTATATAAGTTGATTAAAATTATTCACACCATTGTCTAACTACGTTGATGTGAATAATTATATATAATTTATGCACCAAAAAAAAAATACAGTTCATGTAATTTGCTTCAACGAATAAAAATAATAGTTGTTTATAATAATATTGACAAATGTCTACATTTCATTATGTAGTTTTAAAATTTAATTGTGCACAAAAGGTTCTATAAAGATAAAATTGTATTTTTGCATGTATATTATAGATATATGCACACATATTTAACTATAATACATGTTTCCATGAATAAAATAACTAACATAATGGGTGTGCATAAAATAATTTGATCCAGTATAAAATTATATGACACCTTTTTGATGAAAAACAACGAATAAGCAAAAAGAAACAAGAGAGATGACAAATCGAATTAAAAAGATTATGAAAATCTAGATACCATAAATATGCATATATATAACGCATAATAATATTCAACTTTCGGTTACAAATTATTGCAATTACTTAATTGACCTTATTTATAAAATTAGTAAATATAAATGTAATTTAATTGCATAAAATATGGACCATAAGATCATCTATAATCAACAATCAAGATTAGTTCTTATTTCTCAAAATATTTGTGATTTTCATTTGATCCATATATATATATATATATATATATATATATATATATATATATATGGGGTTGGTTAATGTGAGAACCAACCCCTTAGTGAGAAATGAGAACCAATATGCACCATTGATTATACATAATCCAACCATCATCATTTAATCTAGCATAAAATCGCGATTCACTATGCAAAATACATGTGCCTTCTTCTTAATCAATGAAGGGTTCAATTGTAAAATAACATTCACCCACCTCTTCGATAACCACCCCCCTCTCCTTAATTACCGCAATAAATGCGGTATTTACAATCTTCATTCAGGATATCATACTTATCTATACGTATTCAAGATTTGAAATCATTGATTCAGAGAATTTCACAAGATATAATTATTCCACAGCCTTTACATCGTTTCGATCTCGTAAGAAAAATCTATGTGCTTATGAACCCTAGTATTCTGTAATCTTAATTTTTTTATAGTTATGCATTTTGTTCATAATCATCTTTCTACCGAATGCTAGAGTTTTGGAAGACGTTCGACCAAAATATTTGGTGGGTTTGAGATCCGTGAGATTAAGAAACAACTTGTGTTTTACATCTTTGTTTATTGAGTTTTGATTCGGTATAGTTTTTTGTTAATGGTATATATAGTTTTGCAAGTGGTCACTTATTTTAAAAAATTTCTACTGTAAGTGGATAAATATAATTTATAATACTTATGCATGTTTCATTTGTGTGAATTGATATAGTATATTTTTATTCTGTGAATAAAATGTGTATGTTATGTGTTTGATTAATTTTTGAAATATATTGAATTGTGATATGCATATATACTGTTTATAAATGCGTCGTATATAATTATTTATGCATGTTCATATAAACAAGCCGAAAGAGATTGTGGAAAATGATGTTAGAGTTGATCAACAAGATGTTGGAATTCAAAATGAACAAGTTTCTGGATATAAGGAGCATTCTACATTGGTGAGTTAAATTATATTTTTTAAGCATAAATAACTATTAATTTATGTGTTATTATTTAGACTTTCGACAATATAAAATGTTGTGCACAATAATATTCTTAATTATGCATGTTATAATTGATGCACATGACAAAAATTTGTTTGTGTGAATTGATATAGTATACTTTTATATTGTGAATAAAATGTGTATGTTATGTCGATTAATTTGGAAAATATATTGAATTGTGATATGCATATAAACTGTTGATATATGCGTCGTATGTTATGTCCGATTAATTTGGAAAATATATTGAATTGTGATATGCATATAAACTGTTGATATATCGTCGTATATGATTATTTATGCATGTTGATATGAAAATTGTGCATCTTGTAATTGATAAATATGTTAGATGTTTATCATATATGGTAGTTTAAATATGTTTTTAATATAAATGTATTCAATGCGTAAATAATTATTAACTTATGTCTTAGTAATTATTCTTTTGGACAAAGTAAGAGTATTATGCATAACAAGAATCTTATTTATGCATGGTTTAATTGATGCAATTGAAAAAAATTTACTTCTGTGTGAATTCATATATTATAAATTTATACTGTGAATAAAATATGTATGCGGTGTGTATGATTAATTTGGAATAGATATCACGAATGATGTGCATATAAACATAAAATATATGCGTCGTAAAATATTATTTATGCATATTCATGTAAATATTTTATTGATTGTATGTCTGATTTGTTATACGTTTCTCATATATGGTTTGTTAAATATTTTGTAATACATAACATATATTTGTACATGCAGATGAACGATACACCTACAGTGGCATTGGAATGAGCAGATGAAAAGGAAAATCATGTTGTTTCGAATTTGGTAAATAAAAAATATGTTAGGAGGTGTAGGAAACGATAGTTCAATTTGGTTGTAATTATTAACCATCTTAAATACTAGCAGGTATAAAAAAAACAAATCATTGGTGGTTGGCACAAAACGACTGGTATTGAGGACTATGAATGGAAATGTATGTCTACTAAATATGAAATACCTAATCATCGGATTGAATTACATCCACATCGTCTTCTAAACTGCATGCATTTAAGAATATAGCAATCTGAATTATATAATTATGCATACTTAGTTAATTTATATGCATAATCAAATATTTAATTGTGCATATTAAAATTTTGTTTTTAACCTAAAATAATGTTGATAATCTATAATAAACTATTACGCATATAATCAATAATAACTTGCATAACATCTTTTATCTATTTCTCGATTTATTAATAACATATGTCAAATTATGTCGAATTATATAGTTATGCATACTCAAGATATTTATATGCATAAAATATATTTAATTGTGCATATTACAGTTTTGTTATTAACCTGAAATAATGTTGATAATCTATGATAATCTATCCTGCATATAATAAATAATAACTTGCATAACATCTTCAAACTATTTCCACTTAGTATTCATAACATAATGTCAATTTAAGCATAATGTGAATTAAAAGTTGGTTTTAGAAAATAATCAAACTCATATCTTCACATTCATCATTGACATGAATAACAAAAAATTCACATAGTTATAAATTAGAAAAACATGTCGAAACAAATAAAATAGATTAAAGAAGAAGGAATCAAATTCACAATGTGATTTTAATAATTTAAAATCATCAATCTCGAAACATGTAATAGTAATATATAATTCCATCTATAAAATTTGATTGAGTACGTCTAAAAAAACAAAAGCACGGCGTAAAAAATACCTAAATAATCCATGGAAGATATGAAACCAGCGTTCAAAAAAAAATAATGTATTCAACAATGTATTAGATACAGATGATTATTGATTTGGAGAATAAACTAGTAATAAAAAATGAATCACAAAAGAGATATGGTTTAATTCAAAAATAACTACCGAAAATAAATAAACCAATCCCATAATTATAGGGATCCTATAATTAACTCAAATATTTCAAATTACATTAATAACCTTTCGTGTATATTAATGTTGTAAAAAACGCCAAAAATAATTTAATCTATACCATACATTACATCTAGATCTAGGGTTGATATTGGTTCTCATTTCTTAAAAATATATGGATTCTCATTTGATCCATCCTTTATATATATATATATATATATATATATATATATATATATATATATAGGTTGGGTTAAAGTAGTACCGGTCCCAGAGATAGTATGTAGTACCCAATCTAGCCACACATTTTGAACACGTACACACACCTGGTCGACACGTGGCGCTCCTTTTCTTTTAATTTTCGCAAGGGCAAAATGGGAAGAAATAAATCAACCTTCTTCTTCTCTCCTTCACTTAACGGACACGCCGAGGCGACGCAGGACGGAGATGACGACGACGGTGGTGGCGGCAACACCGCGAACAACGGCAACAAGATACACAAACAACAGATTTTGAAAGAAAGAAAAGAAGAAGAAAAATTTGAGGAACAAAATTGATGGATTTTGAGAAAAATAGAAGATGAATTTGATAGATGATTGAAGAATCGAAAGATGGTGGTTATGACGGTGGTTCACGCCAATTACCGATAATCGATGAAAGAGACGACGAATTGTTAGAGAATGATGGATGAGAGATTTGATATCGAAAACTATAAAATGCATTGAACAAAACATGAAACCGCATTGAACAAAACATGAAACCGCATTGAACAAAACATAAAATGCATGTTCCCCAAGCGTAAACATGCATTTAACTTAGCACATCCATGCATTGATTAAAATATGATAATGTATTTAACAAAACATGTTCATGCATTTAACAAAACGTAAAATGCATTATCATGTTTTAATTAACAAAACGTAAAAAATAGAGTACAAGAGGGAACGTGTGGAAATTTTGCTTCCTCAAATATTCTCAAATATACTGTTGTTACTAATAAATGCTAAAATAAAAGGAGACTATTTATATGACGAAATTAAGAAGCTAATAAAGTAACTCATCGTTTTGTGTGTGTGTGTTTTAATAATACAGATTTAAATTCTTTACATGCTGACATAGTACTTCATCCTTAATAACAAAATTAAAATTGATAACCAGCTGGTCATATGCATCACTTCTACGCATGCATATAAGCATAGTATTTATGTAGTTGCATTAGGAAAAAAAAAACAACACAGAGAAAAAGAATCACATTTTTGCTAATGGATTATACATAGGATTGATGAATCTTATAACTTTGAAATATGAAACCGAAATTAATATGTTGCTAAAATATGAAATTTTGAAGATATTAAAAGGAGTACATCAATTGATTACATATAATATCAAAACATAGTGAAAATTATACATAACACATAGAAGTTACAGTCCCTGAATTAACAACTAAAAGCAAACAATGTTTTCACACAAACTCAACTGGCAACAATTTTGGTTCCAAGCATAATCTAGCACTCAAGTTTCATAATCCAAAATAAGTCACAATCCTTAAATTCAAGCGATAACATGCAAGTATTGAGATACATTATCCAATCACATGCATTATTCTCTTCAACTGCATGCATTTTTTGTTCATTTAAATGCATTATCCAGTTCAACTAAATGCATTTTTTGTTTTTCGCAATCACATAACAAATCAAATTACTAATCTACCCTTAATGACGAAAATCAGCGAAATTAATCTTAAAAGTCCGAAAATTCTGAACCATAGGATCTATGAGATGAGTGGATGAGATTGAAGATCTACATACTATCCTAGAACAGTCTTATTTGATCCTAATCTATATATATATATATATATATTTTCAGTCGGTCTATTAATATACTTCTAGAATGCGGGAAACTCGGTCTATTAATATACTCTGAATGCGGGAAACTTCTAGAGATTTTCATTATTCTTCGAAAACTTAAAAGTCATTCCGATGCTTAAAATAAAAGTCGTCCACACAGATTTGACAAGTTAGCTTCTGCGTGTCTCCATATTTACTTATAAATTTAATCTTATTTGATTTTTTTTACTTGGACTTTCTTACTATTATTACTTCAATGGAACATTAATGTGTAGGATGCTAGGAAATAACCAAATTTACAAAATAAAGAAATTAAAGTCAAAGTAGGGAGTCGACACCTTCCTAAAGCTGGATGTTTTTTTCCTTCTTTTTTGTTCAACGGAATAAAGCACGGGTTCTTTAGTTTAAATTGTATTTGTGGTACAATAATTAAGTCTTATCTGGATTATAGTATATCATTAATGATACAAATATTAAGAGTTGGTTTTGAAAGCTTGTAGGAAATGGGCGATAGCTGGACTTTCAGACAACATTCAATCATCGCATATTATTTAAAAATAATTTATGAAGATATTATTATTTAGTATTGTAGGATATCCAATAATGTCCAACATGCAGTCAAAAGATACTTCTTGATAGATTCCACCCCTACTGCCCCCTCTTTTCTTTTAAACCTTAAGATTAGAAAAGAACTATACAGACACAAAAACTTCGTTCAAATAGGATTTGCACGCTTAACTAGATAGATAGACTCGGCCATCACCAATAAAAATTTGGATTAAAATAAAAACTAAGCAAAGTTGAGCATTTGAGTAATGAGATAGATTTTCCAATTTCAGTGATTTGCACCAAACATTACGTCAGAAGGGGAATTTTCTAAGAACTTGTTAAGTATTTTATTATGTTTTATAATTTTAATTATGAATATGCACAATTATTGAAATAGATTCATATAATATTATTAATTTAGTATTTTATATATATATATATATATATATGTGTGTGTGTGTGTGTGTGTGTAATTAATACATATTATTATACACTTTATAATAACATTTACTGTGACATAAATTATAATTAAGGTAAACAATTAAAATTACCCAAATTTGGGAGATTTACATACCAAAATATTTGGTAAACACTCTTCACTTACCCAAAATTCGGGTAAGAACCGGCTAACCAAGCTATTACAGTAATTTAGTACATAAGTTTATTTAAATCTGGGAATTTAAATATGTTTGAGATGATAAAATTTGTGTACAGCTAGATGTACAATACATTCGCCCTAATTAAACTCCAAAATTATGATACAGATGTATCGTACATTAGATACACTAGAGTTTGCGTTGACCCCAACGGTAATGGGGAGTTAAATGAAGTTGCATACGCACTTGATGACGATAGATATTAAGTAACACCGCTTTACACATATGTAATCAATTAATTAAACGAAAACAAGCACCACTTAATTGGCATCATTCATAAAATTTGATCCCTGAATAATGGTAGGGAATTTAAAGAAGGACACATACGCACTTATTTGACGATACTAATTAATAATTAACACTACTTTACATATAATCTAAGTAATTAAACGTACTAAATAAAATTCTGATTTCTAAAACCAAAAGCTTAGGCCTAATTGGGTTGGCCATGTGCTTGAGGCTCATTGGAAGCGGCAACCGCAGGAGCAAATAATTGACCCATATTCCAAATACTACTAGAAGGAATGGTCGTTTTGGTTTTGGGTCAGAGATGCCGTCAGCTTCTTTACAGAGAATCAACATTAATTTTCAGAATTCAGACTTTTCAAATGAGAAAAATCACGATTTTGAATATTACAAGCCGCCTCCAATTTTCCATGCACCATACCTTATCCACCTAGACATATATATAAAAATATGCACCCTTCCAACAATTCAACAAACACAACAATATCTTCATTCTTTCAAGAAAACTGAATTTTCTGCTCAGACATTCATTTTTCTCACACCCCTTTTTCAGCTGAAGAGGAGTTGAGATCATCTCTAACGACTCCAAGTTTAAAGGAAAAAACAAAAGTTGTTTTGAGAGGGTTTCTAGTAAGAAATGGATGCAGGGGATCTGTATAAAGTTAGCAATAGCTTGAGAGCTCCGAGTAGGGCAAGTGCGAGCTTCCGAGCAAACAGCTCCAACATATGGAGGAACACAGGAATGGAGGTTTTTCTCGATCGTCGCGTGAGGAAGATGATGAAGAAGCCCTGAAATGGGCAGCTCGAGAAGCTGCCCACCTTCGATCGTCTCAGGAAAGGGCTCATCTTCGGATCAAAAGGCGCAAACGAGATTGAGGTTGAGAATCTTGGCTATGAGGACAAGAGGAAGTTGGTGGAGAGATTAGTTACCAGTGTGGAGGATGATAATGAGAAGTTCTTGCTCAAGCACAGGAACAGACTTGACAGGTAATTTTTTGATTTTTTTTTTCTGTTTTTTTGTGTGTATGTGTGTTTGTTGATTGGAGGTGTGAATGTGATCTAATGTTTATATATTTTGTTAGGGTTGGGATTGATATACCAACAATTGAAGTGAGATATGAGCATCTCAATATTGATGCTCGTGCCTATAGTGCAAAGAGATCTCTTCCTACTTTTATCAACTTCAACATCAACATAGTAGAGGTATATTGTTTATTCGCCATGTATAATTAATGTCATAATTATTATACACGTGACATGTACCGACTGTTTATTCGTCTTTTCTTTTCAGGGGATTCTGAACTCCTTCACATACTCCCCAGCAGAAAGAAGCCCTTCACCATTTTGAAAGATGTTAGTGGGATCATCAAGCCAAGCAGGATGACTTTACTTTTAGGCCCTCCAAGCTCTGGAAAAACAACCCTCTTGCTTGCTTTGGCTGGAAAGCTTGATCCATCACTACGAGTAAGATTACTTAACACATACATACATATATATATATATATATATAGTGAGATTTAAATAAGAATTATTGTGAAAATGTTATTAAATTCATTAGAAAAATTATTGAATCCACAACATTCGAAATTTTCGTTTGGATCAAATCTCATAAGGGACAAAAGTTCCATTTTTTTTATTTAGTAACTTTTCAAACAAATTCATCATTTTTTGGTTCTCACGTTTATTGTTCTTACGTTAATCTTCCTTATATATATAGTAAGGTTCAAATAAGAATTATTTTTAACGTGAGAATTAAGAACCACGAAAATTCGTTATGAACAAAATGAATTAACTATAAAGTTAATACATCCGCTAGGAAAGTTACTGAATCCAAAAATTCAAAATTTTCATCTAGGGTTCGAATCCGTGAAGGACGAAAATTACATATTTTTTTTAATTCAGATAATTTTCCAGTGGATTCATCAACTTTCATATATAATTCATTTTTTTATGTTCTTACAATAAAAATAGTTTTCAAGTTAACATTCACCTATATATATTTCATTAGTACCAAATTTCACTAAATAAACACGATTTTGATTTAGTACATCGATATATTTCACCAGGTGTCGGGCAGAGTGACTTACAATGGACATGGAATGGAAGAGTTTGTACCGCAAAAAACTGCAGCATACATTAGCCAGCATGATCTCCATATTGGAGAGATGACCGTTAGAGAAACCTTAGCATTTTCCGCAAGATGTCAAGGGGTTGGCTCACGATACGGTTCGTACGATTACAATACAGTAATCCTGATTTTGATCAACTCTGAAATTTCAAAGGCTTGATATTTTGACTTTGAACAGAGATGCTTGCTGAATTGTCAAGAGAGAGAAAGCAGCCAACATCAAACCAGATCCAGATATTGATATCTACATGAAGGTATGTTATAAAATATATTTAATTGAAAAAATTATGTATTGTTAAAGAAGTATGGCTTGCGAATTTTTTGTTTGCGTTCCTATTCATAGTCGATTCATTTATTGGAAGCATGTTCTATTGTCCCTCTATATAGTATGATCAATATATATCAAAATAATGTATTATTATATAACTATATCTGAATAAAATATGCTATATTTTATATTTAAAAGTAGATTTACAACAAAACAGTATTAGTTAAAAGTATTAAAGTATTTTAGTTAGTTTCTCAAGCAAAATTAAATTAAAAAATGCAGGCCTCAGCAACGGAAGGCGACGCAGCAAATGTCATCACCGATTACGTACTCAAAGTTTTAGGACTCGACATCTGCGCCGACACATTGGTCGGAGACGAGATGGTTCGAGGAATCTCCGGTGGCCAGAAAAGCGTGTCACAACCGGAGAAATGCTGGTCGGACCTGCAAGAGCTCTGTTCATGGACGAGATCTCCACAGGCCTCGACAGCTCCACGACTTTCCAAATCGTGAACATGCTCCGACAACAAGTCCACATCATGAAGGGCACCGCCTTCATCTCCTCCTGCAGCCGGCCCCGAAACCTACGACCTCTTCGACGACATCGTGCTCCTTTCCGACAAACAGATCGTCTACCAGGGGCCCAGGGAAGAAGTCCTTGGATTCTTCGAGTCCATGGGCTTCAAATGCCCCGACAGAAAAGGAGTCGCCGACTTCTTGCAAGAAGTGAGCAAACCTTTTCCTATGCCGGAACCACAACAAATTAACATTTTCTCCAATTTAATAAGCTTTAATTGACTGTGATCCTACACATTCTCATAGGATACCTACTTCTTTTTCTTTCTCAAAACTCATACCTTTCAATCATGATTTCGTGTGCAGGTGACTTGAAGAAAGACCAACAGCAGTACTGGGCCCGCAGGGACGAGCCCTACCGCTACGTCTCCGTCAGAGAATTCGCGGAGGCCTTCCAATCATCCGCGGGAGGGCGGAGTATTGCGGAGGAGCTCGCTGTCCCGTTCGACAAGACCAAGAGCCACCCTGCAGCTTTGACGACGGAGAAATACGGTTTAGGGAAAAAGGAACTCCTTAAAGCATGCAGCGACCGAGAGTACTTACTAATGAAGAGAAACTCATTTGTTTACTTCTTCAAGCTGTTCCAGATCACAATCATATCGCTAGTTTCGATGACTGTTTTCTTCCGAACTGAGATGAGCAAGGATAATGAAGAGGACGGCGGCGTCTATTCCGGCGCTCTATTTTCGCGGTCATCATGGTCATGTTCAACGGGATGGCGGACCTCGCCATGACGATTTACAAGCTCCCTGTCTTCTACAAGCAGAGGAATATGTATTTCTTCCGGCGTGGCCACGCGATCCCGTCATGGGTGCTGAAGATCCCGATCACCTTCGTTGAAGTCGGTATATGGACGTTTCTTACCTACTATGTCATCGGATTTGACCCGAATGTCTCAAGGTAAACAGGGGCTGCAATATCGTCTTACTGAGAGAGTCCATCTCTCATTTTGTTAAGTTATTGTTGAAACACCATTTTAACAAATTGAAAGACTCGCATTCTTCAAAATGAAGGATACTGATCAAGATTCTTGGTTGCAGGTTTTCAAGCAGTATCTGCTGCTGCTGTTTGTGCATCAAGCAGCGTCGGCGTTGTTCAGATTCATCGGAGCTGCCGGGAGGAACATGATCATTGCAAACACGTTTGGTTTGTTTGCTCTGCTTCTCCTCTTTGCATTGGGTGGATTTGTGCTGTCGCGAGGTATGAAATGAAGATCATGTGTTTAAATCCGACCACATAATTACTCGTAGATCACTGTCTCATACATTATCTGTTTGTATAAAACTGCAGAGGATGTGAAGAGTTGGTGGATTTGGGGATACTATGCCTCACCTTTGATGTATTTCCAAAATGCAATTCTTGTCAATGAATTCACAGCCCACAGTTGGAGCAAAGTAAGACGTTATTATTATTACATCAATCTTTGCTATAATTAATCCGATTGAACAAAAGTGATTTTATGTTGCGATCATTGTTTGTAGGTGGTAAACGGTACGAAATTAGGGGTTCGTGTCATGGAATCGAGAGGATTCTTCCCTGATGCGTACTGGTACTGGATCGGAGTAGGGCTTCCGTTGGATTCGTGTGGCTATTCAACATTCTCTACCTTGCTTGCCTTACATACCTCGGTCGTGAGTATTATAACTTCATCAGATCTAAATACTTTTGAAGTAGTTACTTGTGCTAATATTGTTTTTATAAAATGGTACAGCATTCGAAAAGCCTCAAGCTGTCTTACCAGAAGAGGAAGATGATAATGTTGCCACTGGAGGAGACATTGTTGAGGCGACTGGGAACCGCAACAGAGGAATGGTTCTTCCATTCGAGCCACATTCCATCACATTTGACGACATTAGATACTCAGTTGACATGCCACAGGTAAGTTGAAGATTTAGAAATCGAGAGCGAGAGAGAGAGATGTATTTATTAGATATGAAGTAAACATTCAACTTATTTTGATTTGGTAGGAAATGAAAGCTCAAGGAGCCAGTGAAGATAGACTGGAACTGTTGAAGGGTGTGAGTGGAGCTTTTAGGCCCGGTGTTCTTACAGCCCTGATGGGCGTTAGTGGAGCCGGTAAAACTACTTTGATGGACGTTCTGGCCGGAAGGAAAACAGGCGGTTACATTGACGGGGAGATCAAAATCTCTGGGTACCCAAAGAACCAGGAAACATTTGCTCGGATTTCTGGATACTGTGAGCAGAACGACATCCATTCTCCAAACGTAACTGTGTACGAGTCCCTTGTTTACTCAGCGTGGTTGCGCCTGCCAAAAGAAGTCGAGTCAGAGACTAGAAAGGTTTCTATGTATAAATATATTTTCAATGATAGCAAGATTTTCAAGAATGATATTGATAATCCATTGTGATGACAGATGTTCATTGAGGAGGTGATGGAGCTTGTAGAACTCACGAATCTGAGAGGAGCGCTAGTAGGGTTGCCAGGTGTTAACGGGCTCTCAACCGAGCAGCGAAAGAGGCTAACAATAGCAGTTGAGCTTGTGGCGAATCCTTCCATCATATTCATGGACGAGCCAACCTCGGGCCTCGACGCCAGAGCGGCTGCAATTGTCATGAGAACTGTCAGGAACACTGTCAACACTGGAAGAACTGTGGTCTGCACGATCCATCAGCCTAGCATTGACATCTTTGAAGCTTTTGATGAGGTACGCTACCTACCTATACACTCTATCGTATACGAACCACACGCACATAAAAAGCAATAATTATGATTATCATGTCTCTGGCAGCTATTCTTGATGAAACGGGGAGGAGAAGAAATCTATGTAGGACCTCTGGGTGCCCAATCGACCCATCTCATCAAATACTTCGAATCAGTTGAAGGAGTATCAAAGATCAAAGATGGCTACAATCCAGCTACCTGGATGCTTGAAGTCACTACTTCATCACAGGAACTAATGTTAGGGGTCGACTTTGTTGATCACTACAAGAAATCAGACCTATACGCGTAAGTCAAATTCCACCAACATTCAATGATATCAACATTCCCAAATGCTGATAATCTTGAGCTCTTGCAGGAGGAACAAAGCCTTGATCAAGGAATTGAGCGTCCCTCGCCTGGCTCGAAAGATCTCTATTTCCTACTCAGTACTCCCAACCTTTCCTCACGCAGTGCATTGCTTGCCTGTGGAAACAACACTGGTCGTACTGGAGGAATCCTCCTTACACGGCCGTCAGATTCTTGTTCACAACCTTCATTGCCCTCATCTTCGGTACAATGTTCTGGGACCTCGGCTCTAAATGGTAACTAAAACTCAAGACTTCAAACAAACTCAAATTCGTACCTACTCTTCTGCTAAACTTACACATGTCGCTAATTACAGGGAGAGGCAACAAGATCTGATCAACGCAATGGGTTCCATGTATGCTGCCATCAACTTCTTGGGGTTCCAGTACGGTTCCACTGTCCAGCCCGTGGTGGCTATCGAGAGAACCGTCTTCTACAGAGAAAGAGCAGCCGGAATGTACTCAGCCTTACCCTATGCATTCTCACAAGTAAGCAAGCATCAAATTCTGCATACACCGTCTCAAGTTTCTACCAAATCCCATTACTAACAAACAAACTGTTTCTTGGTACAGTTTCTGATCGAGATCCTTACGCCGCCCAATCCGTCGCTCACGGCCTCATCGTCTACTCCATGATGGGATTCGACTGGACTGCTGAGAAATTCTTCTGGTTCTTGTTCTTCTTCTTCTTCTCCTTGCTGTACTTCGTCCTCTACGGAATGATGACCGTCGCCGTCACTCCCAACCACAATGTCGCCTCCATCATCTCTTCCTTCTTCTACGGAATCTGGAATCTCTTCTCAGGATTCGTCATCCCACGACCAGTAAGTTTCAGTCACGCCAACATACATAACATAAAATAATTATGATCAACATTACAATATGATATTCACCAAAACTGCTTCACTTTGTGTAACAGAGAATCCCAATCTGGTGTAGATGGTACTACTGGGCAACTCCCATGGCGTACACATTGTACGGCATGATCATCTCACAGTTCGGAGAGATTGAGGATGTCATGGTCGACACTGACAGCACGGTCAAAGAGTACTTGAAAGACTACTGGTTTCGAGAGGAGCCAGCTCGGATTGGTTGCGGAGTGCTTCTCGGATTCGTCGCTCTTTTCACTTTCATCTTCGCCTTCTCCATTCGGACATTCAACTTCCAAAGAAGATAGACATCAGATCAGATATAAGGCCATCGCCATTTATCTTATTTTTACTAAAATGTATTAGTATATATCGAAATTTTTGGCAATGTTTTTGCTGCTTTATGGAATCAATAATTATAGTTTTCTTCACTTCTTTATGCACTATCCATCAGATGATCGATCTCATATCCTTCTTAAAGTCAAAACACTACTACCAAATTATCCGACTTAATTTCTGATTTTAATCTTTCAGTAAATAAGTTTCTTTTGATTTTTTTAACGATTTAAAACTTCCTTCCTTTTGATTGTTGAAACTTGAAACCTCTCATTAAGGTAAAGCATTAATTAAATTCATTATTTTCTTTTCCTTTATGACTAATCTGGATGAAATATCCTCTCTTAATGCATTCGCCAGTTACGCATCAAACAAAATTGGTCCATAATCATTAATCATTTAGTTTGGGAAAAACCAATCATCGCCAATTATAAGTTGTTCTTTAAAGCGTAATAACAATGTTTTCATTTCATTTGCGGACGATTGGGGCACTGAGAGTTTACGTGAGCGGTTGTTCGATTTAGATAGCACGAGATCAAAGGGAATGGGGCGTGGATTAAAGCGGCTGATCGTCGAGGCAGTATATCGGAAAATACGAAATGGCTACGTTCAACCGAGAAAGAGATGGCCGGAAGAGGTCCTACTTCCGGCGGATCGTGATCGTAATAATCGAAATGCTGATTTTCGAGCGGGAATAGTGGGATTCGTCGAGAAATCGACAAGATATACCAGCGGTTGTCGATAGACTAGAAAAGGCGGGGTCAACGTGTAACTTTAGGAGGAGGTGATCGGAAGTTCTTTGCTTTCACGGGAGGAATCGAGAGGAAGATTTGGTGCCACTACAGGCGAGATTACCGTATGAGACAAATCTAAAAGTCGCGCATGATTATGGGAGAGAATCGAAGTCTACCCCCATGCAAGATGAGAATTTCGAATATGCCCACAGGGAAGAAGGAAGCAGAAGGGCTAATGAGTCAACAAACCAAATTTCTTTCACGACCGATGTTCTTCTTCGGAAAATTCGGGATGACAAAGGGACGTTCTTTTTAGCGGCGGGTTCGATGTTGGGACCGGCCGATCCCAATGAATATATTAATGTGGAATTGTAGGGGTTGGGTCATCCTCGCAATTCGACGTTAGCGTGAACTTGTAAGAGTTCACGCACTAAGGTTTTTCTTTGCGAAACTTTAGCGCACAAGCATAAGTTGGAGGACATTCGGATTAACCTGAAGTTCGAAGGATGTTTTACGGTGGAGTGTGTAGGGAGGAGTGGGGGCTTATGCATGATGTGGGAGGAGGCGTCTTCGGGTAGCATCATTGGGTACTCGAGAAATCATATCGATATCAGGATTATGGATCAGCACGGGGACTGGAGATTGACGGGGTTCTATGGCTTCCGGAAAGGAGTAGCGGCGGGATTCTTGGAGCCTCTGCGTAATCTTAGTAATGTAAGTAATCTTCCTTGGCTTATTATGGGGACTTGAATGATCTTCTGAACATTGCGCATAAGAGAGGAGGTTCCCCGTCAACCGGCTTACGGTGGGCTTTAGATCGGCCGTATTAGGCAGGTGGATTATCGACGGCTCTTAGCGGCCACCGGTTCACGTGGCGAGAGTTTGGGCTTGGCCTGCGGTGGAAGAGGCGGAGCAGAGGTATGGCCAACGATGAATGGTTGGCTAAATTCCCAGTGCTCTCTTGAAACTATTTTGGCACCTATCTCCGATCACCACCCGATCTCTCTTAAGAACCGGGGGTTAGTAGGGTGAGATATGATAGGAAGTTTAAGTTCGAAAACAAGTGGTGCAGCGATCCGAGCTCCGATTTTGGTGAGAGATCGTTGGAGAAATTCAGAAGGTCTCGGGTGTTGAAAGGCTCATGCCACTTCTACTTCTCTCGATACTTGGGCAAGAAGGAAGAAGGCTAAGGATCGAGCTAAGAAGGATTTTTGCAATCCAAAATTATTTTTCGCAAGCTAGAGGCGACATGAGATCGAGGCTGGCTGGTAAGGGCGAGGAAGGAGCTTCAAACCCTATTGATCGGTGAGGAAACTCATTGGAAGCAAGAGCAAAGCAATTTTGGTTGAAGGAGGAGGCAGTAACACCAAGTTCTTTCATGCGATGGCCTCGGCTCGTAGGCGGGTCAACAAAATTCGGAACCTCCAAAAGCGATGGCTCTTGGGCGTCTAACGAACAGCGAGATCAAGACGAAGTGATGAACTACTTCTCGAATATCTTTGGCTCGTCGGCCGTTGCCCACCCGCTGCGGTTTGGTTCTTAACAAGTTGCAACCTGCTATTTCCGTTGCTGAAAACGATGAGCTTGTTAGGCCCCTTCGTATTGAGGAAGTCAAAGCTCTTTTCCGGATGCACCGATAAATCACCGGGGCGGATGGGTTTAATCCAAATTCTACCAGACTTTTGGGCTATCTTGAAGATGATATCTTGAACAATGCTGTGCACTGCCTTGGACGATTTTGCCTTGAGGAGGGACTTAACGATACCACTATCGTTCTTATCCCTAAAGATGATCGGCCTTCTACCATGAAAGACCCACGGCCTATCTCTCTTGCAATGTCTTCTATAAGATCATTTCGAAGATTCTATGTAACAGTGAAGAAGATCTTACCTTCCTTGATCGGCCTCATTTCAATCTGCCCGTGAAGGGTAGAAGCGATCCAAGACAACGTCCTAATAGCTTCGAAGCTATTCATGCTATGAAAAGAAGAACTAGGGAAAATTTGGAGAGATTGCTCTTAAGGTGGATATCGACAAAGCTTATGACGAGGTTGATTGGGACTACGGATGCGGTTTTGGAGAGGATGGGGTTACGTGATAAATGGAGAAAGTGGATTCGTATGTGTGTCAGGACGGTAAAGTTCCATGTCTTGGTGAATGGAGATTTGGTGGGGCCGATCACCCCGAGTAGAGGCCTTCGACAAGGTGATCCCCTCTCGCCTTACCTGTTCATCCTATGTGCTGAAGGGCTTTCAGCCGTGATTAACAATGAAGAGGGTAGTGGGAGGCTCCATGGAATCAGAATTGGACGCGGCGGACCGTCTATCTCGCACTAATGTTGTTGACATTGCATGTTCTTTGTAGAGCTAACACTATGGAATGCACACGCAGCTTGGAGCTTCTTGATGATTATGAAATGGCTTGGTCGCTATCAATTACCAAAAATCAGCATCTTCTTGATGAGGAATGTCGGGGAGAGTGATAAGCATAACCTTTCTATTATTTTGGGCGTCACCAACCCCCTCAATACGGGTAGATACCTTGGGCTCCCTTCCCTTATTGGTCGCAATAAGAAGGATATTTTTGAGCATCTTCGTGAGAGATTATGGAAGCGTATCCAAGGGTGGCAGGGTAAAAAGTTATCTAGAGCGGGTAAGGAGATTCTTCTCAAAGGGGTGGCCCAAGCTATACCAACCTACTGTATGTCTATCTTCCTTCTGCCGATCGGTGTAACGAATGATTTGGAAAGGATGATGAATAGTTTCTGGTGGGGCAAGAAATGCGAGTCGCGTGGAGGTATTTGTTGGATGAGATGGGAGAGGCTTTGTGTGGCTAAGAAGAAGGGAGGTATGGGTTTTCGGAGTTTGGATCTATTTAATCTTGCCATGCTTGGTAAGATGGGGTGGCCTTGATCAGATCTGACTGCCTCTGCACGGGTCTGAGAGGCCAATACTTCCAGAGGCGATTTTCTTTCGGCTAGGATTGGTCATAGCCCTAGCTATACATGGAGAAGTATATGGGCTTCACAAGATCTGGTTAGGAGGGGTGTGAGATGGAGGGTAGGAAACGGGGAAAAGATCAGTGTTATGTCCGATCCTTGGCCGTAGAGGCGATAATTTTTCATATCTTGACAAGACAAGGGTTTTCTATGATATGAAAGTGAAGGACATTATGACCCCCGATCATCGAGGTGGGATCGGATCTTATTCGGATCCTTTTGAGGAGGTGACGAATATCATCATCGACTCCTATTCCGATCGTCATCTTGGAAGATAAAATTATCGGCACTTCACCAATAACGGGCTCTTCTCGGTGAAATCTGCACCATCTCGCATGTTCTCTTACAATCAATGAGGATGTGGTGGATGGTGACATTTGGAATACTATTTGGAACACCGCACCTCCTTTGAAAGTTAGGATATTTTTGTGGAGGCACTAGGAATAACCTCCTACTAAATCTAAGCTTTGGAGTAGAGGTGTGAACGTGGATGGATCTTGCGGGATTTGCAAGAATGATATATAGACCGTATGGCATTCATTTATATCATGTCAGTTCGCGAAAGAATGCTGGAGGGTGATGGGCTTTGAAGAGGTTATTCGTAATGCGGTGAGCAGGTTCACGGCTTTCAAAGATGTGTTATTCCTCATCCTTAACACTAGCGATAATGACGTGCATGTAAGAGCTAGTATGGTCCTCTGGCAGATATGGAAAGAGAGGAATAACGCGATCTGGAATGGGATTTATCCGTCTCCCCAGAGATCCTGTACTCTTTCCATGGTGAGTAGAGGAGTGGTTGGCGGCGCGAAGATCCGGAGGGTTGGAATGGGCGGTGGTGCTCTGCTAGAGTCGATGTAGAGGATGGCACGACACGGAAGAGGCTGGACTAAGTGCAACGTTGATGTCGCCTTTTTAAAGAATTCTTTTCGCGTGTGGTGTATTTGCCTTCGCGATCATAAAGGCGTTTTCATCGCGGCAAAGACTATTCGAGCGAGGGCTCGTCGAGGAGAGGAAGGCGAGATTTTGGCATCCTAGAAGCCCTTTCTTGGATCAAAACCCTCAACATTACGAATCTTTGCATTGAAAGTGATAGTCGGGGTTGCTTGCAATTCCATAAATTCACGCTCAGAGAATATATCCGAACTTGGTTGCCTCGCTTCTATTTGCCGAGATATGTTGCTTAACCTTGATGATACTTTTGTTAGAAGCATTAGGAGGACGTCTAATGTGATTGCTCACAGATTAGCTAGAAAGGCTATTGATTTTGGTACACCGCATGTTTGGGAAGAACCCCCGGCCTTTGTGGAGGGTCTTCTTCATACCCCATGTTCGTGTTAATTGATTTTTCTTCTTTCAAAAAAAAAAAAAATTGGTCCATAATCATTAATCATTTAGTTTGGGAAAAAAAATCAATCATCGCCAATTATAAGTTGTTCTTTAAAGCGTAATAACACCGATGTTTTGAAACTTTTAATTCAACATGGAAATTTTCGATATAATTTTTATATTTTCCTATATTTTACGAGATTTTATTTTTAATGTGATTTTTTGTCTTTAAATTAATTTATTAATCCTCTAACAAGAATCAGAATCATATTCACGAATGGCAACTCCACTCCATGACTGCTCTCCATCTACCTCTCCTCACCAAAGTTGTGTTGGAATTGAAGCGCAGAATAATATTAAAATTTATTGGACGATATATAAATTGAAACAAAATGTAGAAAAATGAGATCGACTAAAAATTAAGCAGAGACGAAACAAATTAATCGAATGCTAATGCCGAGTCGATGAGACCCTTCCGTAAGACGAGATATCGCCGATAGTACTCTCGTTATGGTATAATCCTCAAAGATAAAACGGCAACGTATCGAAGGTAGCAGTACCGCAGACCAACAAGCGTCGACGAACTAGACTAAATGAGGACAAAGCTTGGGCATAAACTATGTATGCAAAGGGTGTTTTAGAATGCTGGAATGCAGATTAGCGGTTGGCGCTATTGAGGGAGACATGTACTGCTTATAGGCGTCGTCCGTCGAGAAGTTCTCTTGGAATCAACACCCGTATTGACGTCGGGTGTTACAAAGTTATGTCCCTCATTAAGTACAGAAGGGATTATGCGGCGGTTTATGGAGACAAAGTGTGAGTTACATATATTTTTCCCGCAGAGCCATCATGTCGGAACATTATCAACAATTACGATGAATCTGGACAGTACGTATATCCATGTTCATTGGACGTATCTGGACGTCTCTTCAAGTGCATAGCAGACCCAACGGACTAGCACCCATTGTTCCTCAATAGCTCAGTGGTAGAGCGGTCGACTGTTAACCGATTGGTCGTATGTTTGAATCCTACTTGAGGAGATTTAATTAACAAATTCAGAATAAAGGGGCTCACTTTGACTGTTAAGAGCAGGGAACACACGAGTTGGGTCTCAGACTAACTCAAATTTTGGGCTCGATCAATTGATGATCCAAAAGGTAAGGGTATTGAGCTCCAAACCAGGCCCATGAAACAAGCATATGAACAGCCTAAAGATCAATTGTCAAGATCCAAATCGAAGTCCAAGTCCGTGCTGGGACCGGGTGATTGCGACGCACGCGTGGGCTTTCTAGCCCATCACATGTGCACACAATTATATTAAGTGTTTAATGAACCACTTATATAGACAATTAATGAAAGTATATTAATCAATGTGGGATAATCATTTAATAATCTATGCTTATTTACTTAAACACATAACTCTATGTTTAAGTGACCAACTTTGATTCACTATTTTTCACTCACGGGAATCGGATTTGAGAATGTGAATATATCGTGATTGTCTATTCGAAACGTAGATCGATCATATGTCGTTTAATTTCATAAAATTAAACATTACGCTACTCAAAATCTTGTTCAAAGTAGCTAGTAGCTTACAGACAACCACCACACACACACACACACACACACACACACACACACACACATATATATATATATATATATATAGGAGTGGATCAAATGAGAACCACATCTTTTTACGAACTCTCTAACCATGCATAAGGCGTTGAAGATGATGCACAAAACGGTATAAAGTTGTGCATAACGAAAACTTTCTAAAATTATTTTGTTGTGCAACAATTTTAGAAAGTTTTCGTTATGCAACTTTATACCGCTTTGTGCATCATCTTCAACGCCTTATTCATGGTTCTCAAGTTCTCAAAAGATGAGTTCTCACTAGATCCAACCCCATATATATATATATATATATATATATATATATATATATATATATATATATATATATAGTGGGGTTCAAATAAGAACCAATTTAACGTGAGAACTAAGAACTACGAAAATTCTTTACGAACAAAATGAATATGCTATGAAAGTTAATGAATACGCTGAAAGTTAATGAATCCAAAATTCGAATTTTCACCGTGGTTCGAATCCCATGAGAGGCAAAAATTCTATTTTTTATTCATTAACTTTCGCATCGTATTCATTAACTTCATAGCATATTCATTTCATGTTCTCACATAAAAATGGTTCTCACGCTAACCCCCCTATATATATATATATATATATATATATATATATATATATATATGGGAGTGGATCAAATGAGAACCACAACTTTTGCAAACTCTGCGAACCATGCATAAGGCGTTGGCGATAATGCACAAACGTTATAAAGTTGAGATAACGAAAACTTTCTAAAATTATTTTGTTGTTCAACAATTTTAGAAAGTTTTCATATACAACTTTATACCGCTTTGTGCATCATTTTCAACGTCTTATGCATGGTTCTCAAGTTCTCAAAATGAGTTCTCCTTGGATCCAACCCCTATATATATATATATGTATGAGATTGATCTAATGAGAACTATAAGTATTTTGAGAAATGAGAACTAATCCCTAGCGTAGATCTAGATGTATCCGAGCGGTTTAGATTTAATGTTATTTTAGAAATTTTTACTGATTTTATTAATAAGGTTATTATTGTATTTTTGCTTTTAGTGTAATTGATTTATTCCTTAAATTGGGGGATTGTTATTATTATTTATGGTATGTGATTAATTATAAATATATATTATCTTCATCTAGTTCAAATTTTATGGTCTTTATGAAAGTATATTACATATTTTGTATTGAAATATTCAACTTGCATAGTAGATTTTTCATGAGAATTCATAGTAAATTTTCGCTTTTCATTTAATTCGGTTTATGCATTTATTATATAACCTTATGCTAATTTAAATACTTGTTGTGCCTGAAGCAACCCGCATATTTTGGAAATATGTTTACGTAATTAACATAATGATTCACGCACACAACAATCACTGCGCATCTATATTGTATTGTAACTCTTAATATAGTAAACGTTGTTTTATGCATTATTCTATGATCATTGTGCAATGTTTACGAATATTCTAACAAGATATTGTTCATCTACATACTTGATGATATGCGAGTCTGTCTTGTGTTTAATGCACAACTACTATCTAGTTATGCATATTAGTTTAATAACAAAAATAATCATAGTTGTATGTCATTATCTTTTTTCCACTCACTAATTGTGGGATTTTCGGTGCGAAATTTATATTTGTAATCTTTATTTTAAGATAAAAATTTTATTTTTACATTAATTATTATTCAAATAAGGATTCTCAATTATGTAAGTTTGATTTTTAGTTATTGTTTTTTTTCGCATAAAAACATATAATCCTATGCACAACCATTAATATCGTATGCATAATTATTAATTTCGAGAGAAAATGTGAATTGGCGAAAAATCAAGGATTGCACGAAAATTTAGGACCTGGACGAATCTTTATATTGACTTTTATGCCCTAAC